>JAQISU010000010.1:7882500-8482500 GCA_029339505.1 Unio delphinus
TTTCCCGGTTCTCATTTTACGTTTCTAAGTCTATTAATACCATGGCAAATTTTCCGGTCAATTGGTTGGATAGATTTTCCTCCCCTTTTTCCATCTTTCTAAATATATAGTCTTTGGAAATCAATGTAGTGTATCATTCCATATAGAATTAAGTACAAGCATGTCTAATTTGTTCAACAGTTTGTCCTCGAGGTCTAAGGAACACGCAAGGTAATTTAGGTTGCTGCAGATATAGGTTATTGCAACCTGTATTCTTTCCATTATGCTGTATCATCCCCAATGATTTGACCTTCTCTTTTATTCGCGCGGGGGTGAGAGACCTGGGTGATTTTCCCTTCCAGTTGCCTATTAGTAAAACCTCTGTCTTATCATGGTTTATCTTCGAACTTGATGCTTCGCCAAATATTTCAAATTCATTTATTGGGTGCTCAAATGAATTTTAATCGGTTATGAAGTTCGCGCAATCATCAACATGTTGCAGCATTTTCAATTCATTTTTCGAGTTTGGTATATTTATTCCTTTAATGTTTGTGTTCTCTCTAATTTGGGAGCTGAGCATTTCTATAGCTATGACATATAATAGCATTGAGAGTGGCATCCCTGTCTTACTGGTCGTTCCACATTAAAAGTTTTGTTTCTCGCGCCATTTACCTGTACTTTCAGGAAGATCTTAGTGTACAGGGTTTCAGTCCAGTTTCGGGAAATTTTCTTAGCAAACGAAATTTTGCCAGTACCATATCCATATAGTTATGTTCCACTCGATCAAACGCTTTCTCTTGGTCAAATAGTACCATTGCACCCTTTTATCCTTACATAGTCAAAACGTTGAAAATGGTTTTTTGTTGTCAAGATATCTTTCTGAATATCCACCCACACTCCACCAACTTTGGTCAATGTTTAGACTCTGATTGATCCCAGTTCTAACTCTTTTAGCAAGAATCCTATTTAAAATCTTGTGGTCAACATTCAGTAAAGATATTAGTCTCCAATTATGTATGTCTTCATGGTTCCCCCTTCCCTTTTATATAGAATTGTAATAACTCCCTCGCTCATGGATTCTGTCATTTCCCCCTGTAAAGCGATGTTGTTATATTATTATTCTAATATAGGAATAATTTAATTTTTAAAAGTGTACAATTATATTGTAAGCCCGTCTAATCCGTGTGATTTGCTTTTGCCATTGATTAGATTATTCTCTCTATCCCTTCTCTCTCACACACACATACACACGCACGCACGCACGCGCGCGCGCGTTTCAAATATGCCATTCCCCTATATTTATATGTATTAATCTCACCTTGAAAGTATCCTCAATGCTTATCCCTTCCTATTGTTTTGATTTGGTTTTAAGTTTCATAAGTGTTACCACTCGTGCTTTTACGTCATGCTTTTGTTATTATTTACCGCATCCATTTGCTTCTAGAAGAGTTTATATGCTACCGCTCATTTTGTTCGTTTCATGTAAGAATATGATACTGCGCTCTTCGGTTAGCTTGTTAATTTGATTTTATTTTCGTTTACGCCGTTTACACCCATACTATTTTCGACTGATTTTTATCCATTTTTGGGGATACAATTTTGCGATACAACTCCGCTTCTAAGCTAATCTGATCTTTAGCATATTTTCTTCTTGTTTCTTAAGTTTACCTAATTTGCTTAACGGTCCATTTCGGCCACATTTTCTATATTTCGGTTCTACTTCGTATTTCTCATCATCTTGTCCTATTTTATCTGCGTTTTTTTCCATGTGTTTGATTATGTCTATCAGTCCATCATTTGTAACAGCGTTCCCATTCTCTGTCCGTCCGTCACTTGTTATTGGGTTGTCTACCATTCCTGGTTCCATTTCGCTCGGTGAAGTCCGATACAAACTAATAAGCAGTGAGGGGAGTTGGCACCTACTCCATTGTTTGTGTATTCACCTTTATTCAGCGATTTTTCCACATAGGATGTTACAGAGCGTAACTCTTCCTCTCTGGAAATTCAGCAATTAAAACCCTTACCAATCAACGATAATGATTGGCTGGGAATATATCTTGCAACCAAAAGGATTTTACAATGAGCACATATGAAATGTATGTTTAAATCAATTGTACTTAAAGGCAAGTACAATCATCGAACAATGCTGCAATATCGTACTGGGGTTTGGCATTTCCGTTGAACAAAAGATATGACATTGACGTCCGAACCGAAGTGCTTATGAAATTGCAGAGATGTAGACACCCTGGGCCTGAATGACCAAGGTAGACAACAATAAATACTAGTGGCGATACTGCGATAGGACTTTGTTTTGTTTGTTTTTATGGTTTAACGCTATTTTTCAGCACAAGATAGGATATATATGGCGGCCAGTTATCAACGGTGGAGGAAGAACGCGAAAGATCCCGGATAGAACCACCGACCCACGAGAAGCTACTGGCAAGCTCCATTCAATAGGACTTTATGGTGGTGTTCTCTTAATTACATTGTGTTTTTAGAGGCAATTGGAATGCATCTAAGATACTTGTAATTCGTTGGGATGAATTGCTGGATAAGAAACTTCAATGTCAAATAAAATAGAAAACGATAAATGTGCAAACTAACAATACAAATTGAAAGTTATTATTAATTTACAAGCTATCGGCTATGCCGTCATGTGACCAGTAGGGTCTAAGTTGTTTATTTTACTGATTACTCTTAACACCCGAGTTATCTGGGTCAGTGTAATTACTCTTAACATCCGAGTTATCTGGGTAAGTGTAATTACTCTTAACACCCGAGTTATCTGGGTCAGTGTAATTACTCTTAACACCCGAGTTATCTGGGTCAGTGTAATTACTCTTAACACCCGAGTTATCTGGGTCAGTGTAATTTACTGTTGGAGTCTACTTACATACCGTTCATTAAGATGTTTTGTACTTCAAATGTTAAAGTCTCAAAATTGACGTATGCTATAAAGAGAAAGACAATTTTACTTGATGGGAATGATTCTTCATCTCACCTAGCGTATATATGTGTGGGTGGGTGGGCGTGCGTGCGTTACTAGTTATAGTTATTTCGTAAACATAGTATGTAGCTATTGTTTCTTTCTTAGTACATATTCAAATACTTTGTTTACTATCAACTGAAGCAAATGTACTTACTTTCGTTTGAATGTAGGATATTAGCTTTGTTTGGAAATTTCTAACTTTGTTGACTACTTAGAATGTTTTAGAGAGGATACTGACCTACATCGTGGCTCTGTTTGTCTTTTTATATAGAACAAATATCCATTCTTGAATAAAGATCTGAAGCGGAATCAATCTTATTGTTGTGTTCAGTTCTTAATTTGTGTGAATTTATTTACTGAAATTTGTATTCACTAGAATTACAATGTGCTCAGTAGTATTCGTGGACTAAATGATTAATGTGGAATTAGAGTGAATTCACATAAGGATAATTTTGGACTATGTTATCGTGATACATCAAAATACTGTTAACACATTCCAGGCAATTTGCACATTAATACGTTCGAAATTACAGGAACATCAACACATTCAATATTGGAATTTATTTGGAATAACACTGGACATCAACTGGAGCTTCATACATTTGAACTTGTGAAGGAATGTTTATGACTATTTTGGATTTAATTCATGGTGCAGTGAGTTCTTTGTAAGTTTTCACTTTGTATTCTTGGGAAATAAATTATTTGTTGAATTTTACAAAATTGCTTGGTTTTCACTCTTTTCTGGTACTTATTTTAAGACCATACTTATTTTAAAACCATATAGACATAACTCAAGGAGGGGGTTACAACAGTTTTCATAGTGTCAGTTCTGCCTTTCTTTGTCACACGACTGTACAATGTAGTAATGCCAAAATATGGTGTCTAGTTTGTTTTAAAAAAAATTGGTAAATACGCATGCTTATAAAAGTGATGAAATAAGAAGAAAAAATGTAAATGAGAAGATAATAGTCTCCTTGTCGATATGAGTCATGTATGGTTCGCTGCAATGTCGCTTAATTTTGCTAGCACCTCTTAAAAGAGACTTACGCATTCAGCTACTACAAGGTTTCAGCAAAATGTTTTTTTTGATAAAAATATTTTTGGGTGGAAGTGATTAGGCCTTGAATTAACGGTACTTCTGTAATACGAACCATGTATTATAGCATTGTTCTATCTTTTCCTGGTTCAAGTCACCAGTCCAAATAAATTATTCTGACCTCCAAGTGGTAAAGGTGTATTGAGAATAAATAAAAAAAGGTATGATTTCTGTCTCGTACTAGTCTACGTCTGACAATCAAAACATCGTCCTTCTTTGACATGGATAGAGACTGGAAGGATATCAGATCAGAGAGAGAAGAGTGAAATGGGTAATAACAGAACGTGAGAAATAAATAACATAAAGCCATTTCCTCTTCCCACCCACAACAACTGCTCGTTTTAACACAAGTAGGTTATTAAGAACTGAGGCAATTGGTGTAAAGTATTTTTTTCCAAGGACACACCATGTTAGCTGACCTTGTCTGGTCCAATGGTGGGATTTGAACCCACACTCTTTTGGTCTTGAGACAGGCATGCTCATCACTGAGCCACCACTGTACGAATACATTCTAAAATCTATTCTGTTATTCATGAAATTTAAATTTAAAGATACTAGTATTTTATTTCTTTCATCTGTGGCATATGGAACTAATTTATTAGCCAGTTCTCATACAAAAGAAAGAACAAGATAGCTGGGTAAAACAATCCCAGTACAGAGCACACAGCTAGAAAGACTGAAGAAAGAAAATACACACTGACTTTACAATTTATTTAATGCTACAAAAAATGTACAGTTTCTCTTATCACAGTCAATTAAAATCACACAGAATATATACAAAATTACATCATCAACCGCAATATTTTCTATGTAAACAAATTACAATGAGTGGATTAAATGTATTACTTAGAATAGTCATTTCTGAAGATATTTCCTTGTTTCCATATGTATCTGCTTATAAGTCGGGTCCAACAGCAAACAGAATAGACCAAGATCTGCCATTGAATAATACACTGGCAGATCAGGTGTTCTGTGCAGTTTGTTTGGAGTAATCAGTAGAATAAAGAATATAGACCATAATCTTCAGGCACATTATGATATGGCAGATCAGGATCTTTGCTGTATGCAGTTTGTCTCGACTTATAAGTGAGTATAGATGGTATATATTAGCACTGATTTTATGTCACATACCTACCACACCGATCAGAATACTATTACCAACTATGTCGAATGCTGCTAGGGAAAGCGCGTTTTGGGAGTACAAAATAAGTACTTCAACGACTGACTGAAGGTGTCCGTGAAAAATCGGCATATCAACAGTGCCTCATGGGAGATACTTGTGCAAGACAATTCATCCTAGGTCAAAAAGATCACATCTGGTACCAAGGTAGTAAAACAGCAGAAAATTGATAAGGTACAGAGAAAATGTGCTAGTCTTAAGGCCAGAGCTGTCAACACCTGTACTTTTAAATCAACCCAAGTGGAACAGACTTCCATGCCATGATTGGCCTCACCAGTCATCTCTACACACATCATATGACAACAGACATCTAAAGCTGTGGTCATGATCAACACCAATGGACAAACGTTATTATTATTATTATTATTATTATTATTACCAACCACTTTATTAAAAATTCACTAATTTTATAAACACTATTTCTCCATCACAAAACACAGAACCATCCTAAAATTGCCTCACTATATCAAATACCTCGCTATAGAGAACATTCAACAATGATTCCTAACAAGCAGATATTGGAGTGACCAAGTGCCCAATTTGCATGTGAGGGGCAGGATAACCTACTTTATAAATCTACTAGCATCAGGTTCTGAGTTGCTTAGTATAGCAGTGACACAATGGCATATTCATCCCCATTAGTGACTAAATACAAGATGTACTTAATTATGATCCTATAGACAGTAAAACTGTGTTATTTGAGCACAAACTGGGCCAATATGCAATGTGAAAATGAGCTACACATCCAAACTGGGCCAACATGCATAGTGAAAATGAGCTGCACAGCCAAACTGGGCCAATATGCATAGTGAAAATGAGATGTATAGCCAAACTGGGCCAATGTGCATAGTGAAAATGAGATTTATAGCCAAACTGGGCCAATATGCATAGTGAAAATGAGCTGAAATATTTTAATAATGGGTCTGATTTAAGTGACAAAGCAGCCATTTATAATTTTCAGAGCTGTATGTAATACCTGAGAGAATAATGAGTAGAGGTTACATTTTCAAATGGTTTCAATGTAAATACATTCATTATAAAACTCTGTAGGAGAGACATTACTGTGTACAACATTATAAGTAAGGTCATCTTATAGTTAGATAGGTTCCATGTAAAAAATACATTCATCCCCAAAATGTGACTGGGTGGGACATCATGCTACATGTCTGTGGCATGATGTCCCAGTGCTAGACATCACTATAAACTTAGCAATATGAATGCAAAATTGTTAAAGCTACGCTAAAAATTCTAATCACACACACACACATACACACACATACACACACACAATATGTCATGAGCATGCTGGAACAGAAAGCCTTTCAAGCCAAAAACACAAACAAGGGTTCTTTAAAGCTCTATTTATCCCATGTCACCTGTGCTATTATGTATGTTAAATTTCCGCAAAACTTTTCAGATGAAATCATGACCTTGTTGATGCTGCTGATGCCACTTCTATTGGAAAATGTATATATTGGAAAATGTATCTATTGGAAAATGTATGTATCTCACCATCTCCTAAAGTGAACAGCAATTTACTGAAAACAAGCTATGATATTTGAAAGTATTAAGATGCTGGATGTTGACTTTACATATGGTCTCTGTATTGCCTAATATTTTCTATTATAAACAGTAGCTACAGTCAAATGCTCATCTTTAAATGGACTCACCTTAATTATTGTTTATGTTTTATGATTAAAACTGAGAAGGAATATTATTTTTAACTTCAATCATTTTCATTCATCTAAATTTTCATGAATGCAAGTTAAAAATATCTATTAACTTATTAGGAGTTTGTCATGGGTACATTTTCAACTATAATGAATTTTTAAGGCAAGAAAACTACTGATATTTGCCTGCCATTGTTGTGATATTAAATTACAACAGGTATATAATCTTCAGAATGGATCACCATTCACTGTACAGGAAAGGTGAGTCAAAAATAAAATCGCAGCTACAAAGAAAAACCATATCTTTTGCAATACAGTACAATTTTAAGGCTGGTTTTGATGCACACAATAATAAATAGGGAAGATATCCTAAGAAAAATTATTCCAAACATTAAAACTATAGAGCTTAATGTAATTCATTCTGCTTACTGAACAAGTTCTAAGATCCACATCATCGGGGGATATCCCTAAAATTTACATTGAACAGGATTCTCAGTTCATTTTAGGAAAATCTATTTCTAATAGGCCTGAGACTGTATGCTATTGGACAAAATGAGTTAGCTCCCTTGAGAATGTTCTTCTGTCTGTTCCAATTCTTCAAAGTCCTTACTGGTGTGGAGGGCTTTCTTCATGGCAGTGAGAACAGTGACAGAGGCAAGTAGACTGAGTGCTGTCTCTTCATAATCCTGGTCCTGGAGCAGGGATACTAGGCCATTCCACTCCTCCTCTGTTGTTTTTGTGTCATCTAAAACTGCTGCTTGGAATGCACTGATATTTGCATCATCTGCAACATACATGAGAAAAAATGGAACAATAATCCAGTGATAACATGCTGCCTTGGTCCCTGCTGATCTACAGACTCTTACCAAAGGCACACAGTTGTCCAGTACTCTCACATTTAATACTGCCTGGGTAAGTATAACAAATTTCATGGAGATTGTTTAAGTGGTTTGTGTTTTGCACCAGATAGTAAAAATGGATAATCGATGGAAAAACAAACATATGCATACTTGCCAACCTTCCATACAGTCTTGGGTATATTTTACACTCAGAAAGAGTATTTTCTGTTTCCAAGGCAGGGGTGGTGTGGAGTCAGTGCTTGTGATCCAATAAGCTGTATAATTAACAGGATCCAAAGTTATTTACTGCTCACACACACACACACACACACACACACACACACACACACACACACACACACACACACACACACACACAATAAATAAACAAAATACACAAACTTTCATTGGAATATGAAATACTGTATTAACTTGTACTTGCTGACTTTTCTGCTCTCACTAATTCATTTGAGAGTCTGAAGGTGAGGCAAGTGTCATTATTGTTAATCTTTGCAATCATTAGAGACTGGATGGTACTGCTATTCAAACTTTCCTGAAGATTTTCACTTTTCTGTGTATTAAAATATGCTGTTGCTGCATCTATGGAATGCCAGGTAGCATTTCTATGTAAATGGGTGTCATGTATAATACATATTTCTTCAGAATGTCTAATGTTGAAATTGTGTTTGTCGTACATGAGACAAATAAAATGCTTCCCTTTCTGCTCGGTTTCACAAAGTCAAACTCTGACAACCAGGAAGTCTGAAATTTAGTTTTGCTGAGCTCTGTTTGCTTCATAGATGATTCATTGTTTCCTGAATCACAGCTATGCTTCAAGATTTTCCTTCAAAAACGAATTACACTTTCGCACTACTATTTTTACTACAGCAAATAATGAAATAATCCTGTTTTGCATTCCATATATGGAGATAGAATCTGAATTGAAAGAAATGTTTCTGCTTCTCATCAATATCAATAATCTTGAACAAAGACAGTTTGAAGATTTTCATTTAAAACAACAAAGTGTATGATCCCTATTCATTCTCCCACAACAGTGCTCAAAGGAATAACATACACAAATTTACCATAACAACTGTCAATTAATAAAGTAAAAAGTCAAGTACTGGTTGCTTATCTATAACTGCCTTAAACTTTTAATCACCTCTATGACAATTAACTGTATAAACTGCCCTGAGATGGCATCATTTTAGGAACATTCAGCCTAAATCTTTGTGAATCATGACTGCTTCATGTTTATACAGGCTATGGGTTATGGGTATATACTGATGTGCCCTAAAATGTTTTTCTCTCGTCTGTTTCTTTCTTCACATGATTTACTGGAAATCATATTTTTAGATTTAACAAAAAGACTTTTTCCAGGGGTGTATGAAAGTTAAAAATCATGTGACATGTCATGATATGGCAGATATATATATGAAAACAACTATATTTACCAAATTTCATACAGATTTTAAAAACAATTTTTACATTTAGAAATGAAAGTGTTGATAATGGATGGATGGATGGATGAACAGAAGAAATACAAATATTGAATCTGAAGATTTGTGAATAACAAAATGCATATATGGACCACTAATATAACATGTATACCAACTTTCAAACAGATTTCTTTAACAATTATGGAGTTATGCTCTGGAAATATGTGAATCATGGAAGCGTTAGAGAGTAAAATTTTAGGAAAGTTATGTAATAATTGAGAAAATACAAATTACAATGTTCAATGTTTCATAAAAAATTTGTGGACAAATGAAAAGAAAATAATTTAGAATAAGATAAAAGTTATTAATGTTACAGTGCATATCTAAATTTTACAAAGCAGTTACATCTCTATTCCATATTTGATAAGCTGAGTTAACATGCCATAAAATTAGTGTTAGATGACAAGGTGTCACATGTGTGCTATCTTAGGTACAGAGTCTGTTGGTCAGTGGTAACTGTAGGTGTCTGTACAATGCAAGAATTTGGACATTTCAGGATTAGAAAATTAATTCAAAGGAAGATTTTGACACATTAAGACAATGCAATCTATTTTTTCTTGTAAATCCTCAAATATTTTGGGTGTGAATGAAACCAATGCAGCTCACCAGGTTATAGCATAAATCATGCTAGACTTAAAAGTAAAGAGGACTAGCAACTAATATAAATATCATAAGAGTGATGTTTGACCACTTGGTTAACTTACCAATAGATGATGTATTCTGTAATTCCTGGATAAACTGTAAAGCCAGCTCAAAATTGTCCTCCTGCAGTAGTGTTTGGATGACCACACCCACTGGTAGGGGTCGGGATGACCCACGGGGTTGACCTTCCACTAGAACATGCAGAAGCTGCAGGGAAGGACACACACACAAGACATGGATGTAATCGTCATGCCTGAAATATGCACTTATCAAGTAAATTCAGAAAGCAAAGCATGGTTTTATATGATCTGTCCTGTATAATCCAAATGATGATATCTGTACATTCCAGGCTAACATTTTTATATCAGAAGCAGCTGTATCATCCATTAGGGATCTGTTAGGCCCACCTGGCATCTTGAAATATTTGAGCAGAAAACTAATGTTTAACTTGAAAATGATCCTTTATAGCAACTCTGTAAGATCAGAATTTATCATATTTTTCCAGGAATTAAACTTAATAAATCTCAATTTTATGAATCTCACTTGTCGCAAAATGTAAATTTTGGAGTTCAAGCTTGAGAATAAGTGTTCTATTCAATAAATCATGTGATTATGTAACCCAAATTTAAACTATTTTTTATTTAGCAAGTATATAAAGCATGTATATTAATATTCAGGAGTCATTTTTAAAAGTGTGGATTTGAGTCTCTGACTCAGCCAATGTGGATACATGAGTTAGCTTGCCAGTAGCTTCTTGTGGGTCGATAGTTTTTTCCAGTGTATTCCCAGGTTCTTCCTCCACCATTGGTACTGGCCAGCAGTGTATAGCCTATCTTGTGCCAAAAAATGGTGTTCCCCATAACAACAACAGTTAAAAAAAATATCACATAATAAATCTGTGTAGAGAAATGAAAGGCAATAAAACATCTCTTTTCTGATGTTTCAATGTTAGTTTTAACTAAGGAAGACAACTCTTTTTATTGTTATAGTGGAACACATGAAATTAAACTCTTCAATGTCTCATTAATATTCAGCTGCATGATTGTTAAATTTGGTTGATATGCAACAAAATCGAATTAAGGCATGCTCAGTGGAAACCAAAATCAGGACCAAAATGAATTAGGAAACACAACCCTATAAATAATGTCATGGAATACAGGTTACAAGGACCTGATGTTTGGAGAAGCAATATAAATGGACACTGGATAATAACTCCATCAAAAATGCATTAGGAAAAGATGAAATTTTAAAAGACACATCCTCATGTGGCATGTAATATGTACTAGTAAGTCTAACATACAGTTAACATTTGCTTTGAATGGGGAAAAAGAATTTAGTTATTATAAACTGAACAAACTAGACACTATAGCAGAAACAAATATAAATTTTCCTATTCAAATATTCGTTGAATTTATTATTTCAAAGGATTTGAATATTCATCAATGTAATCAAATCAAGCCTATTTTCAAGGTTTACCTTGATAATTACTTACAACCCCCCCCCCCCCCCCCCATCATACAGGATTGAAAATACTGCAAATTCAGTCTTCTAAATCTAATTAAATGACATTTGTGTGGACTGGAGTAATTCTTTTTCAGGATTCAGACTAAATATCAAATGATTGCTGGTTAAACCAAAACTTGGTATCATGATAAAGAAGGATAGAAACTCAATTGGTTAATAATGCTGTTGTTATCTAAAAATTGTTGTCTCAGAAATGATTGCTCACAATCATAATTACATGTATGTGTGGCCAGTTTAATATAAAATAATATGGCCTTGGGGGCTTCTGTAAATATATGATATGATAACTATGGCTTTGTAAAATGCAAACCAAAAACAGAAGCAAGCTTTATAATAACAGCAAATGCTAAAACCCCACAACTAAAGTTGTTCTGTTCTGAATGTTACAGCAGCAAACTATCAACTCTTACAACTTAAATGGTTCTGTTCCAAATGTTAAAGCAGCAAACTATCAACCCTTACAAATAAAATGGTTCTGTTTCGAATAATACAGCAGCAAACTATCAACCCTTACAACTTAAATGGTTCTGTTCCGAATAATACAGCAGCAAACTATCAACCCTTACAACTAAAATGATTCTATTTCAAAGTTATGTCTAGGCATGTCAACTCTTTTATGAGCATCTAAGTGGCTGCAAACATTCATACTGATACTAACAAACTAATTATTAGTACTCTTAGAGACACAGGTGGTGGCTTTTTATTATATTTTTGGTGGAGACTGCCATATTCCTTATTGGAGTTAGATGTTAAAATTGTTTTAAGTCAGCCTTACAGATTGTGTTTTAAGACATTTTTAATAATGAGGGAAGCAAAGTAATTAAGATAGCCTTTATCAAATACAAATAAAAGATTTCCCGCATTGTTGAACACATCCAAAAATACCTGAATGGAGCTTTATTTCTGGCAAATTCTATTCCAGCTTGGACTCTCCCCTGGCGCAGGTAACACACCACTGCATCTCGGTACTGATGTAGTCGGGTAAAAATGTTCTGTGCTAGAGCCTGGCAGTTTGGTTTGTGGGAGTGGTTGGCAATCATGTGACCAATCTCTGAGCTCAAAGTCAACCTATAAAAATAAATATTATGCCAGAAATAGATATTGTGTTTTCAATAAATATGAAATTTGTGCAATGGGTTTTAAAATGTTTATCAGTTACCTCTCCTTTGAATGATCATACTGGTATGTTTATGTACATTCAAGTTATAAGTGAAAAAATTCATGAAATTTAGAGTAAGCTAAATTCTGACATCAAAAATGTCAACTTGGCATACAAACAATGTTACTTTTATGAATTCTCCAAACAATGACAGTTTAACTAACTGGTACAACTCAGAAGAAAGAAGGAATACAAAATGATCTTTCTGTAAACTACAGAGATGGTCATGCTGAATGTATCACTCATGGAACTAATGTAGAGTCACAGTTGATGACAATCTATCATGGAATAAACAAATCTACTCCATAGGTAGCAACATTTCCTTCAAGTTATATTATTTTATAAGAAATAAGGACTTATTAATGTCAAAGTCAAGAATTAAGTTTTACAATTGTTCTATGTTACAATATTTTGATATTATACCAATATTTACAGACACAGTTCATCCGATGCTTGACTAGAACTGTTTGAGAGGAAAAATAATCAACACCCAATGAAATGTTATTTGGAAAACTTAAACACATTTAACAGATAGAGTCAACTATAACAAATCAGACACCATGTACAGAGTTCATAACAAAATCAGACACCATGTTCAAAGTTCATAATAAATCAGACACCATGTACAAAGTTCATAATGAATCAGACACCATGTACAAAGTTCATAACAAATCAGACACCATGTACAAAGTTCATAACAAATCAGACACCATGTACAAGATTCATAATAAATCAGACACCATGTACAAATTTCATAACAAATCAGACACCATGTACAAAGTTCATAATGAATCAGACACCATATAGAGTTCAAAACAAATCAGATACCATGTACAAAGTTCATAATGAATCAGACACTATGTACAAAGTTCATAACAAATCAGACACCATGTACAAAGTCCATAATGAATCAAACACCATGTACAAAGTTCATAACAAATCAGACACCATGTACAAAGTTCATAACAAATCAGACACCATGTACAAGATTCATAATAAATCAGACACCATGTACAAAGTTCATAACAAATCAGACACCATGTACAAAGTTCATAACAAATCAGACACCATATAGAGTTCAAAACAAAATCAGACACCATGTACAAATTTCATAATGAATCAGACACCATGTACAAAATTCATAACAAATCAGACACCATATAGAGTTCAAAACAAAATCAGATACCATGTACAAAGTTCATAATGAATCAGACACTATGTACAAAGTTCATAACAAATCAGACACCATGTACAAAGTTCATAATGAATCAAACACCATGTACAAAGTTCATAACAAATCAGACACCATGTACAAAGTTCATAATAAATCAGACACCATGTAAAAAGTTCATAATGAATCAAACACCATGTACAAAGTTCATAACAACCTGGCACCAGGTTATTTTAATACTTTTCACATGTCTCTGACATTCATCACTGAATCTTAAGCTCTTTTAAAATAAACTAACAAAGTTTCCAAAATCACAAGACTAAACTGCTTTAAAGGAATTTTAAATACAATGGTGGCTTAATAACGAATATCTAACAATGATATAAAATCATGTACAACCCATGCTGCTTGCAAATACAAATATACAAAGTTCTAATAACTTAAAATTTTTTTATACAAATTTTTGTAATTCATTGCCTCTAGTTTGTCATAATACAGGTATCCACTAACCTATGTGATTTCAACTTACACAAATTTTACATAAACATTATTTCATATTAAAAGAAATCATAATTTAATTGTTTTAGTGAAAAGTTAAAATAATGAAATTATTTGTCTAAAATTAAAAAGTTGGATTCATATATACCTAAAATGAATGGTACATGTATTAAAGTTGAATTACTTGTTTTTCAATGAAAATTAAAGATAGTGAAACCGACGATTTTAAGTTACATAATTCTGATGTACAGTATCATTCTATCATGTACTTATCTTATGTAGTTCATGCATTTTATTATATATGACTTTTGGGAATACAGGTACATTTAATGGTATCATGAAATATGTGAAAGAAGTCCACTGAGAAAAAAATAAATTCTTGTATTATTATTATTATTATTATTATTATTATTATCATCATTATTATCGTTATTATTATTATTATATTATTATTATTGTTGTTGTTGTTATTTTGTTATATTAATGCTGTCATTATTATTATTATTATTTGTATTTTTTAAATTATTATTATTATTATTATTATTATTATTATTATTATTATTATTATTATTTGTATTTTTTAAATTATTATTTCTATTATTATTATTATTATTATTATTATTATTATTATTATTATTATTATTATTATTTATATCATTATTATTATTATTCCATGCTATAGGCTGCTTGCTGCTCATGGCATAATTTTTTATTCAAAGTTTTTTTATAAATATTATATTTAATCCAAATAAATAAAAGATTTAACTTGTCAAAGCTGTCATGCGATAAACCATGCTTCAGAGGTTTACTATATTTTAGCTTGGCTAATCAATCAGCATTGCACATTAGGGAAATAAATAATACTATGCAATATTATAATTATATTCACTCTGGGCAACCAAACTGAATGGTGGTCACAGATTACTTCATCATAGGTAATCAAACTTTAGGTCACAGCATCATGTATAACCGGTCAAGCTATTCTCATCCTGGCTCCTGCAAATTAGCAGGTCAATACTGTTGACTCCATTCTTCTTGAGTGTATATTCCACAAATAGTGTATGCTGATGGGTCTGTCCAAGCATGAGCCGAACCAAGAAGACATAACTGTTCTGTTTAAGACAAAAGATCAATTCTCTTGCCTACAAGGGCATATCATACAAGCAGGTGTATACATGAGGATATCAAATATACTGATACCTTTCAAAGAACAGTTTTGGTGTTTGTTTGGCTACATTTAAAATGGGATCAGGCTTATTGCTGCCTGTCCAAACTCACCCTAAAACTTGGCAAGGCTTGATTTACCTGTCTTGTGTAATCCAATGGGACAGAAGGTCAATTCTGTTCTCTTTTAGGGCACATTCTACACACTCTGCAGACAGGTGAGCATTAGGTTTACTACTGCCTGTCCCAGCTGATGACATCAAGGCATCACAGAAGGATAGCAAGGGGGAGCGCCCATTTACTCTCTTCTTCACATCTGGAATGAAACATTTATTTTGCAAAAATTACAAAAACTCACTTAATTTGTTTAAATATAATTGTGTGCATGGGCAGTATAATGAACTTAAAACATTTCATCTCTGTCAGTTTTAGGTGATAAAATTGAATTAAATGACAGCTATCTCTGACAGACATAAGTTGGGTTATCAGCTTACAATGTACATGTATCTAAGAATAGTACTGTGGTATTTTCTCCACAAAGATCATATGGTATTAAACATCATTTAGTAATTCTAATGTAATCTTTTTTTTTAAAAACATTTGGAAAGTAAGAAGAGTGGCTAATGAACCTGAAGTTTTTCAGCAGTGAAACTGCAGTATAGATGAAAAGAAAGTACATGTACATCTAATGGAAATTTCTTTTACATGCTTCTCAAGTTTGATAAGAACTAGTCTGTTCAATTTTAATGCATGAGCTTTTGATCCTAAAAGCTGAGATTTTAAACTTTAGAAATTTACATTAACATTTACTGGAAATCTTATAAAATGTTTTGAAGATTATCTGAAAGAGGATTTGAACCAGTGCATGTACAATAAAATTTGGATCCTTTAATTTCCCCCTCAATGAGCCCAAAATTTGTCTGAACAGTATTATATGCAACAAAAATCTGTGACTGCTCCAGTGTCTTAGTCGTTAAAGCATCTCCCATGGAAGCGGGAGGTCATGGGTTCAATCCCTGGCCAAGTCATACCAAAGACTTAAAAAATGGTACTAACAGCTGCGGTATGATGCCCCAATGCTAGACATCACTATAAACTGCCTCAATGCAGACATCGTAGCAATATGACTTATAAATTGTTAAAGCTATGTTAAAAATCCTAATCACACACGTTGTTTAGAGATACCCATGGTATTGTCAATTACAGATTTTTCATCAAAATAATTTCCTTTTTTACAAGAAAAGACATATTTCACATGGAGTCATTTTTAGAATGAGGGAAAAGATACTGTTATGAATAATTTTCTAACACTAGGAATCTACATAAAGTTTTTTAATTTTTCATAACTTATTTATAGACATAACTATATTGAAACCAGGGCCTAATTTCAATCCTTGAAGACCCCAAGGAAAAATCTCTAATCAAAAAATTCAAATCTGAGACATCAGAAAATTAAAAAAATTTAAAAGGCAGAACTACATTGTATGTGAGTTAGATTGATTTTTTTAAATATTATACATGTAGGTAATAGTTAAAATACGGTGTTGAGTTGACATTATGGATTATACTGTAAGACTGATTTGCATGCATAATTGTACCATTGATGTGAGCCTGGCAGATTAATGTAAATTAATGTAGTGCATGGCATGAATAAAGTTTTAAAAAATATATTTACACAAAATTAAATCACTTGAAAGAAAGGTTATAGTTATATTCTTGATTGATTGCATGTGTTATCTCCCTTTATCATACTTTTTTGCTTCAAAACTTAATTAATGCCCATGTCAATCACTACTGCAAAACATTTGATTAAATTTATACAGGCTTTAGCAAACCGTGTAGTTAGACAGAGAAACACACCTGCTATAAATCACTCTCAGAAAATTTCATATTGGAGGTCAGCAGTCATTGACATATTGTGGCGTTACCCGACCCAAAATTAAATTAGAACCATGTGTTATCAAGTAAGTCGGACAAGCCACTGTTTATTGTTACACATGACCACAGTCTAACACCATCCCTTACGTAAGTTGCCATAGTCATTACCCGTGAATTGGAACTCCGTGCGGCCATACGTTAATTGGCAGGAAAACCCTTAGGAACAGAATTCTAAGTGTAGCTTCTAAAAAGGAAGCTTCGAGGGACAGACTAGTGAGTGGTCCCAGTGTCTCCGTTAGAGACAGAAGGAAGAGAAGGAAAGAGGGAAATCTGGAGAGGAAGCTTCGAGGGACAGACCAGGGAAAGTGGTCCCAATAGTCGTGATAAAGAACAGAGGAAAGAGAAGGAAGGAGAGAAGTCGTGAGAGGTGAAATCCAGGAGGAGTGGGAGGACAGAATAAATAGATGAGTGGAGGATAGGATAAATAGATGAGTACAACCAAAGGCCAGGTGGAAAATAGAACTCACACTGAAATCATGAGATGAAATAGGCTATCACTTAGAGGACGAGTGATTGTGTGACATTTAAATTTATAGGCTTCATTAAATTGTTATTGTTGAATTTCATCTTCGTGTTATATATATATATATATAATTTAACCGTCGGCAGTGCTGACTGGGGGCTCAGAGCCGTATACCTATTTGGTCTTTAATTTAAATTTAAATTCACGAGCCAGGTGGAACTTCCATAATATTTTAATTAATATTTTGGAAGTACCCCACCCCAACCTTTCAAGAACGCTACACATATATGCATATTCATTTATTACATATAAGCACAATAGATTATTCTGTATGCACATTTAATAGCTTCCTGAAATAAGATATAAATAGATAGAAATAAAATACCTTAGTGTTGTTTATCCTGATTGTTTTTCTTTGTAAATCATCATCTTTCTTAAATAAAATTATTAATGTCTAGGTAATTGTTTTTCTTTGTAAATCATCATCTTTCTTAAATAAAATTATTAATGTCTAGGTAATTGTTTTTCTTTGTAAATCATCATCTTTCTTAAATAAAATTATTAATGTCTAGGTAATTGTTTTTTTTTGTAAATCATCTTTCTTAAATAAAATTATTAATGTCTAGGTAATTGTTTTTCTTTGTAAATCATCATCTTTCTTAAATAAAATTATTAATGTCTAGGTAATTGTTTTTCTTTGTAAATCATCAACTTTCTTAAATAAAATTATTAATGTCTAGGTAATTGTTTTTCTTTGTAAATCATCATCTATCTTAAATAAAATTATTAATGTCTATGTAATACTTCTGAGATTAGTTTTTGTAAACGTTGATGCAGTCCTTCCAACCATATTCTTCAAACTATGAAATTCAAAATTCTAAATACAAAGACTGTCAATTTATGGATTGAAAGCTGTAATTATTTCCTTTTATGATCTCCTGGTTATGCTTAACAAAAAAACATATTTTTATACCTCTGAATTTAGCAAGGGTGGCTGAAGTTCTAAGAATTCCCTTAGGACTACTTGCAGCATGGATGGCAGCCTCATCGTATTTTCCATCTTCAAACAATTCATTGAACTTTTCAATGTATTCAAGCATCATCTCTGCCTCTTTTTCTTTATTTGGATCATCATCCTCAAAAGAAGATGATGCTGTAGCCTGGACTGGTGGTGACCCCTCACGAGGGGGTCCATCACCTCCTTGATTTTGTTCTGCAGCAGCCTGGTCTTTCTCTTGCTGAATTTTTAACATGCCACGAGCTTTAGCAAGCGAGTAGATCACAGCATCACCTACAGTCTGGTGGGGTGGCTTGACTCTGTTGTATGACTGAGCTGCCTCTAGTGCCACCTTCAGCCTTAACCTCTTAGCTTTGTAGAATTGGCCTTGCCTCAATAGCTGATCCCTAAAACTGACCTGAAATTAAATATTTGCACATGCTCATCCAAGCTCATGGTTTGTATAATCCTACAAAGTCTATTTTCAAGGTCTTTTTCAACATTTTTTAAGTACTATCAGCATGTTCCAAAGGGTAATTTTTCTTATGGAAATTTTAATTATCCATGTTACTTTCTATATAATTGTATAAACTGGTAAAAAGTTGAAGAATTGTGAAACAAATCAATACAAATGCCAAAACTTATGTGCAACTAGTTTTGCATTTTAATCTTTGCTTATTCAGGCACAAAATAATTTTGCAAGATTTTTCAATTATAACTAAACAGACATAAAAAAATAATAAAAAAAATACATGTTTTGTCATCAAAATGTTGTTGTTGTAGAGTTTAATGCCATATTTTAGCATTATTAGCTTACTAAAAAGTAGAAGAAAACATAACTAGTTTGGACAAAATTACAAGAGAGGTACCAAGTCTGGTAACTATCCATGAAATGTCATGTCTTATTTAATCAACCCAATTTTTTTTGTGTCTGTTTTAGAACTCATGGAAAATAAATAAATAATAAAAATTCTAAGTATTTATGAGCATTTGTATTTTCTCAGGTAACTTAAAATATTTTCTGGAAACAGCTAATGAAGAGTTTTAAGAATTAAAGGAGTACATGTATATTAAATTAAAGGATGTTTCAAGGTTTTACAAATTATGGATGTATACTACAGTTGTATGATAAGACAATGTTCATTTGATGATTTGGGATGTTCTGGATAATACAGCCAATATGATGATCTTTTGGATATAATGAGTTATCCCATCCAACCACATGACAAAATCATACATGTGAACCTCCCACACAGGATGGTTTTACTCCCAAGTTTAGGGCTATCTTTTTCCATTCCTCCCGATAGTTACTGAAATCTCCTGCATATGCAAACTTATTAGTGAAAAGTTTTATTTTGTCCTTTTCATAATTTGTGTTCCATTTTTAGTATATTTATGGTAATAATGCCTGTGATCATGTGACTGAACTGGTTTATGCAGGGCAAGACAAAGTAGTTGCCAATTTCACTCTTTGATTTTGTTGGCATGGTTGGCTGGTTTTATTGAAGTTTGTGGAAGTGGATTGTACTATGTGTGAGCAGAATAAATTCCAAAATGATTAAAGATAATAACTGATTATTGTTGAGTTCAAAAGAGTTCAATTGACAAAGAACAATAAACATTAGTTCAATTCTCTTTGTATGTTCTGCTTTGGAGCTTAAAGCAGTTGTGATGGATTAGAGTCTATACTGTGTATGATTTTATGTCATTTGGACAGGATTCAAGATATTAATTGATGGTTTGATATTAAGTTGATGGTTGGATATTAATTGATGGATTGATGGATGGATATTAATTGATGGATTGATGGTTGGATATTAATTGATGTTTGGATATTAATTGATGGATTGATGGTTGGATATTAATTGATGGATTGATGGTTTGATATTAATTGATCGTTGGATATTATGTGATGGTTTGATATTAATTGATGGATTGATGGTTGGATATTAATTGATGGTTGTATATTATGAGTTGTCTGGATATTGATTGATGGTTGGATTATTCATGACCTCCAGTGGCATAAAGCTGGGTCTGTTTGAATTTTATATTTAAAGATTTTGAGTTATCATAGCTAGCCAATACCAAATCCAAACAATCAATAATTGAAAGCAATCAAAATATCACACAATATTCAATGATGGTTGGAAACAGGAATTTCAGTGGCTGCATTTTACTTCAAACTGACATGAATATGCATTCAGTTCATCTTGTCTGTTATGGTGGCAAGAATGACATAAAAAATCATACAGAAACCACATCACGTAGAAGCACATTAACTGTGATAACAAATATGCCATGACTGAAATCCCAATTTGTACCTGCATCAAATCTGGATAAAGATGTCAACTTTTAAAGCCAAACAAAATCTTCTATTTCCAGTAGCAGATGATATTTGCAGATCTAGTCAAAATAATGTTCCCTGACTAAAATATCACACTAAAGATCTAATGCAAATGGACAGAAACTACTGTACCAATCTTAAACAGACCCAGCAGACAGTTAGCAATCTGAATCTACCCATAAGTAGGAAACGATTGATGGCTTCCAGTTGGAATCTGAAGAGTTGTACTGAGACTGCCAAATTCCAATGCAGATATGATCAAAAACATTTTTCATAATAAGGACAAAATACAACCATGCAATATCTTCCATAAAATGATACAATTCTTGTGGTAAACTTTATGTACATTAATAATATCTGCAAATTTCATTCATTACTGCAATTTGTAGTCATTATCATTAGTAGACATTGTTTTACATACATAGGTTTTATTTTAAAGATATCAAGAATGTAAAACTGCACAGAATCTATAAACAGATGCTTATATATGATGTTCTCTGCTAATGATGCCTTTTGTGACAATGATGGTAGCATTTCAAATTAGAAACTTGACTGACTGCATGCTCTTCAATTTCAAGAGACTACAGGCAAAGATGATCTTACAGAAAGCGACTGTTTAGAATCTCCCATTTGCTGACATCTGTTTCCTGAATTCCAAATCTGAGTCTGACATACAAAAGAACATGGATTATTTCTCTTCAGATCATGACAATTTTGGTCTCACAATTAATATCAAGAGAACATAAGTGATCCACCAACCTACACCAGCAAAACCTTACACAGAGTCGACTATCATAATGAATGGCCACACCATACAGCAGTGGACAATTTTACCTCCATCAGCAACAGTTTGTTACATGCAGTCCACATCAATGATAAAACCAATGCCAGTGTGGTCTTTGATAGACTATGCACAAATGTGTGCAAATGCAGTCATCAATCTGCAAACACACACAACTGAAGGTATACAACGCCACTGTATTGTCAACCCTTCTGCATGCATGTGAAACCTGGATAAGATGTCAGAACACAGTCCAAGACCCTAGGGGTTATCACATGGCAGGCATTTCAAGCATTCATACTCTGCTGATGAAATTGCAGATGAGATAGGCAGGCCACATCTAACAGAATTTAGATGACCAACTATCACAGATCTTCTACTGCAAGCTGAAGGAAGGAAATCAAACTTAGAAACATTCCAAATACTTACTCTAGTTATCCTTAAAGTACTTCAACACTGCAGCATAGTGCAGAACTGCAGCACATTCTCTATGTTTCTCTGCATCCTTAACTCTAAACTGTAGGGTGAACATAATTTCCTAAAGAACAGCTTAGTAACATCTTCTGAACATGTCTACTGTGGAATACTGAATTGCCTTTCTGAATTACATGTTCAGTAGACATTACTGTGGAATGAACATACTTTCCTATAACAAATCTCAGTATATACCTTCTTAATTGATGAATTCTGTGGTTATACTTTTTATCGGTTTTGATAAAAATGACATTTGTTTGGTACATTTAGTTATCCCCTAGGTCAATCATTGTTTTTATCGAGTCTTTAAATTTGATGTTATAACCTTGAAATCAGCTAAACTTAAGATTCCAGAAATAAAAGTTTCTTTCAAGTTCTGTGAAGTACTTTAATATTTTGTGTGCATATCATTGGTACCTAAATTCATGGATTAGATAAAGAGTACTAATATTTCCATAACAGGATTTTTATTTTATTTGTTCTTTGTGTTTCTGGTTTGTAACAAGGAAGTAATACATGAAAATGATATTCATTAAAAACATAATATCACTGTACATGTTACAGGACATACAGAAGAAAAGTAAATATCCATTAAAAACAAACCTTGTCATCTAATGTCTCTTTCAGCTGGATTTTCTGTGATTTTGGCACATATCTGGTTTTGAAGCTAATATTGAGTTCCTTCAGTTGTTTGTCCAGTTTGTCCAGCTTCTTATACAGCAGTGGCAAATCTGTTGACTCCTCTAACGTCAGACCTAAGTTAAAAGTTTGTTTAAATTAATGTGAAATGAAACAAAATTTCATAATAATTTACTAAAGATATGCCTACATTGACCCCGTCTTCTCACCAAGCTGTAATACATTTTTCCATATAACTATCAAAAAGTTGTCATATTTATGCCTTTTTCTTAATATTGCCTGTTAGCTGCCATTTTTATTTCAGTCACTGGGAAATTTGGCTGCCTTGACACCAGTTATTAAGCCTGACTGTTCTTTAATAAGTTATAAAAAAACAAATTTATACATTAAGTAGAATTTTATCAAGAGCAACAAATTCTAATAAATCATATCTCTCTTTCATAAAATAAAAGAAAGCAAGGATTTCGGTTTGTTTGTTTGATTAGGATTTTCAACGTAGCTTTAACAATGTTTCAGTCATATCGCTATGATGTGTGCAGTGAGGCAGTTTATAGTGATGCCTAGCACTGGGGTATCATGCTGCAGACATGTAGCATGATGTCCCACCCAGTCACATTATCCTGACACCAGGCCGACCAGTCCTAACACTAACCTCTTAATGTGGAGCGCCAAGCAAGGCAGCTGTTAGTACCATTTTTGTAAGTCTTTGGTATGACTTAGCCGGGGATCGAACCCATGACCTCCCGCTTCTGCGGTGGATGCGATACTACTAGGCCATCGGAGCGGTAAGGATTTTAGTAAAAAATATTAACAAAATATACACGAGTCAAAAAGCATAGTTTTCTTTTTTGCTAACATACAGTGTACATTATTGTGTAATTTGCCTACATGCAATTAACCCATGGAGCAGCAGAGGGGGCGAATCAGACAACTTTTTCCGACAAAATCACTTTAAGCCTTCAAAACGGAAAATAGAGCCTTCCTGCGAATCTCATGTTTTAACCAAAAAAAAAATAAGTCTCCATTTGGCAAACGGAGACTTAACGATTTCTTGCTCAAAACATACTCTATTCGCGTTTTCGTTGCTAAACCATAAAACGTCGCAACGATGTTGTCATCGCCCCCCTGCTGCTATTGGTTAACCAAATATTTGATCGAGTCCGATATGATATCGTGCCCGAGGATCATGTAAATTTATTGTTATAAATCCATGCGGGGTTGACTGAGCTTTACTAAAGAAATTTTTAAATTGATTAAAGTCCATATCGGAACACCATGTCTGCCAAATATTTCGTAGCGTATGTGTATCAACGCCGTTAAACACAGCAAGAATATTACAGTTATCTCTGATCACTTTTGGAATCTGAGTGTATCGTTGAGTGACATATATCACGTCAGTGTTTTTATGCCTGCCTCGGGAAAATATTCTAGCTGTTTTTTTTTGATTGTCTAACATCACATCATCGTATACAACTAAATTGTTAATGCTCCCATCAAGGTCATCCACGGATGGTGCCTCGTCAATATCGGTTATAAATTCAATAATTCCCTTGCCGGAAATCTCTGAAGCGTTTTCATTAAAATCTTTTAGCACGTCATAGCATCGTTGATCATCTACGCTAGGAGCAACTAAAAATAACTTATTCCACTTCATCCATCTCACTATTAAATTGAGCAACAATTGCGTCTTGCCGGATCCAGATGGCCCGATTATAATTGCGCGGATAGAGTTTGGTAGCGCTGCATGATGCTTAACTGGTTCTCTTGTTTTAGTCGCTGAAAAATCAATTATATTCATATCTCTATACATAAATTATGGATCTATATTGTGTGAAGTGTAAAACGCGTACTAGCACAAATGATGTGATGACGATTACAACTAAAAATAACAGATCTGCACTAACTGGTAGATGTGCAACATGTGGTACAAAAAAGTTTAGATTTGTTTCTATGAAATCTGGAGATGTTTTAAAAAAAAAACGAGGAGGTGATATCACAGCCAAATTGGCAAAGCTCCCTGGAACCCCATGGACAAAGTACCCCGGAGAAAAGCACCTTCCAGGATATAGCTATTGTGGCCCCGGAACACGATTAGATATCAGACTTGATGATCAAAATCGGCCCCGACCCGGCGAGTATCCGATAAACGCTATTGATAATGCGTGTCATGTTCATGATGTTGCATATAAAAGCAGCAATCTGCAACACAGGCATCTCGCGGATGTGAAATTAATTCATGCGTTAAATGCTATTCCTGATAAATCTTTCAAAGAAATATTGGCTTCATGGTTGGTAAAATCAGCTATGAAAGGCAAATTGATGATGGGCGCTGGTAATTAATAATATGGAATCTATTTATTATTCTCCAAAAGGATACTGGAGGGGTAACGCTGCAATCAATAAACTCGCCAACGCCGCAAAAGTGAAAAAGGCCACTGCGGCTAATTGGTTATCTAAACAGGCTATATGGCAAATTTATCTGCCGCGTCCTAAACAAATCAATTTCTCGCATTTTGATGTTACTGGACCCAATGAAGTTCATCAAGCTGATTTATTGTTTTTACCACATGATAACGGTTACAAATACGCGCTAACCGTAGTTGACGTTGCGAGTCGATACAAACAAGCAGAACCGCTAAAAACAAAATCATCACCTGAAGTTGCTTCTGCATTTGAAAAGATTTATCGAGGAGGCCCACTACGCTGGCCAATTCTGTTACAAGTTGATCCTGGCAAGGAATTTCAAGGTGCTGTTTTATCTGCGATGAAAGATCACAATGTCACCATCAGACGGGGGCATACTGCACTACATCGCGATCAGGCAATTGTAGAACCATTTAATCGGACTCTTGCTGAGCGGTTATTTGGATATCAATACGCAAAAGAATTCATCCAAGAAAAGCGATCCCGTGAATGGGTCAAAAGGTTACCAGGGGTAGTTGCAGCGCTAAATAACGAGATTACCAGAGCAATCAATATGAAACCTAACAACGCAATAAAAAAAAAGTATATACCACAACCACAGCGGGATAGCGTTTCTCGGCCAATTCTCGGCAATGTCACCGTGAGATATTTATATGAACCAGGAGAAATCGAAGGTGGTAAAAAAAGGGCTACTGATCCTATTTGGAGTGTCACTACGCATAGCATATCTACTATAACACGATCAACTGGTAAACCTCCAATCTATAAATTGGATTCAACTGCCCCTCAGCGGGGTTTTACACGCGAACAATTACAAGTGATTCCTGATGATACTCAACTGCCACCGCATGGTCTTAACTAGCGCCGTTGCGTCTGTTGCACTCAAGACAAGTCAACATTACATTGTTTCTGACATGACCGAGACTGTTATTTTTCTGTCTACGGTAAATTGGCGAGGATCTTTATCCGAATACTGCCAACGCATTATACAATTGCAACTCGCGCAGTGATTATTCTGTTGTTGCTTCAGCGTAATTATTAATTCAGCATCAATATCA
This sequence comes from Unio delphinus, assembly GCA_029339505.1. Taxonomy (NCBI): domain Eukaryota; kingdom Metazoa; phylum Mollusca; class Bivalvia; order Unionida; family Unionidae; genus Unio; species Unio delphinus. The sequence continues at coordinate 7,909,029 of JAQISU010000010.1, forward strand.
AATTCTCGTTGTTTTTTTTTGTCTTGGAGTTTGTAACCGGAGAGTTTTTTTATTAATGATGCTAACATCAATATCATCCATTGTGGTGTCATCATCGAAAACAATTCTTCGAAGTTGATTTATTCGCCGTACTCTAGACACTGCAAGATAGACTAAATTTGACCACTCAATGCGATTATCGACTATCCAAACAATTGTATCCGTGATGGTTAATCTCTGCGAGGAATGTATTGTTGTTACGTAACCCAGTGTCCATGGTGATTTATTAGCACGCAATGCGTCTTCGACAACACTGATATCAACCAGCACAATATCATTTAATACTAGTGTTTGTCTTTCGCGTTGTCCTGGAATTTCAACTTCAATATTCTGTCGCCGTGTGTCAGCGGGTCTATAACACAATGGAACTTTTATCAGGAGATATTTTTCTTTGTGAAGCTCAAACAACTTTTTCTGAAGTGTGTCTCTGACTATTTTTCTGCTAGCAACTACAAAATCGTTTGGTTCCCATGTGTTATAAAATTCCTCCATTGGAGTTTCAGAAATTATTTCCCTGATTTTTTCACATTGGATTCTGTCGGGTTTCAGTCTAATTAATTTTTTAACTTCACTTAATTGTTCATCAAGTGCCCTATAATCGCTATCAATTTCTTCGTAATAGTCCACGAATTCTTTCAGCCACTTATGTGGACCCGTGCCGACAAATGGTGGTGGCTGTCCATGATCTCCGCACATTATCACGGTCGTGTTTTTTGTCAGCAGCCAATCCAAGAACATCTTTAATATTTCTGTTGATACTGTGCATACTTCATCCCAAATTATAACCTCGGGGATGAATTTATCTCCCATTCGTTCAGGTGTCCATTTGTCACCACTGTATCTGAAAAAACTATGATATGTACACGCGGAAACGCCTCGTTGTTTTATCTCTCTGGCTAATCTATGTGTTGGCGTCAGCACAATCATGTTTACGCGTCCTCGATATAACTCAATCTCGCGAGTCGTCTTTCCTGACCCGCCACAGCCGTTTAAATAAACTGTTTTATATCTACAAATTGGATCTGATATCGGTGGTGCATTAGAACGTTCTGATAAATTATCACCACATAAGTAATTACTTTTAATTTCAACATCTGCTGATTCAGAATAATCACGCAGCATTTCTTTTTTAATTCTCCATGATCCCCAACTTTCATCCGAATTAGTGAATTCAGCAACTGCGCAACTGTACTTGCTGTTAATGTAAAATGAATCAACGGCAACTCTAACCGCAGTGTCAGGAAATCTATTTATCATTGAAAATAAATTAATACAAGCATAACCCAGCATCGACAACCTCAAATGTGTATACAGGGATTTGTAACCGTCGCTATAAGTAACAACTGTACCCAATTTTGTTCCATCGGACAAAAAAGCATCTTTACAATCCACATATATGTTTTTAGATACTGCATCCGCGATTACAAAGTCGTATTTGATGTTATCCATAATCAGCCGTGAACAATATCGTTTATAGTCACATTTTTTTCCTCCCTGAGTGAATTTTCCGATTATTCTTCTGCCGAGATCTTTTGCTTCGATGTTTCGTTGATTAAATATCTGTTTGGACCACTCAATGATATATTCTTCGTCGGCATCAATATGTTTTCTGGATTCCTCAATTATACTATCAAGACGTTCCGGTGTTGGTAACCAGACATTGATTTGTTTCCGATATGATATAATTGCTTCACTGACTGTCAGCGAAATTAACATCTTTGTATCAATCATGAATCGTAATAGCGCTATTGGCAGCCACTTCTTTTCAGACATGTGTCTACCAATCCAAATATATCAACAGCGATGAAGTCCTGCTACGAACTCAAATGATACTACACGAGCGAATCCAGTTAAATCAAAATCAGGCAGCGGCCCATTAATTGCAACACGAGTCATTTCATGTACAGGGTGTCCAAATCGTTTAAAATACTCAGTACACTCTCCATAACCAAGAAAACTCGCTGGATAACAAGCAACCATATCAACTGAAATGATATTATCACTGTCGTATTTGTTATTCCATAAACCGCCATGATTAAATTCTAAACAACTAGCCTCAATGTCTGGCAAGAATTCTACGCGTGTTGGTTTCCATGCGTTTTTGATTCTTGCAAAATGAGCTGCAACCGACGGGATTGTAAAACAGTTTGTCAATAATTGTTCGTCGTTGATAATTTCATCGGTGGCTTTGCCACACGCCGTTAAAAACCCACTAGCTGTTTTTTTCATTTTGTTGTGAAATGCTTCAGTGCGGTATAATTCACCGTTTGGTCTTACAAACTGATCAAACGTATCTGGGTCGTTTTCAGTGCTGCGAAGTAACCACACCAACACGGGGTCGTTTTTACTCACATGCGCAATAGCATCGAATAGTTTCTTTTCAGCGAGAAAACCGTCCCTGCAAAATTCTTCTCGTAAGAATTCATTGGGTATATACTTTATTGTTCTGTTTCATGGAAATATTGTGACCGCGGACGTCCATGCGTGTTCGTTATGATCAATAATTTTGATTGGAGCTCCCATTGATTTATATTTTGATTCATATAAATCTTCTCCGGTTATCGTTGTAACGGTTATTGGAAATCTCAGCGACGTTTCTAATTTTGCTATATCGCTAATAGCCGCTCCGCGGTCTGTCACCGTTAACTCCCATTAAGCTATTTTGCTACGCCGTAGATCGGTAAGTTTGTTCCCTCGAGATGCATTTGTAAAATGTTCTGTTATTCGTGCTGCTACACAATTGAGTGGCAAAGCCACTGACGACGAAGTCGACGGCGACGACTGTTTCATTGGTTTAAGTTTTCTTATATCAGGTTTTTCATTTAACGGATATATCCCATACACAACTGCTGTTTCAGGATACGCTCATTCATAGTATGGTTTGTCAATTCCAGTTAACAGACCCGGCTTAGAATCACGGCTAACAACGACTGTTTTCTTGTCTTTGAGAATCGGTTCAAATTTGTCTCGTATAATCTAACCGCCTGATTCTACATGGATAATGAATTTCACTCTAAAAAAAATACTTTTTGTTGCCAAGTTGTGATAACATCAACGCTGCGTTGCTGTCGTTCATGGTGGCATCAACAACGCCATCAATTCGAAATGTTGACCAGCTATGAGATGCGCCGTCGTGTTTGAATTCATTAATACAATCGCGTATTTTATTTATCAGGGCTCTATCCGTTATTGCCCGTTTTGGCACATCTTTGAGGGTTCTATCGAGATTGAATTTAACTTTTTTGAAAGGCTTAATTGCTGATAATCTCTCGAACTCCTCCATGTTATAATTAAAACAAGTATTTAAATAGAAAAATATAGTATAATGAATCACTGCAAGTGGCTAATGATTGGATCAACAACTCCATGTAACAAATCATGCAGAAGCAAATTCTGTGGGTATCATTTACAAAGTGTTCGCAACGGTTCCTTTGGCCCCCTTCCGTGCCTCCAATGTGGGGCTGGGGTAAGGGGGAAATCGCAGTTGTGTCACAGTTGTGGCGGCAAACGTTACAGGGAAATAAAACGCTATTATGACAAACGAAAAAAAATGCAGTCATTGATCCTACCGATGACTCCGTCAGCGACAAAATCATAAAAAACCCTCAAGATTATATCAAGAGGTTTATAATTAAAGCCGATATAAATTAGACAAATAGTATTATTATACAAATGAGCCAAGATTTCAGACCTCACCCAGTGCTTGTTAATTATGAAGCATCCTGTGATGGTATTGTTAGAAATTGCAGACTAAAAAAACCGGTTGGACGGGTAAATAATAGAGGATACTTGACGTTTACAGCTGGGAAGAAAAGATAATATTGTCATCGATTTGCATACGAATGTCACAACGGATTGATCAAAGATGGTTTTGCGATTGATCACGTTGATGGATTCCCTCAAAATAACAAATTGGATAACTTACGAGTTGTTACTCAAAGTCAGAATACAAAATTAGGTGGAACCGGCAAACACGCAAAAAAGGCAAAACATGTCAAATCATTTGATACAGAAACTAGCGAGGAGAAAACATTTCAATCAATGAATGAAGCCAGTAGATATTTCGATATTTGTAGGTCTTCAATACGATTTGTTGCAGAAGGAATTCAAAAATCGACTCTGTCAAAGAAAAACTCAAACAGGATACAATTTTCATATAAATCTGAAACGATTCACGGGAGATAAAGCCTTTATGGATAAGTCAGCCACCACTCATAGCACTCCACTCACTAAGTTCCCTTGTATTATGGCCGTCAAGGTATGTGTCGTCTGCTATTTTTACAGGTAAAGAGAGAGGTATAATTGACGTGCGCGCGCACACGTGACTGTGGAGATTTATATTTATACATGCTGTTTTGTGTTACGATGTTTTCACAACTTATTAAAACCAGATAGATATATCTATGAGCCTTGACAAACTTCCTCTGCGCTAAAACATTTGTTCAAACATCTCGTTTCATAAATAATATCATACTAGAAAAGGTGACCTCATACATGTAGACTGCTAATCATTGCACAAATGTGGGTACCGGTATGTGACTGTACAATTACTATCTTCTACGTGCGAGTTGTATTTTTCTGTGTGTAAAAATATTTTATTTTCCTTTTTCCTGTATGCATTTTTATAAATACAGTGAAAACTCTCTTATTGTTAAGTATACATGTCAGGTTATACTGAATCGGTATTTCACTTACGCAGGCATGAGTGACTTTCAGTACAAACGTTCTTTTGTTCCCTCCCTGTATATTGAATCGGTATTTCACTGACGCAGGCATGCGTGACTGAAAAGACCCAGCTATTTACATGATATTTTAAACAACAGTTAAATTATTAATTTTTTTGTGTACTTAGTATTTTATTTCCTAAATACTATGAAATTTCTGTGGATACAGTAAAATTGTCTATTTTAAAAATCTCTTATTGTTAAGTATAATCAGAAGATATATATATATTAAAAAATCTCTATTTTGTATGACAGTTCCGTAGTCTAAACGGTAGCGTGTTTGTCTTGTAAACACAGATCTATCAACTACGTGTTCGGTCCCCATAGCAGATACATTATTTGATGGCGAAACGAAAGATGTTTTTCTATTAATTGGGGGGATGGAGGGCGGACCCCCTCAACCAAACCAACATTGCAAGTCATGCTATCACATTCTCGGTAGCGTGGGTTGGTGTTTTTTCCAACTCATGCAACCATGAATTTGATTTCATGGGTTGCCATGTTGGTTTGGTTTGACCACGCCCACGTCACAAGAACATCCAATCAAACATATACCTTCTGAGAGATCTAATTCAGCCTTTGCTGAGTTAGACCTCTCGCCTGATATTTTTTGTTTGTCAAAGTAAATGGGTGTAAAATAAATGGTATAAATTGATGCAAAAAGCTCTGCATTCACATGAGGAACCCCATAGGGTAGCACAGAATGGGCTACCGGCTAATAGAAACGGTGTTAGGGTCACATCCGGAATGGAGTCACATCCGGAATGGATAGCCAAGTGAAAAGACCCTAACAAAGACACAAAGGCCTGAATAAGGGAGATGAATGAAATAACCGCTCATAATTTATACCATTTATTTTGCATTTTTTTTTAAAATTAAAGATAAAATGTATTATATAAATAATGGATATCAAAGATGTAAATTCTATAATTGTTCAAATTTCAAATTTAAAAAATCGAGGGATAGTATTATCTAAAGATCTCGACTGCGACAGGATTACCTCGGAATATGAAGACATTGAGTATCATTCTAGTAAGATGAAGATATGAAGAAATTGAGTATCAGTCTAGTAAGGGTCGTTATGTTTTACCTAAGATGTACAGGCTCGTGAAAGGAATTCAAAAGTCCATCAATGCTTGTTTATACGGTAACGACATTAATGTATTTATAACGCTATTTAACACCGTTGAAGCAATACGTCAAAAGCTCGGCCAAGAGTATCAAAAACGAGCTGAAATTAGTTTTAAGGTTCGTGATCTTAGAAAAATATTAAACGTGATATAGAAAAACCAGTATCCTAACCACGTGAGCGTTACTATAAAAAAATAGGCTTTCAGTAAATTTTCAGTAAAAAAATTATTTTTTTAGCGTTTTTTGTAACACTTGTTACACTTGTCACATGGGATTTTCTCCTTAAAGAATACTCAGCAGTTTGGGCTTGCTCATGCAGTTATGTGCGTACTGGATGATCTGGCTGTGGTAGCAAGTAATCACCCCGACGCCTCCATTTTCACGTAGTTGTTGTTGTTGCCGGGGTCTCTCTAAACACCCCAAGACACCCCAGGACACCCCAAGACACCCCAAGATTCTCCAAGAACACCTTAAACTCACATAATAATCACTTAAAATTTCAACAACAGCACACAAAAACCAAAAACAAACAAACAAACAAATAAAAACTACATGGAGCCTAAACAATTTAACAATTCAAATAAATGAGAGAAATATGGAACATCGCCATTTATTGAGGAAATATATATATATATATATATATATATATATATATATATATATATATATATATATATATATATATATATATATATATATATATATATATATATAATTAAAGATATGTGATTATGTGATGCATAGAGTTCGTTTCCGTAGATTATCAGAAATAGGGCCATCTACCAATACTATAAATCATTGATAGTAACAATGTCCGTATGTGTGTTTTCATTTCTTTTTTCCGCTTCTTGGTACGTTATTACGAGATTTGGTGCTAATATATGCAATATTGGGGTGTCTTGGGGTGGTCTTGGGGTGTCTTGGGGTGGTCTTGGGGTGTCCTGGGGTGTCTTGGGGTGTTTAGAGAGACCGGTTGTTGCCGCGTCGTTAACAAAAATCGTTCATCGCCGTTCTCAGATATTACAATTCTGAAACCACCAGCGATGTTATTTCTGAAACACTCGCGGATAGCGTCGTACAGTTTAACCCCGTCGGAGATGGATACGTTAGCTTGATGGTACATTATTTAATCACTCAGCTTTTAATTGTGATAGTTTCATATTTGAAAACTCAGTTCATAAACAATATATGGTAGGTGAATCGCTTACAACTAAATTAGCCCTAGAGCGGCTAGCAGCAATTAAAAAGTTTATACCGGTTCGAGACAGACTTCGCGATAAACTTCAACAACGACAACAAGCGCAGACTGACTTTTCTGTGTCAAGTGAACAACTGTTTACTCCGATAACAAGTGCGACCAAAGATGTGAAAAAGTTAACTGAAGCAGCGATATACGGAGATATTTCTGAAAAAGAACGAGCAAAGAAGGCGCCGCTGCTTGATACACTTGAAAAGATAGCAGCAGAAACTGAAAAGACATCAGCGTTGTTACAAAAAAACCCACCTAGTCCGAAAAAGACCAATGATAAAATAGTAGATGAATTACGCGCGCGATTTAACGAAGAAGGGTTAGCAGCAATTGATAAGACTGACCATGCAGAGTTTCCTGCACTTGCTGTTACGACGTATGAAAACAGAAAAAAAATGTTAAAACCAGAACAGCACAAGTATGTAAGAGGTATACAACATTGGGCTGATATATTTTACAAAATTAAAACTGAAACAGGTAAAGTTGACAGCGACAATACGTCATATATTGAATATCTCAAAATGGTGAGTACAGTGTATAATAAATATGAAGAACAAAAATCACAAAGAAAACCACAAAGACTGCAGCGGCAGCAACAACAACCTGCAAAAAAATATCTTTTTCACCTGCTAAACAAGAAGAATCTCAACAACAACTACCACCCCAAGCTTCGCTTGGACCTTCGCCTGGACCATCTGATCGAGATGATGATGGTCCTTTTAGTTATTTACAAAGAACGGATTTAGAAAAATCGGAGGAAGCACCTGATTATAGTAGTGGGGAGGGATTTTCTAAATCTCAGAAATTGCCAGTAATTTCAGGTAGTGGTCTAGTTAGTTGTCCTGGTAACATCCTCAGTGATATATCACGGTTAGAGGTTCTCATCGGAGGGAAACGAGCCGGAAACAACTGCGTCGAGATAATTAATGAAGCAGCTGATATCTGTAGACGATTATTTGCCGGCGGTATCATGGGCATAGATGTATATCGAGAACTCATTTCTGAATTAGTTGAAAATCACAGAGACGCCCATGGTTATGATGAAAATCCTATGGATCTTAGCGATTGATCACTAATTGAAAAACTACTAGTTTTATAACAAGATGATCATACACTACAACCATAATAAACCCGTAAGCGTCTACGTGGTGAACTCACGATTGCCTGTTTATAGAGCATATTACGGAGATGGTCTCGACAATACCATTGCGGGGTTATTTACAAGAATGGCCCCAAAAGTGGCGCCGTTAGCTAAACAATTATCAATGAAAGCCATTGATGTTATTCGTGATAAGAGAATCAGCGCTGTTGGAAATCTTGCCGGAAAGGCATTTTCTGCCGCGAAAGATAAAATAATATCATTGGTGCGAAAGAAACCAACAGCGACGAAGTCGGTGGTGAAACCAACAGTGCTGCCATCAACTACAGTGATGCCTGCAAAAATCAGCAAAGCAATAAATAACGCAGTGGAAGAAAAACTAGCGTCGTTGGCTGCTTCGATGACTCCGTCGCCATTGACGGCTTCACCGGTAACAGATAGCGCTATCATGAACGCGATAGCAGGAAGCGGTTTGAAACGAAAACAAAAACGACGATGATTACAAAGGGTTTCACAATTGAAAACACTAGTGTGAATAATATAATGTTTAAACGAACAGCTGATCCCGCGTTTGATATAGAAGCCCCAGTACCCAAGGACAATTCCGTCTGCGATTATCAATACTATTCCTATCATGCAGTACAACCCGACCTACGATCGCGAATTGATCTTCAAGTTCAAGATACCAGTAAATACTTTCTGCCATGTGAAGCATTTATTGAAATCGAGGGAAAACTCGTAACAAATGATGCTGTTCATAATGATCCACCATATGCAGATAACGCAAATATCCGAGTTGGTTTTGTTAATAATGACATAATGGCGTTATTTGATAGCGCAAGATATCTCATTGATGGAAAAGAAATTGAATCAATAGACCGCGAGGTTGATGTTGCAACAACAATAATCGGGCTAGCAAGATAGTCTGATGATTATACAAGATCGGCTGGTCCGTCTATGATGTTTGCAAAAGATACTACTGATAACGCTGACCATCTTCAATACATTAAAGTGTTAACAGCACAAGATACTGCAGAAGTAAATCAACAAGAAGCAGCTAATCCAGAACGTCGAGCTAGACCCGGAGCTGCGTTTGATATTCTCAGAGGCGTTAATGGTAATTTCAATTTAGGATTTGCAACACGAAAAGGAGCATTGCAAGAACAGCAGCGATATTTTTCATGTGCGATTCCACTCCATCACATATTTGGATTCTGCAGAAATGTCAGAAAAGTCATCTATGGAGCCAAACACACAATCGCGTTAGTGCGAAAAGGCAATGACAATGATGCAATTTGGCGTACTGGTGCCGCTGATGGTAAAGTTGTTTTGAGTAAAATAGTTTTGTGGATGCCAGTAATACTCCATCAATTACCACGGAAGAGCGGTTACTTTCATTTATGGACACAGGTGGCAAATCATTGATAAGTTGGCTAACAACAACAATTGATGCCAAAGAGGATAATGTTGCTGATACATTTACATGGCACCTGGCATCAAAACAAGGCGTTTCAGCTCCACGTCATATATTTATAGCGCTGCAGAATCGGAATCGATTAGGCTCCCAAGAACGCAGTCATATGATATTTGATCGATTAGGAGTCAAGGAGGTTTCACTGAGAATAAACGGACAACAAGAACCATCTGAGGATATACAGCTTAATTACGAAAACAACCATATAGCACGTGTGTATCATCGGATGCTGTCATTTATGGCCCGTGATTAAAAATGTTGATACTGGTTTACAAATATCGCAGCTTGATTTTAAAAACCTATATCCGATTTATTACTTTTCGCTGGAGCATCTTGATTTAACAAGGCAATCCGTTGTTGACATACATTTTCGAGCTCGTATAGATCCTGGTGGTGTTGATTATAGAGCGGTTGCTGTCATTCTCAGCGACAAATCAATGTTGTTAGAAGGGGCTGACGGACGAATGAGAATCGTTGATGCACCAGTGGAAAATATGTAAATGAAACTTGAAGAGTTTCCAATTAGATCAATTGAAAGTATAAATGTGTTTTCCAATAAAATGACATATAGTGTTGTTAGTGTCAAGCTGACTGATGGTCAAGTCAAGAAATTGCGATCAAAATCCGCTAAAGAATGTGGAACAACAATAACGTTAAAACCAGCGCAGATGTCCGGCGGTACACATAAAATATCACTGACGGATCGTCAAATAAAACATTTTATTGATGCGCTAAAGAATAAGAGAGGGGTTCAAATTGTATTTTCAAAGGCTGCAGTCGCCAACATGATAAAATCAGATGGTATATTTCCATTGTTAGCTGCAATACCAGCATTGATTTCAGCGGCTGCCCCAGCGGTGGCGAAAGCGGCTGCGTTGGGAGCCGTTGGTACCGCGGCAGGGATGGCGTTGAAAAAAGCAACTGGGAAAGGATATAAAAAAAAGGGAAAGGGTTAAAGACTACCAGGAACTCCGTATTCATGGTACAGCGGGAGATCCGTTCACGGATCCTGCCTGAGAATACCAGGAACGGTTTATTAGTTGAAAACCCAATTCTTCCCATGTCCAATTTTGATTTAATTGATGCTGCTAAAAAAACTAGCGATAAAAACTTCAGAGGGGTTTTTATGAGAGATCAATTACTGACAAAACCTAAACGCGTTGAAACCGGTATCATCAATTTTGATAACAGCAGCGGATCGGGAACTCACTGGGTTGCATACGCGATAGATCCACGTGGGATAGTTTATTTCGATTCATATGGGTTGGCCCCACCGAGCGAGTTTATGCGGTATATAAATTTTTCGATGAAACTCAAAGAGTTTCCGATTTTTTATTCCACGCTGCCAACACAACAATTAAATGATCCACCGATATGCGGCCGTGAAGAATTAAATGTCCTCGCGGAGATTTCATCGTCACAGAAACCACCTCATCTGGTTGTAAATAAATACACGAGTGGGAAATTACAAGGTAATTTTAGAGAATCAATAAATTGAAAATACTAGAGTCTTTACAATAATAATTGATATTTGGAGACGATCTCTGTCAATGTTGAAACCCACCGCGGAAATATCTGAGGGTTCTATCGAGGATGTAAAAAAAATAATTGAAGATGAAATCGCTGAGACGTTAAATCTAGCAAGTGTTGACCCGAACGAAATAGTTGTATTTCAAGATCGCCAGGGTAAATTGAAAAGCAGTAATATATCCGCGGATGACATTTTGATACGGCAGCGCGACGCCGCTGAAAACTCTATTGTGTTGTATTCCAACGGTGGACAACTTAAACCAGGCGCACTTGTGTCTACGATCACCGACAAGATTGCCGCCCACGGCCGTGAGCTGGATGATTATATACGAGGTTATAATAGTTTTCGCAAAAATTTCGTACATAAATTCTTTGGAACCCCGCTTGTAGTTGGCATGACTCTCGCTGAAATTAAAAACTTTCTATCTTTATTCTTTTTTAACAAGGAGGCGGGGAGGATGATGAATGAAAATGAAATCAAGGCAAATTATCTGATGCCGGGGTTATTTTGTCGACGGTGACCATGATGGCTCCGATTGCAGTTCCAATCGCTATCTCCGCGGTAATGATGATATGATAATGATATTTTTAAACTAATAGAAAATTTTGAAAAGGTACAAAAACCCACTAACGACGTCGTTGTTAAGTTTTTTGGAACCCCACTTGTGGCAGGCATGACTCTCGCTGAAATTAGCGAGTTTATTGGCAAGCATACTCTCAATACCTACGTCGTTAATAGTTTCTTTGGTGTCCCAGCTACATCTACAATGACTCTCAAAGATATTAATATGTTTATGGTGAGACAAACAACACTTAATACCATAGTGGATAAATTTTTAGGGAGAACACCTGTGTCTGAAACCACATCTCTGACAGGCCCGACTCTCGCTGAAGTTAAAAAAGCTATTGACGAACAAAAACTCACCAGTGAAATTGTTAATAAGTTCTTTGAGGGCAGCAGCCTCCAAGATATCACGACAAAATTTTCTAACATCGACTAGCATATTAAAACCCAAGCACGGCTTGGAATCAACGACCTTCTGATTTCATTCTTTTTTAGCAAGAGGGATGGGAGGATGATGGTTTCTAACGAAGTCAGGGCAAATTATCTCGATATTTACATGGATATTTCTAAACTAAAAGGTCTCAATGAATTTAGATACCTTCTGATTTTGTTCTTTTCTAACAAGGAGGGGGTGAGGACGATAAATGCTAACGAAATCAAGGCAAATTATCTCGATATTTACAATGATATTCTTAAACTAAAAGAAAATTTTGAAAAGGTAAAAATTCCACACCATGTAAAAATCGTTGATAACATCGTATACACAGTTGCCAGTGGAACCTTTGATTGGATCCAAGGAAATGAAAATAGTTTATATTTTCATAGCAAATATGGTAGTATACCGGGTTGTTATCGATTTACAATAATACATCGCCGTAAATTTGATTTGAGAGTCAGTCCGGGACCATCATATATAACAGGCGTTAACACAGTAACATATATAAACGATATGATACCCGACGCGCCCGACCGAATAAGATACCCTATTAGAATTGATATAACTACATCCGACGGGCCAGCGGAAGGGGTTAGGGAGTCGCTATCCTGGACGCTAGAATTCATATCCGGTATTCCCCCCCCCCCCCACCGACCATGAATCCAAGTACACAATCGAATAATTGAAAACACTAGCGGGTTTAAAATAGTAATGACATCGATGAAATCAATTGAACCGATAATAGTCCCAGAGGTATCACAATCGCATCGATATCTATATGATACCGTGAAAGAGTTTTCCGCGAACTTGAAATCACTTTCTGAGCGCTATCGTGAAAAAATGAAAAAATACTGACGCAGCGTAGCAATCATCGACATCACCGTGTACTCGGTGTCTGGTGTGATGGCCAGCACCGGGGTTATTTTGTCGACGGTAACCATGATGGCTCCGATTGCAGTTCCAATCGCTATCTCCGCGGTAACAACAATCGCGGCAGTCGCCACCACGATAACTAAAAAGTTATCATCGTGTTCTCAGAAAAAACTCACCGATTATACAGCTCGGTACAGGGTGGTATTTGACGCGTACTCGAAATTATCCGAGTTGATCTCACTGTCAATAGATAATTCGTTCATATCCGATGTTGAATTTTCCACGATGACCCAGTTGTATAACTACACGATGTTGAAATTGGAAATTGAAGACAGCGTTAACAATAATGTCACTCGAACTGCTTCAACGAATCGCGGAGAATACCACTCCGATACGAACAAGCATGATATCAATAACATCAACAAACCCTGAATTTAGTGTGAACTTTCCTCCTCCGATTCCAGTGCGCGAGATCGCGCTGGCAAAATTACGAGTATATCATAGCTGGCCTAATATCAGATCGGTTGCATTTGGCGGTCAGCAACCGAATAACGCACTGGTGTTCTCGTATAAGAATAAACCCAATGGTACTCCAGCGTGGGAAACTGTTTTGTTACCAACCGGATCGTACCAAATTGAGCAAATTGATGCTGAAATTCAGCGTAGAATAAAATCAATCACTGGAAAAGAATCAAAAATAGCTATTAAACTTCATGAACCGACGCTCTCGTCGTCAATCGAAATAAGCACAGAGGGATACATTGTAGATATCTATAACAGCTCGTTAAGAACAGTGTTAGGATGGCCTGAAAAACCACCGGAAAAATCCGCCACTGACTTAACCACAGGCGTACAATCATATCATGAAATCAATCCCATATATCGAGATAATTTATCTGATATAAAAAAAGGAAAAATTGCCGATAGATTTATATTTACCAACAAAAACACATTGCAATGGGATTTAATCATTAAAAGAACAGCCAACTCATCTGTTACTATTTCATTTACGCTAACTGACATCACTGGTTATTTTAATGAAATTAATCAATTGCATAAAACACAACTAAAACAACTATGGCAAACAAAATCGCAAAAACATGTTGAAATATTAAATCAGCTTTTATCTGACATGGAATATATCAATGAACTAATTATTCAAACAATAACCAATGACAACAGCGACAGTAAACAACAATTCCTAACCGGTTACAATATCACAGAAGCCGATCTGCGTAATTTCAAGTTTCCAGGATATAACGCTGAGGAACTAAAAGAATCTGTTAGGAATGTTAGCAAGGTATTACAAGTACAAGATTCAACTGTCCTCCTCAAATATAATAATGATCCAGATGGCGGCGGTAGGCATATTGCCCCGCACAATGTGAATATTTCAACGGTGATTGCTCTCAACTTAACATGTGACGCAATTGAAGGAAGCTATCAAATTAATCTCGAGCAATCAAATCAAGCTCAGCAAGGATATATTCTTTATTCATTTGCACCAACAGCTCCTCCAGGATTCCTAATTATTGAAAACCCAATTAATCCTGTCTACATGCGATGCCATAATAATTCGCTAACGAGAATTAATTTCCGACTCACCGACCAGTCAAATAATTTGATTGATCTACAAGACGAGGTGTTAGCGATTAGTTTGTTTGTGAAATCATAAATGATTTTCGTCCTAAAGACTTGATCAAATATTTGGTTAACCCATAGCAGCAAAGGGGGCGATGACAACATCGTTGCGACGTTTTATGGTTTAGCAACGAAAACGTGAATAGAGTATGTTTTGAGCAAGAAATCGTTAAGTCTCCGTTTGCCAAATGGAGACTTATTTTTTTTTTGGTTAAAACATGAGATTCGCAGGAAGGCTCTATTTTCCGTTTTGAGGGCTTAAAGTGATTTTGTCGGAAAATGTTGTCTGATTCGCCCCCTCTGCTGCTCATGGACAACCTAATAACTGACAAGGCAACTGATCAATTAGCATGGACCATAATTAGGTCATACAGAGTATATTATAACATGAACAAGACCTGATGAGTTGGACATTTTTTTTTTATCTAAAATAGTGTTAGAAATGACCTAGGAGATTAGAGACAAGCAGCTTCTGGACTGAACCTGAAACATTTTTTTGTCCAGATATACTAAAGAACATTGCATTGTGACTTCAAAGCATTTTTTTCCCTTTAATTTATGAATTTATTGAAAGAAATGTAATACTAAATGGCACTGCAAAGGCCAACACATGTATCATGACTAACGATACTGAATTTTGTTGAAAAATATGTTGCTTTCTCATATCTAATGCACATCAATCTACTTTTGAACTGAAATACTCTTAAAGTTTTTATTTTGTGATTCTTGTTGAATTTTGTCACTGTAACAACAGTTGTAATTCACACTGTCTTTAGTAAAGCATTATTAATATGTGCGAAACAAAATGAAAAAAGTAATACCTATGAACTAGTCTATACTTCTATGAAATTAAAATGCAAAGCTTGAGTAATACCTATGAGCCAGTCTATACTTCTATGAAATTGTTAGGCAAGCTTGAGTAATACCTATGAGCCAGTCTATACTTCTATGAAATTGAAAGGCAAGCTTGAGTAATACCTGTGAGCCAGTCTATACTTCTATGAAATTGTTAGACAAGCTTGAGTAATACCTATGAGCCAGTCTATACTTCTGTGAAATTGAAAGGCAAGCTTGAGTAATACCTGTGAGCCAGTCTATACTTCTATGAAATTGTTAGGCAAGCTTGAGTAATACCTATGAGCTAGTCTATACTTCTATAAAATTGAAAGGCAAGCTTGAGTAATACCTGTGAGCCAGTCTATACTTCTATGAAATTGAAAGGTAAGCTTGAGTAATACCTGTGAGCCAGTCTATACTTCTATGAAATTGAAAGGCAAGCTTGAGTAATACCTGTGAGCCAGTCTATACTTCTATGAAATTGAAAGGCAAGCTTGAGTAATACCTGTGAGCCAGTCTATACTTCTATGAAACTGAAAGGCAAGCTTGAGTAATGAAAACAACAGACTTCAAAGACATCACCTACTGCTGATATATAATGACTTTCACACTTTTAAGACAATTATAAATATGTACTGTTATATATTAAGTTTATTACTAAGGTACACAAGACAAAAAAATTAAATGTACATATGCACAAATACAGACACACACACTATGCTGAGGAAATTAATAGTTTTTTTTATAATGATTTTATTGGCAATTTTGAAGGTTAAAGTAGCTATAGCATAAATTTGAGATTGATAAGTGATTAACTTGCAATTTTGAAGGTTAAAGTAGCTATAGCATAAATTTTTGATTGATAAGTGATTAACTTGCAATTTTGAAGGTTAAAGTAGCTATAGCATAAATTTGAGATTGATAAGTGATTAACTTGCAATTTTGAAGGTTAAAGTAGCTATAGCATAACTTTGAGATTGATAAGTGATTAACTTGCAATTTTGGATTAATTTGCAATTTTGGACAATACTGTATGATGATATATATTCAAAAAAAAAACTGATGAACAGAAGATATATCTAAATAATAACAGTATAAGTGTATTTTAATTTAGGAGTCTGCAATAACAGCATCTGATATATATATATATATATATATATATATATATATATATATAGTTTATACACTGCATCTCTAGGACGAATGGCTAATACCTGTATTTACCATATATGTTGGGACATGATAAAATAATCATTTTTTTCCACTTTTATCATATGTCCCAAGACTTAGAAATGAACTAAAATTGTATTGCATTTGTGCTCTGCCCCTCCCCAACTGCACGGTGCAATAAAATAGATAAAAAAAATGCTTAATTGATAATAAAAAGAAAGAAACTAACCTTGTATTGTTATTATTTATTCCATTTTTCAACCTGAGCATTAAAGAATAAAATATATCCATGAGATCTGTTTAAGTAGTGTAGGCTTCCATGCTGTAGTGTGTATAAACTTAGATTGAATTATATCAAGGTCTACTGAATGACATTATTTGAAAATATATTCACTTGAGTGTAAAAAAAATCTTTTTCTCAGCTAGGGTTACAAATGATTTCATATTATTTACCCACAGACATCATTGCTCCTTTGTATTAATTGTAACTACAGATGTCAAGCACATAAAAGCCCTGGTGGTGAATAAACAGCTGGCAGTGAGCAGTTAACTCCTTTGAACCTACCGACAGGACATCAAAGACAACAGGTTATTTTTATTAGAAAAGCAAGCTATCACAGAAGCTGACTTTGGTTTCTTTTTTTGTAAAGGATATAAGCACAAAGGTTGTTTTATTGCAAATCAAGCAGACATTGGAAACTGACTGGTTTTTTTTAAGTGAGCCTTTTTTTAAAGTATACAAAGACAGCCAAGATACAGAAGCACATTTTGGTTCATTTTCACTGGTATTCATGGGAATTTTGCAAATAAACTGAAATAATGGATCAAATTTTAAATGACACAATCAAGTACTTCTTCCACGGATGTTGATGACCCAGTGTCGCCCAGAATATTTGGAGAAAATAAAATCATGTGATGAATTTGTGAAGGCCAGAAGAGAAGTAAATGGTTTTGCAAACAAGATGAAAATAATCAACTGATATATTGAAAACAACCACCATTCATGCATGACATGGTGTTAAATGTAAAATAACCAAGACTGAATTATCTCTATGACTGCTGTATGACAGTATCTCACAAATAAAAATTATTTGAAAACACATTCACTAGAGTGCAAGTACCAATCTTTTCACCAGCATGGTTTACAAAATCATTGTTACTATTTACCCACAAACATCAATGCTCCTTTGTACATGTATTAATTGTAACTAAAGATGCCAAGCACTTAAAAGCCCTTGTGGTGACTAAATACAACTGGCAGCCAGCAGTAAACTTCATCTTTGACATGACATCAAAGACAGAAGGTTATTTTTATTACAAAGCATAATGACACTAGAAACCAACTTTGGATTCTTTCAAGTGTGCTGATTTTTGAATATACAAAAACAGCTGAGATATGGTTTCTTTTCACTGGTATTCATGGAAATTTTGAAACTAAATTGAAACAATGGAACAGTTTTTATAATGACACAATAAAGTGTTTCATGCATGAACAGCGATGATCCAGCATCACCCAGAAGATTTGGAGAAAACAAAAATCATGTGATCAATTTGTAATGGCCAGAAGTGAAACGGATCATTTTGCCAACAATATGATCATTAACGAGGATTAAACTCTAGTGTACATTGATCTCATTCCTGGACAGACTGATAATAAGGTGGGCGTAAAAAGTGTGATAATTAGCAAGACTAGTGCAAATTTGAAACAATCAGACTTTTGTCATTGCAGTATCCGCTTCAGGTGATTGTGTTGCCTCTTAACAATTTTTCATGGTATACTGAAAGAATAGATTGCATGTGTGCAGGTGAAGGGTTGTATTGATGAGATGCTGCTGCAGTGGATTAAAGAGTTTTATCTCAAGTAAACAGTTTTATTTAATTTTTTAAAAATTCAGTTGGAGTGTCTTTTTCGACATGTAAGTTTCAAATGATTTAAAAGGTGTCCTACAACTTATGACTCAAAAAAAAAAACTGATGTGTCCTAGAACATACAGTGCACAATAAAATTACTTTTAAAATGAATTCATGGTGTCCCAACAATTATGGTACACAAACAAATATGGTAAATATGGTAGGCTAAGTTCAGGCCAACCAGTATCTTTACTTATTTAGCATTCTTTTATATTTTTAATTTAAAGCATTCATGTTGTATTAATAAGCATTCTCATTTAATTAATTAGTATTTTCATCATATTAATTAGCATTCTCCTAATTTGTATCAACAACTTAAAAGCCTTTATAAACAGCCAAAAAACCTACACCAGGGTTATACCATGTGCAACTCTATTTTTACTTTAAAAAACATAAATCACACCTCAAGTTGTGTTTCTTTGAGAATTTTCATTTAAAATTGTATTTGTCACCTAAATACATACCTTTTCCTACACAAATAGTAAAGTATGTACATACTGCATTGATGGACATTGGACAACAGTACCAGAAATGTAGCACCGTGTCACATTCTTCTCTATGATCATTACAGGTGGGTAATATGGTCACATTAATCAACAGGTGTGTGGTGATCTCATGTTTGTTGATGAGTCAATAAATGATTTGACAATCAAACAAGTAATAAATCTTTTGAAATTTAACCAAGAGTACTTTTTCTAACAACAGGATGAACTCTTACTATTCTCTCAAACTGTAGGTGACGTATAGAAATTGAATCCAATGGTTTACCTTCATTTGACCTAAGAATAATATACACATCTGACACTAATCAAATTTGAAGATATTTTATAGTATACCATCTGGATAAAATTCATAAGCTGTACAAATGAAATGTTGATCATACAAATAAAAAGATGTTCTTACAGATGAAGAGTTTTTCATACAAAAAAATTTAGAGCATGAAATTTGTCAATTATTTATTTTTGTTCTGTGATCTTTTGTAAGGATATGCAATTAATTTTTGTGAATAAGTGAAGCATTGATTAAGATTTGCCAGTACATTATGTTCTAATGGTTACTGCTAATAAGTGATGCATAAAGATTTGTCAGTACATTATGTTCTAATGGTTACTGCTAATAAGTGATGCATAGATTAAGATTTGCCAGTACATTATGTTCTAATGGTTACTGCTAATAAGTGATGCATTGATTAAGATTTGCCAGTACATTATGTTCTAATGGTTATTGCTAATAAGTGATGCATAGATTAAGATTTGCTTGTGCATTATGCAATAGCAGATCTGGACCTATGAAGTCTACCTTAAAAATTAGTATATATGGTAATATTTATAAATGTCTCCATGGTAATGCAATACTGGTTATGCAAGATCTTGGTACAGGCTTCGATGAAAAAAGTTTTCTATGACACCATTCTATAAAACAACAAATCAGGGGAGTGAATACTACATAAAGGGACATGTAAAAGAGGCACTCAACTGAAACATCATGGACCCATATCTTCAATCAATTTATATACAGACAGATCTGTGTCTATGCTATGTGCTTAAAATCACAGCATAAAAAGTACTGATGAGATCTATCAGTGCATAATGCATTTCAGAGTCTAAGCTGTTTTAGTTGGGCATAAGTTTATAGTGGAGTCAATATAGAACTATAGTTCCAGTCAAACCTGGTAGCAGTCTTTAATCTTTCTTCAGCTGGATATACACTTTTATAGTGGAGTATTATATGAAACTATAGTTTTCAGTCTAACTTTGTAACAGTCTGTTGTCTTTCTTCAATTGGGCATTCATTTATAGTGGAGTAAATATGAAACTATAGTTTTCAGTCTAACCTGGTAACAGTCTGTTGTCTTTTTTCAGTTCTCTTTTTGGAGGTTCAGTAATCTGCTTCTCTTGTTTCTCCTTCTCAGACCTCAATCTTTTCAACTCTTCAAGCTGTCTCTGTAAACGCTCATTATCCTTCTTCACAATTGCTATTCTGAAATAACACATTGTCTTTTTAGATAAGAATCAGGCTTTCTTAAATCCTTATATTTGCAGGGCATTTAGGGCAGTTCAAAGGTTCTGACTGGCATACTGGTCAAACAATATTCAAAAATATCAATTTATGCAATAGTATTTTGATATGCTTATACAGTGTGATCCCACTATAACATGGTAGTTGGGAGCCACATAACCTGACCATGTTATAGACTGAACCGCGTTATAAGCAGCCAGATCATTTAGCTAAAGAAAATGATGCATGTACCCCCAACAAATCTGCTGGGAATGGGGGGGGGCGATTAAATGCGGGCAGTAAAATACGTGCATACAATAATCCTATAAGGAAATCCATAGCAAATTTTAAAAATAAATGTATGACTTGCAGCTACATCCAAGTGAGACCCACATGAAGAGGGCCAAAAAACAGGTTTTTTTAAATGAATATATACATTTTAAATATCAGATTCATGTGCATCTGTAAAAGTCCATCAAAATATCTGAATGCCCTTAGGAAAATGTATGGATCCTGATAAGAATGTATACTGAACATTTCCTGCTTCAAATTCTTTGTATAAAGTTATTTATATTTACTTTGCCCACACCTACCACCTAATCCAGCAGAAACTCTCATACAATGAGTGGATGGAAATTTCTGGACATAAATTTAAAGTGATTTTCCTGTAGTTGGAAAAAAATCCTACTTCTTATCACAATAAATGAGTGAGACAGCCATGTAACATTTAGTAACTGAGCTGAAATAAATCCTGTAGCAAGAACTAAATTGAATTAGTCAGATCCATTGCCATAGCTGGGTTAAGAGAGACACAGTAGTATTCTGAGGGGTTATATAATGAGGCACCATTTAAGTGAGCTTGGTGCTGGCTGTTGTTTTAAATGTGGAGTAACTAAAAATATAGTGACCCATTTTATGATTAAATTTATGCAAAAAAATAAAATCCCCCATCTGTTTTACAGACCCCAGTATATTGGCATATTTTAGAAAAAGGGAGAGATGAAAATGAAGTCAGGATTTTAATTATACTTGTATTAAATATTAAGTAAAATTGACTAGTAATGCAAAACCTGCCCAAACTAAAATGTTAGGCAAGAAATGAGGAAAAATGGAGGAATTACATTCTTAGATTGATATCAAAGAAAGAGTTTATTTATTAAAAACTGTTCAATACAATCATTTGACAAAATACTCTTGAGAGTAACTCAACAGCATAAAAGGAAGACACCTCCAAATCCTTCCCAAAGTAAAATGTTGGATAAGAATTATGGAAAATGGAGGAATTTCATTCTTAGCTTTATATTTTTTATCAGATGCTGCAAGTGTAGTGTATTGAAATTTCCAAGAAACTCTAAGGTCCATATTTCATGACATTTTTATTCCATGATCTGTTGCAAGATGACTGTTTAGTGTATTGAAATTTCTATGGAACTCTAAGGTCCAAATCTCATGACATTTTTATTCCATGATCTGTTGCAAGATGACTGTTTAGTGTATTGAAATTTCTATGGAACTCTAAGGTCCAAATCTCATGACATTTTTATTCCATGATCTGCTGCAAGATGATTATTTAGTGTATTGAAATCTCCATGGAACTCTAAGGTCTATATCTCGAAACATTTTTATTCCATGATCTGTTGCAAGATGATTATTCAGTGTATTGACATTTCCATTCAACTCTAAGGTGAGTATCTCATGACATTTTTATTCCATGATCTGTTTTATGATGATGATTTAGTGTCTCAAAATTCTGATATCCATGGAACCCCAATGTCCATCTTTCTTTATACTATTATTCCATGGCATAATTTTTTTTATACAAGCATACCTTTCTTCCAGCTCATCAGCTCTTTTTCTGTAGTTGCGGATGGTGGAAGGTTCTGATGCCATGGACTTGAGTTTTGCATGTAGAAAGCTTGCCTCACTCTGGGCCTTCTTAATGGCTTCAATTGTGTCTTCATACTCCTTCTTGATTACAGTTAGGATAGGCTGATAGGCTGTGACATATTCTATTATCTAGTAAAAAAAAACACAAGTTTTAAAAATTATGTTTTAATGATATACACATTCTGATTTTCATGGTAGGTAATCAAGATTAACTATTAGTGAGGTTTTCTGTAAAACAGGAAAAGTGTTATAATCAAAGCTCCCACTTGCATAAAATAGTGACCAAATTACTATATATACTCACACATAAATAAAATGATTTGGAAATAATAAAAGCCTGGAAGATGGGAGGTTGGCTTATCTGTATGACAATGTCTAAACTTGAAAAGTTTTAAGTTTTCTTGTTGACTACCAGTATATATTGTTAATGCTGGTTGCTGAAGACAAGATCACAAGCCTAACCTGAATCCCAATAAATCCTGTACTGAAAACCCATGTGAAAATAACCATCCATTCTGATGGAGTAGCAATAACAAGATTTTTCAATATTCCTGGACTTACTGTCAGCTTATGTGTGTTTTACCTATTCAGTTTGAGGGATCACATTATTTATGAATGGGCTTATACAAGAGCATATATGGTATGCAGATCTCACAAAGATCATAAATGAAATGCTCTCATTGTGTATCTTATTGATGCCAAAAATCAAACTAAAGTACTGGACCAAAAATATGTCAACAACAAAAGTTTGAACACTTTCCTAACTTTGCTGATTGTCACATAGAGTTATTTTCACATTTTATATTCTACTGCCAGTATCCCAAGTTAAGTTATAAGCCAACCTAGATAGTATTAAACAATCACCACATGTTAATAACAAAATATTTAGCAACCTAACTTCACTGACTCCTAGATTTTAAATTTTGGGGTCAAGTGACTTGTAATTGGTGGGAGCTCTGACTATAATAAAGGGCCTTATAGTGTGGAAGTGTGCAATATTACATTGTACAGCTAAAGAAAATCCAAAACTGAGCATCTAAATACTCTAAAAAAAGGCAACTACAATGTGATTTGAATTCCACAAGTTAAATTATGATGTTACCAGTGCTGATAAACTATAATTATTGTCATACTATACAGTACTTTGATGAAAGCCTTCTTGTAAGTATAAATAATGTCATACTATACAGTACTTTGATGAAAGCCTTCTTGTAAGTATAATTATTGTCATACTATACAGTACTTTGATGAAAGTCTTCTTGTAAGTATAATTATTTTCATACTATACAGTACTTTGTTGAAAGTCTTCTTGTAAGTATAATTATTGTCATACTATACAGTACTTTGATGAAAGTCTTCTTGTAAGTATAATTATTGTCATACTATACAGTACTTTGATGAAAGTCTTCTTGTAAGCATAATTATTGTCATACTATACAGTACTTTGTTGAAAGTCTTCTTGTAAGTATAATTATTGTCATACTATACAGTACTTTGATGAAAGTCTTCTTGTAAGTATAATTATTGTCATACTATACAGTACTTTGTTGAAAGCCTTCTTGTAAGTATAAATAATGTCATATTATACTGTATCTTGCTGAAGGTCTTCTTGTAAGTATAAATGTCATATTATACTGTATCTTGCTGAAAGTCTTCTTGTAAGTATAATTAATGTCATATTATACTGTATCTTGCTGAAAGTCTTCTTGTAAGTATAATTAATATCATATTATACTCTAATTTATCTAAACTTCAATATATATCTCTTTTTCTTCCTGTTTCACTTTTTTAGAGCTCTCCTGAACTCATCTTTGACACCTCTAGTTGTATAAGCATTAATCTGTTAATTATTTCTGAGTATGCTTTTTTTCTTTGTATCAATATTGCTCTGTGCATCTATTTCAAGGAGCATTTAAATAACTAGCTTTATCAGCTTGAATATGTTAGGAAACTAATCTTTATGACTGTCATGTACAATTTTCCAGAGATCACAAATATTTTCTTTTGAATATATCTGCTCCAAAATAGGATTTTTCACTAACATAAACTTCTTTTGTTAAATCAGAAGTTTACTGACTACCACGCCAAACTATTTTTATATCTGTTCCATAATGCTGTATAAGGGTATTTAATCCATCAATGCTTGTGAAGATAGAGGTATTAAAATAAATAACTTTACTTCTTATTTTTATTCTTTTAGCCTTATTTTATTCAATTTTTCTTGACCCTGATATGGATACATATATATGGTTTTGTAGCATATGATCCGGTGGGCAAAAATTAATAATTCAAAAAATTGCATTATACTTTAAAATTGTTTATATTTTAATTAGGCTCAATATTCTGCCTTTTGTACATTTAATTTTTAAAATACCACTTTTTTTTGTCCTTCTAATAAGCAACATCTGACTTGTATTTAATACCATTTTGGGCTAAAAAAATAACTCAGTGGTATCTTCATTAACATCTTCCCAGCTCCAAAAGTCTGATATACTTCATAACTTTAAAAATTATAGTCATCATCACTATCATCAGCAAGTATTTGCTGAACAAAATCATAATGAATCATGCTGGGAAGCAGACATTTTGGGTTTACTAGGTAGCCTGTATTTAAAAGCATTTGTAAAACTTTATGAATGGTTTCAAACTATGCCATAATGTTTATTCCTGGGCATGTTGTGCTAATCAAATTCAGTTTCACAACCTTTGACATCATGCTTGAAGAACCCAGATCCGGAACAGTTGCTTATTGAAATACATGTGTCATGACAAGATTGGTTAAATGAAAATTGTATACTTTGTTGAGGACATTTTCATTTGTGGGACTTCAAGAAATTGGCAGTAGCAGAGCTTTCAAATTGATCAAAGGAGTCAAGATACAATTCAAAGTAGAAACTATGCGTGAAAGTGGTTATCAAATGATGAGTAAAGTATTTCATTATACATGTAGAACATGTCTGGAATTTATGCTGAACATACTTCTGGGTTAAGATAATTAGCATGGAATGGAGGGGGGCAGATTACATAATTTTGTGTTAATCTGTAGATGGCTAATGGGTATTCTCAAATAGTCTTTTTCATTTTTACTAATAAACATGAGTGCCTATGAATGAAAATGATGTTTCTGATGGATTCTAAATTTACAGAATAACAAGATAACTAATAATAATTATTCATGAAAAAAATAACATGCATATGGTAAGTATCTTTTTGTATTGATTATCTACCTCTAGCATTGATATGTGTATGATTCAGAAAAATTATTGATGCATCGATTTATATCAATGAATCATTTCACCCATACATGATATACTATACCTTGTTAAAGACCATCTTGTAAGGATAATTAATGTCATATTAACTGTAGATTGTTGCATATTGTCTTGTAACAGTAATTAATGTTATATTGTATTGTACCTAGTGAAGTTTGTATTATAAGTAAAATTTAATGACATATACTGTGGCTTGTTGCAAGCTGTCTTGTAACTATAATTAATGTAATATTATATTGTAACTTTATGCATTAGTGTTATTTTATACTGTACCTTGTTGAAGACTGTGTTATGTATATTTGATTTGATATATATTTGTTTTAATTTAGTTGTTTGTTTGTCAGTTTTAACTTCTCGTAATGTAAGTTTATTCACTAGAGATGATGTATTTTCAGAACCTGAATTTATTTGGGTAAACAAGTAATGTTGACCTGGATCTTGACCTTGATTCAAGGTTAGTGGAAACCGCATAAACAGGTTTTATTTTAATTTTAAAATGATTGGTTGTTGTCAAGGTCAAGATGGCACTAGTGAATTAAGAAGTAAACAACTTTTGTTTTTAAAGTAAATGATTGGTTCTTGTCAGGGTCATGTTAGAAGTATGTGATATAAAGGACCAAATGACTCCATCTCCTCCTTCATGATTTCGCCATTTGGGGATTTAGTTTTTAAAACTGCATATAGAATACAATATAATCTTTGTTTGAGAGAAATATAGTTAGTTTGGGGCTTTTACATCAGACGTTAAGTCAAGTTCTTCTGTTGTAGCTAGTTTTAAATTTATGTTAACTTTCCTTTAGTTTACTTGAACTTTAAAGGATTAATATGTATATCTGGACATATTTGATGTGCTCATACAGAATTCTTGAACAAAGACAGTTTATCAAAATCTTATTCAGATTTCTAACACTGGAGTGTTTTAAATCTTGTGATTTTACAATGAACTATAGATAAACACAAAACAGACATCAACTTACGTCATCATCTTCAATCTTGGATTTTCCAACAGGACTCAAACTTGAATCTAATAGAACATTTCATTACTAGGACTTTTGTAATTTAATTTGTGAATTATTCTTGGATTATTTTAAGATTTGATTGTTGTTGTTTTCACTTATTCTGTGTTACTGTTTATTAGGGCCTAAACATGTAACAGCTGTCTTGTAACTATAGTTAGTGTTATATTATACTGTATCTTGTTGGTGGCTGTCTTGTAACTATAGTTAGTGTTATATTATACTGTATCTTGTTGATGGCTGTCTTGTAACTATAGTTAGTGTTATATTATACTGTATCTTGTTGATGGCTGTCTTGTAACTATAGTTAGTGTTATATTATACTGAATCTTGTTGATGGCTGTCTTGTAACTATAGTTAGTGTTATATTATACTGTATCTTGTTGATGGCTGTCTTGTAACTATAGCTAGTGTTATATTATACTGTATCTTGTTGATGGCTGTCTTGTAACTATAGTTAGTGTTATATTATACTGTACCTTGTTGATGGCTGTCTTGTAACTATAGTTAGTGTTATATCATACTGTACCTTGTTGATGGCTGTCTTGTAACTATAGTTAGTGTTATATCATACTGTACCTTGTTGATGGCTGTCTTGTAACTATAGTTAGTGTTATATTATACTGTACCTTGTTGATGGCTGTCTTGTAACTATAGTTAGTGTTATATTATACTGTACCTTGTTGATGGCTGTCTTGTAACTATACTTAGTTTTATATTATACTGTACCTTGTTGATGGCTGTCTTGTAACTATAGTTAGTGTTATATTATACTGTCCCTTGTTGATGGCTGTCTTGTAACTATAGTTAGTGCTATATTATACTGTACCTTGTTGATGGCTGTCTTGTAACTATAATTATTGTTATAGTATACTGTACCTTGTTGAAGGCTGTCTTGTGTTATAGAATACTGTACCTTGCTGCAGACCATCTTGTACCTATAATTAATATCATATTATATACTGTAGCTTATTGCAGGCTGTCTTATAACTATAAGTACTGTCATATTGTACTGTACCTTGTTGAAGGCTGTCTTGTACCTATAATTAATATCATATTATATACTGTAGCATTATTGCAGGCTGTCTTGTAACTATAAGTACTGTCATATTGTACTGTACCTTGTTGAAGGCTGTCTTGTAGATGATATATCTCTGCTCATCATCACTGGTGTCAACTTTAGTCATCTCATGATCTATATAACTACTAAGGCCTTGAAGAAACTGCCTGTCTGTATTGTTGGTAATTATGGGAGGTAAAGGTACAAATCTTGATGTAGGTGTTGATGATCTAGATGCCATGTTTGAAACTAAAAAAATCAGATCATCATATTCATTACTATCAATCATCCATGCTGACAATTTTGTCAGTACATTTAATAAAAGTTATTTCTCTCGCACCTTTGCTATTATTTTATGCAAACCTTTCCGTAAGTGTGTTAAGTCAGTGTGCATCTCCTATTGACAAATTGGAATTCACTGAAATGGCATTAGGCATAGGGTAGTTTCTTTATTGCAAAGCCTTTCGTAAGTTGGCAAATCTGTTTCAAACCATACCGACCTAAAAATTTAAAATGTTAAATATTTGTTGTCCAAGATAACAATTGGAAAATAACTTTTAACTTAAATAAGCAAACTTTCTAGTATTTATGAGTCTTCTCTGTAATACAGCATTGTTTCATCAGATTTGAAGAATCTCATGGCCTATTTATTCAAATGCAGTCCAAAAATAGCATTGGCATTTTCTTTAATAATTTGCTGGTATTATGTGTTTGTTTCACCTCTTATGTAAAAAAAAAGTATCCATATGATTTTGGAACAAGTGAGCAAGTACACTGTAATGTGAAAAATGTATATGGACCATTTGACATGCTATTTTAGGATCAAACATCAGCTTATCTCATAGAATAAAACATGTTTTAATTATTATGTCTGAAGAAATTAATGTTACTATTGATTTCATGCAGGTAGGGCTCTATGTAAGCTGTCTTAACTATGCTAGTTTGGGTAGTGAGTACCTACCCTATCAGCTACTTTGGGGTTTAGTCAGATCCCATCCAACTGTTCAAACATTCTAACCTCCTATTACTGCTACATAAGACAATGTCACTGTACACTATGCTTGTGCTTAATTAGAAGACACCAATAACAAAGTGTGACTCTGTGAAAACAGTGATATAGTTTATATGAAATGAGACTGCTATATGGGAAAGACCTTACCAACTCTAAGTTCAGTGTTTTTGAAATGTTTTAAATCTATGTACATGTCCTCACTTGCTAAAATAATACCTTCAGGGTGTATATGAATATGGACTTAGACAAAAAGATGTCCTTTTCATATCTATCATTAAAGTCAGAATCTTTGCTTCTTAATAACAAAAGTATTATCAACTAGAACAAATTGTTCCTCAGGAAACAAACAAAATCCAATTGTCAACATAATTGTTCTGTTGAAAAACACACCTATTTATTCCTGTCAATCATTCCAACATTTAGCGGTAAGTGATTATTTTACACATGACTGTGCTCATCTTCTTTTGACAATTTAGTTTCCTTGTCATATATTGAAAGTCTTTCTATGTACTAGACATCATTTTCAAAGCTACCATTTAATTTCTACTAAATAAATCAATCTCTCCTTTGCATATTTTGTCAAGAGTGTGTGATTGCAAATAAAGTACAGAGGTTAACACTTTACGAATAAACCAGTTTTTTGCAAGCAAATAATACTTAGACATTATGATGCAAAACATTCATAACAAGTAAAATAAATTATGATAAATAACTTATTAATTATGATAACAGTTTGCCAAATTCAAAGTCTGTTAAATCGTTTTAAATAAATGGAATAAAAAAAATTGATAACTGCTATTGTGATTCTTGAAAACTACTGAAACACCCATGTACAAAATTATCCGTAATTTAAATACTTCTGATTTACTATTGTAATCAAAAGGATGTAAACAAAATTGACTAAGGTAACAGTATTTATGGGTAGATTTTCAAGAGCATGAGTTATATGGGTATTGTGTACTTTAATAAAATACATATATATTTTGGCAAGAACTGGTCCTCGGTCAGGAATGCTGGCTGATTTGGGCCATGGCTGATTCAGCCGAAACGACAGACTAATTGGGACCATGTGAAATATTCTAAGAAAAACAATGGAACACACATACTTGATTTATTATAGTAGTTAAATTTTTGTTAAATAATAATTTTCTTTGTTTTAATTATTCAAAGATTATTCAAAAATAAACATATGATACTGTATTTTATAAAATCATCAAATGCATTTAACACGGTTAAACAAATATAGACATAAGATCTTGTGTTGAATTAAATCATAAATTTGACAGAACCCAGTTAAAATGTTTGTATGCATATGTTATTTAGCACTGACAGTATATATTGCAATGTACAGGATAAAGAATAGTTTTAAGTAAATCGAACAGATTCATGAACGTATTCAGACCAATATGTTTAGACCAACAACAAAAAATGTTGCTGCATGAGCTCTGATTTCACAATTGCTGTATTTAAGTTTTTTAATTTCTTAATAAAATTATTAAAATTTTTAAAAAATGTGAATGGGCTTCTTTAAAAATATTTCATTACTTAAGTGCTCATGCAAGATAAACAGGTGAGTTTCAGAGGGAACGTGTTAAAAGAACTAATTTAAATTCCAAACAAAACTTAATATTTCACATGGTCCGAATCAGCCTGGCATCTGGTCCAAATAAGCTTTGTCCTCATTAGCCATATTTAGAATATATTACCTTTGGGCAATACAGATACTATTCTTACTTTACTTACTAACTTGACTTTACGTGAGATTAATATTTTAAATTAAATTATTAGTCTATGTAACACGTTTCCACTGAAACTCCCCTGTTTATCTTCTATCAGCACTTAAGTACTGAATATTAATCACTTGACTTTACTTGAGATTAATATGGCTTAATTGAATTCTCTGATGGTAGTTTTACGACAAATTATCACAATGTTGTAAAACGTGGTGCATTAAAACTCGGGTGTAAGTGACTGAGCTCTGCATCAGCGCCATATTTCAACAATGTTTGTTGTGAAGATAAACGTTATTTCCGGTAGCAATGAGATTAAAACTTGGGAAAGCTGGCTCCCAATGCGGCATTGCCGATCATTACAATGTAACGTTACGTTAAGTTACAGACGCGTATCAGTATGGATGAATTAAATCTGTCGAAATTATAAAAGAATGCGATGTAATCAAAATGGATTTTAATGATGATGGGTCTAAGGTCAGTTAGAGTCACACAGCATCTTAAATGCATTTAAATAATATAATCATTTAATCTCGTCCTGGAATCAAAACAAGAGAAGAATACTGCACCGTGTTTAATCATTGACATCGTCCCAGTCATAAGTCTCATTCAAAGAAGGAGTTTCCTTTATGGTCGTTCAAAAACCTACAAATTTAATTGATTAATATAATGTAGAAACATTG
Source organism: Unio delphinus (assembly GCA_029339505.1). Taxonomy (NCBI): domain Eukaryota; kingdom Metazoa; phylum Mollusca; class Bivalvia; order Unionida; family Unionidae; genus Unio; species Unio delphinus. The sequence goes on from JAQISU010000010.1 coordinate 7,940,366, forward strand.
CTAGATGTGGTCTTTTTTGAATGAAACAACTAGACAGCAAATTACTTTAGAATTTAATACAATACTTTATGTAAGGTTTTACCTACTGCTGTGTAAACATGACTTTGACATATATATTAGATTTATTTATATGCTTTACGTTATTGTTGAAGCCTGGTCTAAACAAGTGAGGCCAATTGTTTCTGATGATTACACAAATAGGGCAGCCATCCATCTCAGATCGGAGCTTATGGAAATGATTGTGATTCGTTTATGCAGTTGATTGGTGGAATAAAATAAAATAATTTAAATTGTTGTAAGTCATGCTATTAAGTCTATTAGTACAGCTCACTGGTTTTAATAAAATAAAATAATTTAAATTGTTGTAAGTCATGCTATTAAGTCTATTAGTACAGCTCACTGGTTTTAATAAAATAAAATAATTTAAATTGTTGTAAGTCATGCTATTAAGTCTATTAGTACAGCTCACTGGTTTTAATAAAATAAAATAATTTAAATTGTTGTAAGTCATGCTATTAAGTCTATTAGTACAGCTCACTGGTTTTAATAAAATAAAATAATTTAAATTGTTGTAAGTCATGCTATTAAGTCTATTAGTACAGCTCACTGGTTTTAATAAAATAAAATAATTTAAATTGTTGTAAGTCATGCTATTAAGTCTATTAGTACAGCTCACTGGTTTTAATAAAATAAAATAATTTAAATTGTTGTAAGTCATGCTATTAAGTCTATTAGTACAGCTCACTGGTTTTAATAAAATAAAATAATTTAAATTGTTGTAAGTCATGCTATTAAGTCTATTAGTACAAGCAATAGAAAAGCATAAAGCAACAAGCTTTGTAAAATTCAACAAATAGTTTATTTCCCCAAAATAAAAAGTCAAAATTTAAACACAATAACTGTCTGTATTGTGAGTTAAATCGCAAATAATCATAGTTAAATATAAAAGTCCAAATAATTAAGTTTAGATTAAACTTTAGTGTAAATAAAAATTAAATCCAAGACTAAAAGTTTTGATGTGGATGTGACTACCCATCTAGAGGTGATGTGGATGTGGTGGTGATGTGGGTGTGGATGTGATTACCCATCTTGTGATGAAGTGGATGTGGCTACCAGTCTAGTGGTGATCTAGATGTGGTTACTGTTTTAGTGGTGACCTCAATGTGGTTAATCATCTAGTGGTGATGTGGCTGTGGTTACCTGTCTAGTGTTGATGTTCAAGCAGCCTTTTGTTGGATCCCATATAATCCAAAAATATATCCTTAATTTAAATTTTACTAAAACTTCTAACTATGTAGAGAACTCAAAGTAGATCAAGGGTAAAGTTTAAAATTAATTTAATTTTGGACAAGATCAAGTCCATCATACAATACTACATTATCATTAGCACATACTGAACTAATGTTAGAAAATAAATAAATAAAACAAAATTACTCACTAACAAGCAATGCAAACTATATATACATAATATGTGATTATAATGGATTTTTTAATATTAATTAGCTCATTTTTTCTAATAGGTTTTTGCAACAGTTTTCTAATACATTGATGCCGGTATTACAGTAAAGAAAAATTACACCTAGACGGCTTATGAGTCGAACCAGATGTTTGCATGCATTTTATTACATGTTCCTTTATTTTATTGGACATATAAAATTTTCAAACCCAAAAAATAAACACTCCTTAGTACTAATCGTTGATCTGATTTGTGAACAGTGAAACATGAAAAAGCATGGAAAAAACAAGTGAAGACTATTAATTTAGAAGAAAAATATATTGGTGAAATCTAATAAACTGTGTTGTTTTTTTTGTTTTTTTAGAATACATAGACATAGACATATGAATAGATATATGCAAATTTTATGAAAAAGTTTGAGCTGCGTTATATAATAAGAAATAGTAGCTTTATGGAGCTATTCTATCGACTGTAACAAAAAAATAGTATAACATTTATTCAACCAGTCATATAATAATAATAATAATAATAATAATAATAATAATAATAATAATAATAATAATAATAAAAATAATAATAATAATGATGATGACTTTGTATAGCGCCTAATCTTTAGAAGCTCTAAGTGTTGTACATATATAGTGATTACAGAAAAACAAAAAACAAAAACCATGAAATTGGAAAACATAAAAACATGCTGAAAACATATAAGATACAAAAGCATTAATATGTTTCTAAGTTTGTTCCTGCAGTCGAAAAAGGTGACTTTTTAATACTTGCCATCACAAGTTGTTTTTATTTTTCTAAAATGTTAATACACTTTACACATGTTAATGACTGGCTATTCGCTTTCCTTGCAATTTATAATTTGTTATTAAAATATAAATGCAAAAAAGTTAGTTTGCATGAATATAATATAATATAATATAATATAATATAATATAATATAATATAATATAATATAATATAATATAATATAATATAATATAATATAATATAATATAATATAATATAATATAATACAATACAATACAATACAATACAATACAATACAATACAATACAATACAACACAACACAACACAACACAACACAACACAACACAACACAACATAACATAACATAACATAACTCTTACATGAAGTGTTATAATATTATGATTAAAATAATAGCTGGCTAATAACATCCTCAAGATACCGTTAACATGCATACTGATTTTAAACATAAAAGGAAAAGAATAAACTAAGGACACATATAAATTTCATTAATAACAACGTATCATCGACAAAACCCAACATTTAGGCAATCAGTAGCTATGAGAATACATCCAACATTTAGGCAATCATTAGCTAGGAAAATACAATCAACATTTAAGCAATCAGTAACTACGAGAGTACAATCAACATTTAGGCAATCTGTAGCTACGAGAATATATCCAACATTTAGGCAATCAGTAGCTATGAGAATATATCACACATTTAGGCAATCAGTAGCTACAAGAGTACAATCGACATTTAGGCAATCAGTAGCTACAATAATACAACCAACATTTAGAGCCATCAAACAGCCACACACATTATGAAAACTAGACTCTAACTAGCTAAGTGATTAAGGTAGCAGCAGCAACTAAATTTTTTAATTTTGCATATTTACATATGAAGCATTTACACAATAAGCTCTGAGGCCTTTAATACTTTAATAGCCAGTCTTTAGTAAGGATTTAAAGCTGTTGCTAATAAATTATTTGGGACAGAATTTTGCTCCTGAAAAGATCACAGCCCTTACTGGAATGTTACTTCATTTGGGATCTCCAGTGTTGACATACTTATTTTTAAAAAACTAACCCCCCCCCCCCTCACAAAAAAAAATCAAAAATAAAATAAAATTACCAGATCCTTAACAAATGCATACAATTTCTTGTTTAACATTTTTAAGTGACATGGTCTTGATCCTTTGCATGTGAAGAATTAATTCATTTGCCAAATCCAAGATTTCATAATAAGACTTATTGAAATTGCAGAACACAAGTCTCAAAGTTCTTTCGTGAAGCTTTTAAGGTCTGTCCATATTAGTCAGACTGCTGAAGTGCCATATTAGGGGACAGAGTTTGAAGTTTGCCATGGCAAAAGAGTGGTACACGGCCAGTCTTCCTTTGATTGTAAAGTATTTTCCATTATGCCTGGGCATATTTAATTGTGTTGATGCTTTCTGACAAATTTTACCGAATCATCACAAGATATATTAACCTCACTGTGCAATAGCTTTGAAGTTTTCAGGGCTTGCTTTTTTCATTTAATCGCTAGTAAACCATCTAATGATGGTATTGCACTCCATTTCCAAACTAGATTTCATATTATTATAGTCATGGTGAGTGTGTTGTCATCTGTATTTGGAAAATGAAGTCTGTGGTAACATTTAGGAGACCAAGTTTAATTTTTGTTTCTGTTGAAACTTCTGTTATAGCCATCATAAATGTACATAAATGGAGTTTGATTACAAGCTACAAAAAGTAGCAGAATGAAATCAAGGGTCATGGGTGGAACCAAATATTTGAAAATTTTGAACCTTTTCTTTTTATTTAGTATGATAGAGAAGTCCTATGTCAGAATTGGTCATGGGGGTAATCTAAGGTATTTTTGTCACTCTATGATTTTGTAACTTGACATTATTGTTATTTTTTTTTTCTTCACATCAAGCTCGCGTCAAGCACCTGTGGTTAAATCAACTACGCGCCTGATCATACTTACTGAAAATGTTTTTTAAGATCTTTCTTATCACAAGAGAGCTTAAGAAAGCCTTCAACAGACTCAGACATTTTCAAGATGGAGGAGATTGGTATTATTCCCCCCGAAAAGGTAAAATTAACAAAATGATTCGAAACATTATCGATTTTACGCTTCTATGATCAGAAATTACACTTGCTATTATGTTTAATACAACATATTCACACAATAACACGTTCTCTCAATTTTGCAGGCCGTTAATTTTAATCTAAAATTTTTTTTTGCCTTGTCATGGCCGGCTCGGTGCACGACGTGAGCTTGATCTTGTGAAGTAAAAAACCCACAATAATCTGAAGGAACAAAATCATACAGAGTGACAAAACTACCTTAGATTGCCTCCAGAACCCATTCTGACATGGGAGCCTCTTTTATCATACAATATAAAAGAGAATGTACATAATTTCCCAATACTTTGTTCTCACTATGACCCTCGATTTCCTTCTGCTATTCCGTCTTTAAAGGCACACAGCCATACTATTTGGCTTGCTTTACTCCTGATTTAGTTTTCTATTCATCAAGACATCATTGATGTTTCTACGTTGTATTTAACTGAAGTTACAGTCCTCGAAACATGCGATTTTCGCGAATTTTGAATCTTGGGACAAGTGCGTGTTTATATGACTACAGTACAGGTGAAAAGAGCTATATGTACAATGTTTGCGACTCTACGATACATCCCTTCATTAATTACAGTACAGTAGCAGATACAAAATTAAGTTTTTACTTATCATTAACGTGATTCAACCTTCAGAATCCTGTTCCATGGAAGAATTAGACATTGTTTTCTTCACTAAACATACCAGAGCTCTCGCTTAATCCGTTGTTTTTACGTGACGTCACAAAACGTGTGTACTTCGATATAAACCATTTTGAATCCCTATCGCACATAACCGGCATGTTTCATTTTGTGAGTAAGAATATAAAAATACATCACATTCTGTTGTGCATGTCAACCTCACGAGATCGAATCGCGTGGCTCTTTTTACGTGTTTTCTTCAAAAAAATATTTATATTTCAACCATATTTGTTATTCTTTCCTAAACAAAGAGATGGATCAATAAACAAATGGATATACAACCAAGTAGAAACTTGTAATAATTTTCGATTTTCACGGGCTTAAATCAAGCATTTGATTATCGTTCAAGTTTAAAAGCCAATTGTTTATATACAATTTAATATTTCTAAAAGCATTTCAGGAATACATAGTTTTGACATTCAAAACAACGTCATGTTTCGTCAGACATGTGTTTCGTTTGAATACGCTAAAGATGAAACTTCTTTGACCGGTTATGGCTTTCATCTAGTATAAGCCTACGTCCACCATCCCCTCCATAAATACAATATTTGAATATACTAATTAAAATGGTTTCTCAAATATTCTATGGCACAAACACTTGTTGTCGCGAAAAATATTTGTACATAAAAGTTCTAGCATAAAATAAATGCTATGAAATTTTAATTCGTGACTGATGTTGTATCCAGAAAATCATGATCTGGAAATACTCTTTCAAGATGACACGCTTAGGGATATGATACGAATGACTTTTTAAAAACATCAATATTGTCTGTTTGTAAAAAACAACAAAAAGTGCATTTCTTACATATCAATATACATGATCACGGTTCTACTTTACTATTCTGTCTTTCGATATAAGCAAGGGAACTTCCAGCTTTATTTTTATTTTTGTGCTATAGTGCACATAATTTCAAGTATAATCTATGTACACCGTTCCCTGATAACTCGCGGACCCGCTTATAACGCGGTGTCCGGCGTGGATCCAGTTTTTTTAAAAAGATTTTTTTTAAAAATGAAGAAAGAAAGTCCTGATCAGAACTGGTGAATGAAACCTTGATATGTCGCCCGTTTTATCGTCAAAAATGGCGGTTAGTGCCCGAAAAGTTCGAATCAACATTGTGAAATTTTCAGGTTTTAGTAAGGAATCACATATCTTGTTAGATTTTATCGGAAAAAAATATTTTCTCAGTTCACTGTAAATAATAATACTGTATATGTATTCAGCGAAACTGCGATCAATGAATTATAGTAAATGCTAACAGGTGGCAACACTGAATGAAATGAACACTAATTAAATATGTCTTGTCAGGGGAAATTAGTGTTTTAATCTTTTCACTGTGTTGCAGTGTAAGCAGTATAATCGTTGCATGTTCTCTTATATTCAAAAACTGCAAATATATATCTATCTATCTATTTATCTATCTATCTATCTATCTATCTATCTATCTATCTATTTTTTTTAAAGCAACACAAGTTTCGACGTTGTTGTTTTTCGATATGAATGTTACTTTTTTTGATAAAAGAAATCTCGATTCATTTTGAACAAACGATAAAACTAGAATGTATCCAAATCAACACAAAAAGCAGAGACGTAATACACAATGTGTTTAGCGATACACATATTAAGAGTACTGATATCTCGTGGAATAATGTTTGTTTTTACGATTTTTTCATGATACTTTATCCAGAAATTAAAGGTAATTTATAAAGAAAAACGAACAACACCTTTATAAAGAAATATTTATTCAGTTATTTTCAGCTTTCAGCACAATTATAAAACTAGTATTTAATAATAGAACACCCCCCAACCCCCCCCGTTTCGCCTCACTCTCTGTCGATCTCCATCTCTTTATTAGTTTCTTTTATAGGTCCCTTGGTAACTCGCGCCCTTGCTTATAGTGCGGTCGATGTTTTTGGACCCCATTGTGCGCGAGTTATCGAGGGAGCGGTGTATTGTGTCTAAGAAGTAAATATCCTTATCGATAGTTAAATCAGGTTATTATTCTTGATTATACATGAAGACTAATGTTGACAACGGTTTGTTAGCGACTCAAAATGGCAGCAGAAGGTGCGCGCGTTGAATTGTGGGTATTTGCATACTTAATTGTGACGTCTGTGAAAACAACCCATTACGCGTATTTGGACGCAAATATTTGATCTGGGATGCAGAAAATCACCCACGCGGGAGTCCTCCGTATGCATGTTTTCGAGGGTGTGTGTGTGCTTTATTTTTCATTTTACATTTATAAACAGAAAGTTTCACGGCACAATCAATATGTTCTAATCACTATGTAAAGTGAGACAATGCTTTTATTTGAGTTTGTTTGAGCAAAGGTCGTCGGCTTGCTTTGATGATGGTACATTTGTTATTGAAGGCACCGCTAAAGGCACCAGTTGAAGGACCTAACAAATACCCGTTTGTTATCGCTGCGGCTACATCAGATAATTGTAGAACATTGAGGCAGATTTGTTTTATTTGTTTAGTATATATCTGTGCTTCAAAGGTAATCAGTTTTCTTTAAAGTGTCAGCAAAATTTTTTTTTTTTCTTCCGTCTGGTATTTTTAAAAAAACTTAGTGTCATCTGGTTGACTGTACTCATCTCACGTTTCCGCCTTCAGAGGTGTTGGATTTTAACTAGTCAGTTGCATACTTATTTTGATTTGAATACAGCATATAGTAATAAGGCCAGATATCAGCATAAGCGGATTATGATGTAACAGTGCATTGTTATATCCAAGTTTGCTGCTTTCTGTCCTGGTGTCTTTGATTTTCTCTCCTCCAAATGCAAGGCTGTATATACAGTTTTTATCAGCCCAAATTGGTGTTGACACAAATATCTCCAGATAGTGTATTTTGTCACCAAAAAGGAAAACAGAATCGCAATTTGCTACATTGGCAAACCCCCGTGATCCAGTAATTGATTTCATTTCCGATTGTAGCTGTATAAATATTGCATGTGAACTCGAAAACCAAGACACATCAAGATTTGGACAAAATGCCATTTGCAAATTTGGACAAGTATTTTGCGGTTAAACGAAAAAATGATGAAGATTTAAATGAGATTCAGATCTATGCTTACGTTGCTAGAACTGATGTAGTGGACTATTAAAAGATGTAATGTTTATGCATCAGGCTATGGAAGCGAAATACATTACTTTGGAATCTTTCTGTCTGCATTTCAGCCCAAAGTTTTTATTAAAAAAATTACCAAAATGGCACATTATGGAATATTTACAGAAATGACGTATTGTTGTGCAGAATTACCAGACACGCCGAATAAGCTGATACAGTTGTTGTACATGTCAGTGTTATATAGAATGCGGGAATTAAACTCAATGGCAATCAACAGTTATTCTAACTGCAAAGTTTTAAAAAAATTGGGATGGGACTGCAACTTTTGCTGGTAGGACTCCTAGTTTTAAAATCCTAGCGAGACCTCTGCATACATTCCATACAAGTGACTCATTTTCAAAACATTTACACTATGGGGCACACACTTCAACAGCATAATTTGATTGGCTCAAATGGTTATACTTTTGTATGTACTCTCAATAATGCTGATAGTCATGTGCTGAAGCAACTCAACTGGAATAATGTCACTGGCATTGGCATGCCAATATCAGTGCTACATAATATTTGAATGTCTGTTATCAGCTGCTTCAGCATGCAAATTGCTATTATATTTTTGAAATTGGTTTACATTGGTACCAATTATTTCAGTCGATAACAATTATACCAATTATTATATCAATTAGCCTACTTATGTATATGGCTGATGAATCTGTACAGCTTTAGGGCACACTGTGCAGTCACAAATGGACCTAACACTTCTCGTTATTATGATTGTTGTTATTATTATTATTATTATTATTATTATTATTATTATTATAGGATGACTCATTTCTGTCGGCTGACTCCAGGCCAGGGACATCTCAGACATCCATTCCAACAGACCCTCTTGCAGTAGATATTGAAGATCTGTATGTGAAGTACAAGGTAAACACTGTCCAAGTGATCGTATTGATAAGTATAATTTTATTATGCCATTTTCCAGGCAGAGTCAGAGTATTCACTTAGTATATTTGAATTATTAGTAATGTTGTTTTTGTTGTTGTTTTGCAAAATGACTTATAAAATAGCTTGTTGAAACTTTTTTGTCCCAGTTGTCTTCATTTTTATTCACCTCTCCAGTGACCTAGTGGTTAGTGCATCCGATGTAGATGCAAGGTTGTGTGTTTTGATCCCATCTGAATAGTACCAAAGACATACAAAAATGGTACTAATATCTGCCTTGCTTGGAGCTTGGCATTAAGAAGTTAAGGTTAGGACTGACCGGCCTGGTGTCAGGATAATGTGACTGGGTGGGACATCATGCTACATGTCTGCAGCATGATGCCCCAGTGCTAGACATTATTATAAACTGCCACACTGTAGACATTATAGCAATATGACTGAAAAATTGTTAAAGCTATGTTAAAAATCCAAATGAAACACACACACACTCATTGTATGTCACTACATTCATAATGTAGGATATTTTCTCCTGACTATTAAAATGACAAACTTTAAATAAAGTGATATAATTGAAGGTAGCAAGATTTAATAGGGATGCTAAACCATATATGTAATTGGATAGACTTTTGAGTTTAACATTCTATTTTCATTCAAAGGACACACTGTGATTAAAGAGGCTGTTGGTCATCATTTGTATATGGTGTCAAGAAGGTATTTCCCACCATTATAGCACACACTGTACTTAAAGGGTTTTTCCATCATCATTTGTGCATGGTGTCATATCAAGTATTTTCCAACCATTCATAGCACACACTGTCATTAAAAAGGCTGTTGGTCATCATTTGCGTATGTTGTCATGTAAAGTATTTATCACCATTTCTCTTTGAGCCTGTGGTAGTTATATTATATTTCTGTACAGCTGGGTTTGTTTTTTTTGTTTTATAGAAGCTTCAGAGGCAGTTAGAGTTTTTGGAAGTGCAGGAAGAATATATCAAAGATGAACAAAAGAACCTGAAGAAGGAATACCTTCATGCTCAAGAAGAAGTTAAGCGAATACAGAGTGTGCCTCTGGTCATTGGCCAGTTCCTGGAGGCAGTTGACCAGAATACAGGGATAGTTGGCTCAACCACTGGTAATTTTGAATGGCATAATATTTCCTCTTCTCATTGTTTTGAATGCCTGTAATTGATCTTAAAAGATATGTCAGATTTGATGTCATTTTAAAATGAATGGAATATTGCTCACATTTGCTATACAGGTAGGGCTGTCAAAAATCACGAAAAACTTATCTGGGTACCCGTTGCGCCATTTAGCGGCTACCTGTTAGAAACGTGAAAGACGTACAACCCTAGACCAACTAATTGTTATCCGCCTTTCTTTAATATTTTATCCGGCGATAGAGACTAACCGTGTAATCCAATGTGTTATATAAGGTAGTAAGTTTCATAACTTAATCTCAATTGACTCCAATGTTAAAAATTGCAAAGGGGGCTCGAGTGGTTGGAAGTGTTCACTGCTGTGGATAACTGACATCTCAACTTTGTCTGCATGGATTCGAGTCTTAGGTTGAGCCAAATGTGGGCATGCGAGAAAGCTTGCCAGTAACTTCCTTTGGGTCAGTGTCTCTTTTTTTGGTCCTTGACGCACCTTCTGCATCCTTTAATCTTAGATCGCTTTATGGTACACAATGGAAATGAGAGTGGTGGACTATGGGATGGAAACTCTCCTGCTTTTCATGCAAAAGTATATTTAGGGTCTGACAGTACTACACAAATGCTATATATAGACTGCCAGTACACATGCACATACAAGTAGACCAGCAGTAGATGTGACTGATACATTAAAGGCTACTATTGTACTATTAAAAGTAACATGGGTAGTTTTTCCTGATTAGGACTGTTCCATTGGCCTAGTGTCCACCTCAGATGGGGGAGATTGCGAGTTGGAACTATGGCAGAGTTATACCAAAATCTTATAAAAATAATACTCGATGCTGCCTCATTTGGTGCTCAGCATTAAGAGGTTAGTGCTAGGACTGGTCAGTCCAGTGTTAGGATAATGTAACTAGGTGGGACATGATGCTACATGTCTGTGGCATGATGCCTCAGTGCTAAACATCACTATAAGCTGCTACACTGTAGACATCATAGTGGTATGACCAAAAATAGCTAAAACTACGTTAAAAATCCAAATCACACACACAAACACACACACAATACCTCATTAGAAAATTGATTGTGCCACTGGCATTATAAATGTATACATATTTCTACATTTTATTGTAGGCTCCAACTACTATGTAAGAATCCTGTCTACTATTGACCGTGAGTTGCTGAAGCCATCAGCCAGTGTGGCACTACATAAGCACAGCAATGCTCTGGTAGATGTCCTGCCACCAGAGGCAGACAGCAGTATCACTATGCTTCAAGCAGGTCTGTAAAACAAATGTTGCATTTTTATATAGCTGCCACATAGCAGAGTATATATACTATGATATGATGTTGTCTGTCCATACATTTATATGTTTGTTGCCTAATTCATTTTGTACAATAACGTTAGTTCTCCACTATCTACAGTTATCAACTTTTTTTAAGTAGCTTGTTGAAGGTTCAAGCTCAAAAGGTCAGATGTCTATGTCACATTGGAATAAAAGAAGGGAAGAATGTTTGTGACTAGTAGCTTTACACGTATAACAGAATACATTGATCAAATGTCTTGTAATGATTTTCATTTGAGATCAGGAAGGCACTTATTTATTTTGATGTCAAGGGTCAGGATCTCAACTTTAATGTAATATAATATGACCCCTGGTGGCCATCTTATCACTACTCCTTCTTTTATTGCTACTTCTCCAGAATTGATAGTTGGTGTGACATGGGGGTTGTCACTCAAAGACTTTTATCATATTGAGTGGGTTCTGATGAAAAGGGTGTCCATCAGACCTTCATAGCCCATTAAAACCACTTCTCCGAAATGGGTGGTCATACCAACATTCTGCTCCACCTTTGAACACGACTTTTATTTTGCTGTATGTTAAAACAGTGCTGATTTATCCAAAAGAATGGCTGCTTTGACAGCTAAATTATAAAAAAAAATAGCTGATTTCTCCTTCAATCACATTAACATTAGGATATAAGCCTGCTACCTCACGAATCCAGCCCTACTAAAAGACGAAACTTCGTCTTTTCTGTCCATGTCCTATAGACAAAGGGCAATAACTCTTGCCCCTTACCTCCCCTTGCCACCGCCATGTGTCACTAGTTTTAAGCTTCGCTTGTACTGTTCACAATGTACAATTACACCTCCATATAATCCAAGCCATCTTAGTGTAAAATTGGACCATCCAAAGTTAAATTTGGAATTATTGTGTATAACAATCATTCTTCTACAGGTTGTATACATTATTTTACAATATTTTCAAATTTTGAGTGACTTTGTCACCTTTACGGACTTCGTCTATTGACGACCATGTTGTAACACGCTAATGGCGGTACTCGTGTTGTCATTGACGAGTTAACGCGGCACTTAATAATTTTTCTTACTTCGTTAGTAACGGTTGTGGTAGTAGCGAATTAATAACATGCTGTATTGCTAATCTGTGCTTTGTTTTATCTTCTTTTGTCATTTCAGTAGAAATGTCAACCAATTGCAAAAAGCTCAAACAAAAGAAGACAGCTATGATACTTGTATGTACCAAGTGTACATCATCTGTACCATGCAGCATGTGTAATACGTGGACAGAACCATTGTGGCAATGGAGGAAAATAATGTTGACATGGTACAACAGTCCGCCTTTGAGCAGATGCATCGTTTGGTCCAGGAAACTATGATACAGCTGTTGACATCAGGCTAGATATTACCTCTTTGGGGGAGTGTTCCCCCATTGTTTAGCTGCCCAGTGAGCGTAAGCCCCCCCACATGTTCGAGCATGGCCTTCTGGCCTGTAAGTCAGGACGTATGGCTTTTTTACCAGATCCATTGGATCTATTTCATTATACAACCTCGACGTCACCGGCCGTCCAGCCGTCCCAGCATGGGACCTTAAAGCTAAAACGGTCCGACCAACTATGATTTACGGGGATTTTAGTGACAAAACCGTCCGTCAAGCTGCACTGCCGTCAACATGCCAGTACTATGACCGAGGTTTTAGAGAGAAATCTGTCCGTCCAGCCAGGCCATTGGAGCAGTCGGTACCGGTGATAGCCGGACCATCACCGACATTCAGGCCTACCATTCGCCAGAAAAACAAGCCGGCAGTGCCATCTGTCCATATGTTCACGGCTTCTCGACAAGGGAGAATTAGTGAAATTGTCAATGTTGACAGAATTTCGTCATCTGGCTTTACGGATGTCTCCATATGGGTCACCTTTACTCTTTGGGGGGAAAATTGAAGAAGTTCGGAGGCAGGCAGCTCAGGAACTGCCCCTCCAACTCGCCGCCCAACTTTCACAGGTGTTTCAAAACAATCATCCCCTTCCACAGCGGAGGGATAATAGACGGACCAGGAAAAAGGTATCCTTACAATCAAATGTGCAGTATAGATCACAACCCAATACTGGGAGCCAACAGTCTAATCAGGCTAGGAGGCAAACATACAGAGGCGGCAAGAACCAAAGTTTCTCCGCCTTCAAGCCTCTAAACTCTAGACGTTGACATACCCTGCCCACCGCACGCAGACAGCTTACCTGTGGGCGGCTGCCTCCTGCAATTTCAGGACCACTGGACCACTTTATTACCTCAGAACAATTGGGTGATTCAGGTCATTTCGGAGGGACTTTGGATTTCATTTATCCACCCCCCTTTCCCCTCTTCACGGATGTACCGTCAGATCAGAAGAAAAATACCTTTCTACGAAAAATATTTAAAAAATTATAAATAAACTCTGCAATAGCCAGGGTTTTATTCATGGCTGTTTCTTATCCAGAGGCCGTTCATCAACCTGAGTTGCCTCAACCAATACATTTTACCACTGAAATTTAATGTGGCGATGGCGAGATCAATCCGTCTTTCCATCTGACGGGACGGGTATGCCGTCAGTCTAGATATGACTGATGCATATTTTCATGTCCCTATCCACCGAGTCATGGAAATTTCTCCGTTCTGCTTATCGGAACTCGGTTTATCAGTTCCAGGTCATACCTTTTGGCCTCAACATCAGTCCTTGGGGTTTTACCAAGGTTATGGATTGCGTCATCACCCTGTTCCGCTCGACTTCATCTATAGTGACGGCAGTGTACCTGGACGACATCCTCCAGAAACATATGTTCTACTCTGCTCAAAGGCAGAAACGATCTTCTATCACTTTTGGATCATCTAGGCTTTCTTGTGAACTGGACAAAGTCCAACCTCTGTCTATCCCAGAGTTTTGGTCCAACTGGGTATGGAGTTTCTCACCGATCTGAAGCTGGTAAGGCTTCCCCATGTTCGAGATCATATGGATAGTCGAACTTGTCGAGTCCGTTTCCAACTGGATGTGCATTTCAGCGAGAGAGTTCTTGCAACTCCTCGGATTATCCAATGCGGCGGCGGACTTGATCCCACTCGGCCGTCTTTTTATGCTCCCCTTACAAATGACGTTACTAGCATGATTGCACCCTTCCTTCAAGTCCCCTTAATCACACAATAATGATCATGCCCGAGATAAGATCATTCTTGCGTCAGTGGCACAACCCCTGTTGGCTGTCCACAAGGATTCCTCTGGATATACCCCAAGCGGAGATAATGGTATGTTCCGCCGCCAGTACCTACGGTTGGGGTGCCCACCTGTTGCCAGACTTCGATACCGTCAGCGGCACGTGGGTGCCAGGGGAGAGCCCTCTCCACATCAACCTTTCAGAAATAAAGGCCGTCATCAATGCCTTTCATTTCGGGAAGGATCAACTCTTATTCAAAACTGCCCTCATTATGCCCTCATTATGTCAGACAACTCTATGGTGGTGACTTGCCTCCTCAAACAAGGGGCACTTCATCAATCGGTCTTTCTTCGGTGGAATTTGCAAGTTGCCCACCTTCGTCTCTCCGGTTCCAGACCCAGAAGCTTGGGCCGTGGACGCTCTGTAAATCAGCTGGGAGGGGTTGTGGGCATTCTCCTACCCTCCCACGGTCTTGGTACTGAAAATAAGCCAGAGGTTAAGGGGTCATAACTGTCAGATGATTCTGATTGCCCCTCTCAGATGGAACAACTCCTGGGTCTCCGATCTACTCGATCTGGCAATAGATCTACCCAGGAAGATTACAGTCAGCCCAAATCTTCTCAAGCTATCGCGGTCATGGGTGTTCCACCCCTGTCCGGACCGTCTTTATCTTCACGCTTGGCTCTTGTCCAGTTGGCCTTGTGAGACAATCAATTTAAATCTTCGATTGTGGAGAGAATCTCGAGAGCAAGAAGGCCCGCTACTCTGAAGGCTTACGAGGGAAAGTGGCATGTTCTCAGGGACTGGTACCATATCAATAACATCGTGCCTTTGAGTGTCTAAATCCCTCAACTGGCCGACTTTTTTCTCTGGCTTTTCGAGGATAAACAGTTGGCCCCAATTACTATCATATGCTACCGCTCCATGGTATCAGACACATTCCGCCATCATGGTAAATGTGATATCAGGCATGACAAAGATCTGTCAGATCTTTTAGCCAATTTAGAGTTCAATCAACCAAACTCCCACACCCTGTTTCCAAATGGAATCTGTCCTGGGTTTTAACATGGCTCAATTCAGACAGTATTGAGTCTTTAGCCCACAATTCGTTAAAGCTACTATCATACAAAATGGGTTTCTTGATAGTCTTAGCTTCAGCATGCAGGGTGAGCGAGTTACATGCCCTTTCCAGTGACCTGAACTATCTTCAGTTCAGATCAGATGGTTTGGTGGTCCTCTTGACACTGCCAGGCTTTGTAGCCAAAAATAGGCTATCATCCATTGGCAATCAAAGAGTCGTCATTGGCTCGCTTTCTTCCATAGATAAGTCAGGAGCAGCAGCCATGCAAGATCATGTTTGTGCACTCAGGCACCATTTTAAACACACACAGGCGAGTCGGGTCACATGCAAGCCCTTGCTTCATGGCTGAAATGGGTTATAAGTTCAGCGTACTCTGAGGTCTCACAAGATCAGAGTCGCCTCATGAAGATTACCGCTCATGAGATTAGAGCAATCTCAGCAAGCCTTGCATTAGAACGCAATGTTTTGATCCGAGATATAATAGAATCTGTTGGCTGGCACGAGTCAACCTTCTCCAGTTTTATCTCAAAGATTTGATCTCGCAGAGGCAAACCTTGAATCTAGTAGGTCCGGTGTTGGCAGCCCAGATTCCCACCAGACCCATTTAAATCAATCAGCACAGCCTATCAGCTTAGCTGGATTCGGCAGAAATTTTTTTTGTAGGTAATAAGATTTCAATAACTATCTTCTTAACCGTATAAAGGGGTCACATATCACGTGACCCTGGGCTGTGTTGCTGATTAAATTAGGAAAACGGGTTATCGTTCAAATGGGGAATCCAGCCATCATTCCCTAGAGGATACCCGGGGTAGAGGTAGGATGCTCAGCATTCCCTCCTCCTATTACCTATTCTCCTAACGTTAATGTGATTAGGGAACGTATTTGAAAGAGAAAGCAAGTTTTTAAAGTAAATTGTTTCTCCGAGAATACTTACCCAATCACATTACTTAAAATCCTTCCCAACCACCCCGCCATGCGAGTATCATCGTATAGTAGATATCGCTCAGCTTAAAAACTAACGACACCTGGCGGTGGCAAGGGGAGGTCACAGGCAAGAGTTATTGCCCTTTGTATGATATAGACAGAAAAGATGAATTTTCGTCTTTTAGTAGGGTTGGATTCGCAAGGTAGCAGGCTTATATCCTAACATTAATGTGATTGGGTAAGTATTCTCGGAGAAACATAATTTACTTTAAAAATTTGCTTTTTCTGAATTGATGATCTTTCTACTGGAATACAACGAATACTACATCTGAATATAAAAAAAGGTGCTGATCTGACCTCCCTCATGGCAAATAAGTTGCTACTAATCAGACCTCCATCATGGCAAATAAGTTGTTACTCATTTGACCTCCAGCATGGCAAATAAGTTGTTACTCATTTGACCTCCAGCATGGCAAATAAGTTGTTACTCATTTGACCTCTAGCAATGCAGATTAGTTGCTATCTTGAAAATGTTGCTGTTACTTGTTTCTTGCATGAATGATTGCATTGACATGGTTTTCTTTAACTAGAACATTTCTTGTTATGTTTTGTTTATTAGAATTAGATATAACACACATTGTACACCTGGTTGCTTTACTGATAATGCTGACCATTTCTTTTTTTAAAAGTTCATTATTTACCTTTGAAAAGCTGTTCATTTGTAGAACATTTGAGTGGGTTTTTTTTCCAAAGATACACCATTTCAAGTTTTTTTTTATTATTTATTATTCCATTGCACCATTTCTTCACCATTGCACCATTTCTTCATCATTGCACCATTTCTTCATCATAAGCATCCTAAATGAATATTCTGGCAGTACATTTGGTCGTGTTATTGATTTTTTTTAAATCATATACATATATGAAGTATGAAACAATATCACTGTGATCCTAAGGTTGTTTTTACCTATAGTGACATATTTTCAACAAACACATTTCTGTCATAATAAGATATTAAAATATGTACAGCAAAAGAAACGATTGTTGTCAAAGCAAGATATGGCACACATATTGTCGTTGGCTTGCATATATATAGCAGTCAGTTGAAAGCTGGACATGCAAATTGATGGTTGATTAATTGGCTGGTTGTTTTGTGTTTTATGCCATTGTTTATTGCATCATAGGCTTTCATACATGCCAACCATTATGTTTCATTACACAAAAGGTTAATTCACCACCACTTTAGAAATTTGTGAAGAAGAACATGAGAGTGATGCATGAGAGGATGGAATCTTTGGACTAAATGATCATTTAGCAAAAGTTATAGACATGTATGCTAGTTAAAATGGGTGTTGAATATAAATAATTTTTCAGTATGTTTTGTGTTTGTATTCTAGTTCTAATCTACATGGATTTTGCCCATTTATGCTAAGTATTTTGACCTGCAGATCCATGTTAGTAGTAAAAAAATAAATTACATTTTTCATACAGTGTACTATATTCATGGTATGTAATATACTAGTTATGATGTAACTTTATCAAAGTAGAGAATGTTAGTGATAGTAATATATAGATTATGCAGTTTATGCACAGATTACACTTTTTTGACATTTATATTAGCAATTATTATGCTTATACATTACCTGGGGTTGGCACATATGGGCTGCACATGTATATATTTGGTGGAGACAACTCTATAAAACACCATAATGAACCACCAACCCACAAGATCAACTCAAGTTGAACTGTCATTCCTGGAAAAATCATATTTTTGTCCAGAATATTTTTTTATGCATCTGGATTTTTGGCTAGTGCTCTTATGGGTTAGCGTTCCATCCTAATAACAAGGAAACTTATTTATCATACAGGATCAGCAGGTTCTTTGATACTGATATTGAAGCTTTGCAATAAGTTCTTTGATACTGATATTGAAGCTTTGCAATAAGTTCTTTGATACTGATATTGAAGCTTTGCAATAAGTTCTTTGTTCTTTAAATTAAGTGAATGTCTTTTAAATTGCTTAACTGATAAACAAAAATCAGTTTTAAAATTTATTAGAAAAGAAACAATGGAAATTGCAAGTGCTAGGAGATTGAATAAAAGGGAAAATACAAAATCAGCTAACTTGAGCATTTGTATTAATACAAAGAATTTAATCAACAAAACAAATAATTAACATAAGAAGATCTTGTATTCTGGTGAAATTGCACACTCCTAAGAAATATTTAATATATTTCACAGTATGTATGTCTGTATATTTATATATATATTTAATATATTTCACAGTATCTCTGTATATTTATATATATATTTAATATATTTCACAGTATGTATGTCTGTATATTTATATATATATTTAATATATTTCACAGTATGTATGTCTGTATATTTATATATATATATTTAATATATTTCACAGTATGTATGTCTGTATATTTATATATATATTTAATATATTTCACAGTATGTATCTCTGTGGATGGACCGTTTTCTGTTCCTTAGTTTTGTCATAACTGACATATTTACTGTCACATAGTCTGGCTTATGGCTCTTTGGTGAAATAGTTATCTAAGACTCAGGTGGCAGCATTATGTTTTATCCCTATACTTTCATGTATTTTTCCTTTACTGAATCTTCCTTATTACAATGTATCCCTAGGGGTGCCAGACTGAGTGTAAAAAATCACCTTGGTGTCAAAACTGGGGGTCATACTGAGTTAAAAACAAACTTTGGTATCAAAACTTGGGTTCAGATTAAAACTTGGGAGGAGGGGTGTCATCCAAGTGCAAATGAGGGTAAAGGGAATAACTGAAAACAATATCCCAAACTGGCACAGGTTAGAAATTCAAACAGTTTTTTTTCCCAGTGGAAGTAACAAGTTAAGATTAAACCAAAAGTTGCTGATTTGATGGCCAATATGGTTGCCATTGCAGATCTCATGTAAATCTTGTTTTAGCTGCTCCTGCTGAATAGAAGTCATATTGATATGGGGTTTCACCAGTAGACATCTAATGTCTAGTTTGTCCAATCCAAAAATGATACCAATATTGCTACTGCAACAGTCATCTTGAAAATATTGTTATATTTACTTAGTACTTGGTCTGAATGGATAGTCTTGTCAATATCAAGTTTTCACTGGAGGACTTAGAATGGTTTCTTGATGGTCTGACATAAAATATGTGCTG
The DNA here is from genome assembly GCA_029339505.1 of Unio delphinus. Lineage (NCBI taxonomy): Eukaryota > Metazoa > Mollusca > Bivalvia > Unionida > Unionidae > Unio > Unio delphinus. The sequence goes on from JAQISU010000010.1 coordinate 7,960,239, forward strand.
ATCTGATATCCAATATGGACACCACAGTGGCTGTCTTTAAAATGTTATTTCCACTAGAAGGAAAGTCATATTAACATCAGGTTTTCACCAGAAGACTTCCTATAATATCTAATTGGTAATAAAAAGAAATGGTGCCAGTCTGACATCCAGTATGGCTACCATGGGGCTGCCATCTTTAAAACGTTGAATTTGGTACTCCTCCTAAATGGAAAGTCATATCACCACAAGGTTTTCACAAGAGAACAAATTATGATATTTACTTGGTCCTGAATATAAATTGATCTGACCTCTGATATGATTGTTACACTAAACATTTTGAAAATATTGTTACTAATTCTCTTTAATTAATTTTCACCAAAAGTTTTATAATGGTCCAGAATGAAAATGGTGTCAATGTTATATCCAATATGGCTGCCACAGAGATTGGTTTGAAAACCTAATTACTCATTATTATCAGATGACTTCAACACTGAGCAGTTAATAAGAAGAAATGGTATAATTATCTTGAATTCCTCTAAATTCTTTTCTGATGGTAGAATGTTAGTCCTTTGAGGAACAGTTGTTATACATTCAAACATTTTGTTTTGTTTGCAGATCGCCATTTATCTTTATCTTTGTCTTTTGCATTAGTATTGTAAAGGAATGAAGGAAAATTAGCTAAATTGATTTTTCCATGAATATGCTTTATTATTTTTTAACTGTGTCCTAACCATATATGTCTTGAATGTTTTGTCAGCATATTTCCATTTGGAGATCTAAACAGTTTGCCTGTATGTTCATAGAGAAGACTGACATGTACAGAATCTATTAGAAAAGGAGAATGATGTGCATAAATTTGTATTTTTAGATGAAAAGCCTGATGTAGCCTACTCAGATATTGGTGGGATGGATATTCAAAAGCAGGAAGTAAGAGAAGCAGTAGAGCTGCCACTTACCCACTTTGATCTGTACAAGCAGATAGGAATTGACCCACCCCGTGGAGTGCTGATGTTTGGTCCCCCGGGCTGTGGAAAAACCATGTTGGCAAAAGCCGTGGCACATCACACCACAGGTTAGTCCACCAGCAATACTTGGTCATCTTATGATGGATATTTAAGAGGAAAATAATTTACAAAATACAATTCTGATAATGATTTTAAATGAAGTGAGCAGAAACTCATTTTAACTCATCACTCTTGTTTTGTCAGTGGATAGGTGTATTGTAAGATTTCTATACTGGTTCTCTTTTACAGAAGTCTTTGCTCATAAGCAAAGCTTCAGATGACAAAACTGTTCTTAGTACACAAACACCATCAGAAGGATAGTATTTTTAGCTTTGTTGATTGTGGGTTTTCCACAGTTTTAGTACAGTTTTCCCAGATATTAAACCGTAACATGTTAAATAGGGATGCCTAAAACAGATTGGAACTTGTAGTATTATTAACATGAAATATTTATATTACAGCACTGAATTTACTTTTGTTTGATAGTGTTACTGGATTTTTGTACCAGCTAAAAAGCCACAAATTTCAAGTCTTAATGAATGATGATCGGTCTTTGATGACAGTATTGCCATGCCTTAAAAAAAGGTACCTATGAAAATAAGTTTTAATATATTACGTCAAAGCAAATCCTATCTACCAATCGATTTCTTGACTTGTTTTTTTTTTCTTTCTTCAAAGCTGCCTTCATCCGAGTTGTTGGATCAGAATTTGTACAGAAGTACCTAGGAGAAGGACCAAGAATGGTTAGAGATGTCTTCAGATTAGCCAAAGAAAATGCACCAGCCATCATATTTATAGATGAAATAGATGCTATAGCAACAAAAAGATTTGATGCCCAAACAGGAGGTACAATTTAAAAAAAGTAGATATCTTTTGATTATTGTAAAAACAAAAATAGTACTAAAAGCTGCCTTACTTGGTGCTCAGCATTAAGAGGTTAGTGTTGGGACTGGTTGGCCTGGTGTCAGAATAATGTGACTGGGTGGCACATCATGCTACATGTCTGTAGCATGATGCTTCACTGTTACACATTGTAGCGATATGACTAAGATTGTTAAAGCTAGATTTGAAAAAATCTGCCTCACATATCTACACTTTTTCTGGTTTAAGAAATAAGACTTATGTCCCTTTATGTCAATCAGCATCAAAATAATTATGCTCAAGAGGGGTTCCATTCTAGATCATAAAATTTGCATGATCACGAAACATCTGAGAATTAGGTCGCTATTTTGCAGTATAAATAAACTTTTAAAGAATATGCCTAAAATTCTGTTTTATTTCTGCATTTAGTTACATAAATCCCTTTAAAGCAATAATATTTTACACTGAATGACCTCTGACCATTTGAATTCTTCAATTTTTAACAGGAAAAATTGGTTATTGTCATGGTCTGAGTGTTGATTGTCTGGACTTGTGCACTGTCATAGTTATCCTGCATTAACATGCACACACATTACTAATTTTCCATAATGAATTTCTTGTGCATTATTTTACATCTTATGACAATACTAATGTTGTACAAAAGACAAGTTTGTTGTGATTGTCATCTTTGAAACTGTTGTCAGTAGCCACATATTTTATATTATGTAAATTTTGGTATAAACAGAGTTCATACATCATAAGTAGCTTTATATTGTAAAACGTAGTTGGCTAAGATTTTAGTGCTACAAAAACAAAAGTATTCAGAGAACAGTATCTAAGTATGTTAGTAGTACAGTCCACCTGTATTAAGCAAGTGCCTGTCTTAAAAAAAACTCTATTTTTTCCCCAGATTCCTTAACCAAAATGTTCAATGAATTAACTTCAATTAAGCTACCACTTTTCTTTAAAGGTAATTTTTCTCACTTCCTAGAGCTAGCAGCAGTACTTCAGTTGGTAGCATTGAAATTGCAATCCAAGGGTTGCAGGTTTGACACCCATCCAATCCAATCAGGAACATCTGCTTTGGTGTTGTCCATGGGAAAGACACTTAACTCCCATTTCCTTGGCAAGATACAGTTAAAATTGTGTTTAAATTGTTAAAACCATAAAAACAAATCACTTTCCAGAAGAGTCTGTTTAGGACATGTTTCACTGTATTTTGGAGAGCTCAAGGACAAAATAATAAAAAATTACGGAATTTTTATTTAAATATTGACATCACTGTTGATGATGTTGAAAAATTAAATCATATTTGGCAAGCATGACAAAACTTAGGCTTTGCATTGTGAAATAATGTTGAAACTGCATGATAATTATGGTTCCCATTTTCAGACTGTTGGGTGATGTATTTCAGTGACATTCTGATTGAAATCTGGTATTTCTTTACCACACTAAGCATGTGGGTAATATGAATTACATTATTATGTTACGACATTACATGCAAAAACTGTGGTATACCTTATCAATTTGTTTATCACCTTGTGTATTTGACTTGTTTTTTCCTGAAAGGAATTACAGCAGGCTAGACCTCTAGCAGAGAGTAACTCAGTCTTACATAATTCAGTCATATTCTAATGAACCACAAAAGTTTACTGACCTTTTTTACACCTGTTACATATTTAAATTACACCATGTATTTGCGTGTAGCTATACATTTTGCTGGATTAAATGCAAGCTTTGATTGTACTCATCAGCATTCTCTTACTGTAAGCAATATTATGCTGGTTTCATCACATTATAAAGATTTAAATGATTCCTATAATACAATAATTCACCAGCTGCATGCATAAGAACTTATTAAAACTCTACTGCTGTTTTCACTGTATTAAAAAACATGAAAAAAATTTGGATTGATTTTAATCAACCCAGGTCACATTGATCCCATGCAAAATGGTCTGTACATTGCAGTGGTTACATAAACTTCTCACAGCAATTGTAATTTTTCTTCTCAAATAGTCTTCTTTTTCAATTGCAGCTGACAGAGAAGTTCAGAGAATTTTACTAGAGCTACTGAATCAAATGGACGGTTTTGACCAAACTGTGAATGTTAAGGTATGTGTTTGACAATGCAACAGATGTGTTTTATACTCTTTATTTCATTTGTTAAACTTAAGCAGTACACAAATCTTAAAGGTCTAAACATAAATGTAGAATTGAATTGAAGTTTTCCAAACATTACTGAACCTTTTGCATTGTCATATACTAGGAGATGCTTGATTGTGGTCATTATATTTTTAGTAGTGGTTAAAATCTTAACTAATGAATGATTATTTGGCATCAGTCCCTCTATTCAAGGGGAGAGCACTCTTGTCTGACTCCTGTCTCAGCAAGCTGATATTTTATAACTCTTTCTGCTAAATAAAAAAAAAAAAAAGACTCAATAGATGTGTATGTTGGGGTTGGATTTATGAGGTAGTGATATTCCACTAATGGAGTAATTAGGTAATTATTATTCAAGATATATATATTTTACTCCAAGAATTGGTTCTCACCTTTTCTTGTAGGTTATTATGGCCACAAACAGAGCTGACACTTTAGACCCTGCCTTGCTGCGTCCTGGTCGTCTGGACAGAAAGATTGAGTTCCCTGTACCTGACAGGAGACAGAAGCGGCTTATTTTCTCCACTATTACCAGCAAGATGAATCTCAGTGAGGAAGTTGATCTGGAGGACTATGTTGCCAGGCCAGACAAGATTAGTGGTGCAGATATTAATGCAATATGTCAGGAGGTAAGAGTTGTTTCACTGTAGGTATAAAAACTATGGCTGCATTGAATATTAGGTATGCAACATTTACTTTAAAAAATTAATGTATGCACATTATACATTACCCGAACAGATGCCATTTAATTGAACAGATTCAAAACTAAACTTCCCAGTTCAGTATGTTAGGTTTACACAAGTTTGATTAAAATCGATGCCTCTGATATAATGGAGATCTGACAGGTGTTGATATGGTGTCATGCTCTACTGACGTTTTATTCACCAATAAAATTAGTAGTAGTTTCCTGTTCAAGTAATAAAAATCATTCAGACTATAAGAGTTTTAATGATAACTATCCCTAACACAAAATGCAAGTGTTGTCTACTTGGTTATTAAAAATAAGTGGACTGGATTCCAGAAGTCACCAGAACTTGAACCTTTATTAGTGCTAGTTGGATCTACTTATTATATGTCGATCTTAATTCTACTCAGAATCCAAATATAGCTGAGAGCTATTAAAATGAAAGACATTGGCAGTGTGAATGGGCATATAGCTGACACTTATTTGTATGTTTGACACTGGTGTGTGAGTGGGCATGCAGCTGACAGCTATTTGTATGTATAACATTGTTATGTGCGTGGGCATACAGCTGACAGCTGTTTGTATGTAATGCATTGGCAGTTCGAATGGGCATACAACTGGCAGCTATTTGTATGCAAGACATTGGCAGTATGAATGGGTGTACAGCTAAAAGCTATTTCTAATTACAAGTTGGAAGCATGAATTGAGGTGAAATGATTCATCGATATATCGATGCATCAGTACTTTAGCTGGAATGATACACATATCAATACAAGAGAAGGAGACTCAATGCCAAACGATACTTACCATATATAAGTTATTTTAGTCTCCAGCAGTTATGATTAATTGATATTAGTTTGTCATCTTATTATTGAAATATAGACTTCATCTGAAACAGCATTTGTGGGGGAGGGGTGGCAAGTGAGAATTCCCAATAGTGTTTCTCATTTTTACTAATAAAAAGTACTTAAACAGAGATGCTTGTCAGGGTGTGCAATTGCATGAACTGTGTTAAATATGTACTAATTTGCACACTTGGAGAATGGTGTTGCATGAGAACTTCCACAAATTAAATAAAAGTCCCACATATGAAAATTTGCTGGACAAAGTATTCCATTTTTATTTAACCATTTTTGTGATGACATCTGTTATTCAGATAGGCAGCTGTTTACACATATAGTCTTCATGCATGACAAAAATGGTTTCGAAACTAAATTTGATTGGCATATTGTGCCCTGGAATACGCATTATGGTGTAGTTTGAACCCTCCATGAAGGAAGTTTTATAATGTACATGTAAAATACGGCAACCTATTGTTACTTATATCAGATTAATATATATTTGTTTTAATTTAATATTGTTTGTCAATATTAAGTTGGTTTTCTTTTTTATTACATGCTATTGTAATGTAAATTTATTCACTAGATTTTCAGAAAATTAGTTGGTCATAATTAATCTTTTCTATACAAGTAATGTTGACCTAGATCCTGACCTTGATTGAAGGTTAGTGGCAACCATGTAAACGGGTTTAATTTGTAATTTTAAAATGATTGGTTGTTGTCAAGGTCAAGATGGAACTAGTGAATTAATAAGTAAACAACTTTTTATTCCTAATGTTAAAATGTTTGGTTCTTTTCAGGATCATGTTAGGAGTGCCTGATGTAAATGAGCATGTAACTCTTCCCCCCCCCCCCCTTTTTTTTTTTTCTTCTTCTTCTTCTTGATTTCGCAATTTTTTTTTTTTTTCCCAAACTGTACTAGAATATGATATAATCAATGTTTCTTTTGTTGTTGCCAGTTTTTAAATCCATGTTAACTTTACTTCAGTTCAGTTGGATTTTAAAGGATTAATTTGCATATCTGGAAATATTTGATGTGCTCATACAGAATTCTTGAACGAAGACAGTTTATAATTTTTTTCTTCAGATTTCTAACACCGTAGTGTTAAATATTTTGTTTCTACCAGGAACTACATAAGCACAAATTTTACTTTACAATACACCATCGTCTTTCATCTTGGATTTTCCTACAGAACTTGAAATTGAATCCGTTAGAACATTTTTATTACAAGGACTTTTGTAATTTAATTTGGATTTGATTCTAAACACTAAGTTCTTTTTCCATTTTTACAATCTTTTCTATGGTAATAAATTATTTGTTAAATTTCACAAAGCTGGTTGTTTTCACTCTTTGTTAACGTTTATTAGAGCCTAAACTTGTAACACTAGAAAACCCAAACTGTCTGGTTCCTGGTATGGTTCAATATGTTTAATTTGCCAGATAAAGGCTGGTAATTGTGATGATGATAATAATTGTTAAAGTTATGAAGTATATCAGATTACTGGAGCTGGGAAATTGTTAATGGAGATACCAGTGAGTGATTTTGAACCAGAAAGTGGAATTAAATACGAGTCAGATGTTCATGTTGGATGGACAAAAATATAGGTCATGATGGTCAGTTTCACTTTCAGCTGTATTTCAAAATGTATAAAGGGCAGAATACTGAGCGAAATTTAAAATACAATTTAAAAGTAAACTGCAAGTTTCATTGTTTTAGTTTTATTTTTTTTATCAACCAATCTTGCCCTGTGAAATCGTATGCTACAAAACCATATATCCTAATCAAGTTAGGATAAACAATAAATAATGATGAAAAATACTGAAATTAAGAAGTAAAGATATCTATCTTGAACACATGACCTGGCAGCATCTCTTCTTAAATTGTACATTGTTTGATATGACTTGACTGCTTTCTATGCACAATGGATCTTATATGTGATTTCTTAAAGATAAATTCATTGAAATCAGAGCCTTCCATCACAGCCATGTCTCTGTATACAGATGGTGTAAAAGATGGAGACGAATTTGGTACTGTCATTGATACATGTATATCCCAGCTGGTTACTGGATAAAGCCTCTATTTTCACTTTCAGCTATATTGAAACTTTTACAAAACATTGTTTTAATTCTCATTTCACACTGAAAGCCTTGCAAAATCTTAAAGCTGAAGTCTGTTAATATCCCGGATATTAAAGAAACATTATTATACAGACTGTTACAAATATTTTGTACTGTTGTCTGCCAAGTCAAATAATGAAAAGACATAAAGCAGCTAAAGCTGCCTTGCAGTCACCAGTTTCAGAATAGAAGCTCCCATATTTAGAATATAATATATATTGAACAAATTGGCATATTCATCTTGGTAAAATATATGGAATGAAAACTCCACAGATTTTAAGAACATTAGCCTACTATTGGAGAGTGGCATACCTAATACAGAACAGGTCACATAAATGAGGTGGTATTTTTGCCAATCATATATTGGACACATATCTGACAGATGCATACCTCCAGAAGGATAAACTTTACCCTAGCAGTGTCCCTTGACAGTGGAATACATTCTTATTATTTTCCAAAAAGTGTTTTGTAATGAACTGTATGAAGACGCTATGATGATTTACCAACCAAAAACATCTTAGACTTATTGAGGGAATATGCACTTATATAATATATTTTGACACATGTTTTAGGGATTTTATATTTTTAATGAATTTTAATATCTTTACATATTATATTTTGTTGTACTTCACATTCACTTTTTTTTTAAAGGATTTAATTTCCTATATTAGTGTAGATTTTACATTTTTCAAAAAATGTTACCTTCAGTTCGCACCATATAGCCATTACATGTACTTTACTGATGTGCTCTAAAATGCTACTATATACACCAAGTTTCTCCACCTTCAAGCCTCCTATCTGTAAACATTTACATACTCTCCCCATTGCCTGCAGACAGCCTACTTGTGGGTGGCCAACTCTAGCAATTTCAGACTTGCTGGATCTCCTTAATCCCTCAGATCAATTGGGTGATCCAGATAATTTTTGGGGGTCTTTGGATTTCATTTATCCAATTCCCTCCCCTTTTCTCTTCACGGATGTACCATCCAATCAGGAGAATGATACCTTTCTACAATAGGAGATATGATCACTCATTGAAAAACAGGAAGTGGTGATTGTGTGAAGACCACAATCACTAGGCGAACAGCAAGTTGAGGCCGATCATCAATATAAGTTGCCTAAACCAATTCATTTCACCACCAAAATTCAAGATGGAGATGGCAAAATCAATCTAGCTCACCATCCCATGGGAAAAATATGCCATCAGTCTCAAATCCGACATACATATTTTCACATCCCTATCAACCCCGCATCATTGAAATTTGTCAGTTTACCAGGCGGGACACAATTTATCAGTTGAAAGTCCTACACTTAAGCCTCAGCATCAGTCCTTGGGTTTTATGAAGGTTATGGATTGCATCATCACCCTGTTCCGATTGACTTCATCTCGAATGACAGCAGTATACTTAATAAATCTGTTGAGTCTGTTTGCAATAGGACATGGATTTCAGCAAGAGAGTTCTTGCAACTCTTCAGATTATTCAATGTGGCAGCGGACTTGATCTTGCACCTCTTTAAAAAGATGTTGCTTGTACAGTGGCATCCAATTTCAAGTCCCCTCAATCAAACAGTCTTATGACCAATATATCATCATTCTATTGTCAGTGGTGGAGCACATATTGCATGACCATGGATATCATGTTGGAGAAACCCCAAACAGAAATAACGGTATGTACTAATGCTAGTACATACTTTTTGAGTGCCCACCTGTTGTCACACTTCACTACTGTCATTGGCTTGTGGGTGACAGGGGAGCAGCCTCTATATATCCACTTTTTACAAATGAAGGCCTTTCACTTCTGGAACGATCAGCATTTTGGTAGAGTTGACCTGACATATGACTGACATCTCCTCAAACAGCAGTGGCAATCTCCATATCAATGTATAAATCAGACACATTTCCAACAGACTTGGTGACTTGGCCAACATTATATCCAGGAAAGGTCAAGTCCTTCATACAGAATGGTCTCTCCATCAATCGGTCCTTACTGGAATCTGTGCCTTTTGGGATGTCATATGATTGATCTTTTTTGTGACAAGGTGGAATCACAAGTTACTGACCTTGTCACATGTTTCTGATAGCTTTTCTCAGATGGAAAAATCCTGGGTCACAAATCTACTTGATCAAGTGATAGATCTGCCTAGAGAGATTCCAGCCAAATCAGATCTTCTCAAGGAACCACAGTCATAGGTGTTCCATCCCTGCCCGGATCATCATCTTCTTCTCCATTGGCCCTTGTCTTGGCAGCCTGGCAAAACAATTTAAACCTTTTGATTTTGGAGAGAATCTCAAGAGCAAGAAGGTCCTCCACTCTGAAAGCTTATGAGCGAAAGTGGCATGTTTGCATAGACTGGTGTCATATCAATAATATTGCTTCATAGCTGAAATGGGTTATGTGCTTGGTGTACTCATAGGTCCTACAAAGATCTGAGTTGCATCATCAGGATTGGCACTCATGAGATTAGAGCTATCTCTTTGAGCCTCCCATTCAAACATAACATTTGTGATCCTGGATGTAGTAGAAGCTGCTGACTGCATGCAGAGTCAACCCTATAAAGTTTTTATCTCAAAGAAAACCTCACAGAGGCAAACCATAAATCTGGTAGGTCTGATGACAGCAGTACAGATAGTCATCAGATCCAGATAAAATAATCAACACAGCCAACCAGCTTTACTATATTTGCCAATGAAACTTATTAGGTAAGAAGATTTTAATAATTATCTTCTTAACCATATGTATGAATTACAGATCAAATAACCCTAAGCTGTCTTGCTTTTGTAATTAGGAGAAGGGGTTATCATTCACATGGGAAATCCAGCCATCATTCCTTTGAAGGATACCTGCGTTAGAGGTCGGATGATAATCATTTCGTCAAATTTGTACGTGTTTCGCAGAGAATACCTCATCTCATCACTTAAAACCCTCCCAACCATCTTGCCATGTGATGATCCTTGTTAGTGTATCACTCAGCTAACAACTAGTGACACCTGATGGGGGCAAGTCGAGGTAATGTGCAAGAGTTATTAAACTTTGACAATATGCGCTATACAGAAAAAGATGATGTTTTCATCTTTTAATAGGGCTGGATTTGTGAGTTAGCAGGCTAATATTTGGAGAAATATTACTTTTAATTTACTTAAACACTTGCTTTCTATTAGTTGCTTAAATTGACAAAAAGCCATTTTGAGCTGATGAATGGATGATTGCCCAGACATTATAAACAAGAGAATTTCTTCAGCACAATCTTTTAAACTTTTATTTTATTCACTTTGCAACATTTTTATTTTCTTGCTGTCAAGTACCAGTGTTACAGATGGATATTATTAATTATGCAGGGATTTAGACATGTTGTTGCTTTCAAAACAAAGACTGTTATAGTTGCTCATATGGTATATAATTGTCTCAAAATAGAAGCAGATTTTAAGTTTGAAAATGCATATTTTTTATGCCAAAAAATGTTTATTCAGTCAATTACGGCCAGAAGTGAATATTGAAAAAAATATAATTTCATCCAGGGAAAAACCAAAATTTTGCAAATGAAGAATGCAGACTATGCACAAAAAAAATGCAAATTAAATGATTATCATATTTTGAAGAAAGCAGAGAGCAAAGTGCAGAAAGATTCATGGTAAATACAGAATAAGATCTGTATATAAGAATCTATTAGAAAAATCATGTTTCAGTATCTTGTTATGAAATGTATAATAAATGAATCTTATACATACCTGAAGAATTCGATATGCATATGATAAATTGATTTATAAAAAACTATGATGCTGCTGCTTTTTTTCTTCAAACATACAGGACCTTCATAGTAAATGCAATTTGTACCCATTTTAGCAACAAGTGCAGACAATCTGTGGCAATCAGTTAATGTATTGCTGTATATCACCTAGACCCTAGCAAATGCCAATCTGTCAGTGCCTGATTGTATCACCTAGACCCTAGCAAATGCCAATCTGTCAGTGCCTGATTGCTGACAAATACAACCAATATTATCACTGACAGTGGTGTGAGCATCATGTAATATACAGTGACATTGACAGCTTGATAGATGTTTAGGCCTAATGCCTGTCACATGTCCAACTGCCACTTTGTTATTATATACAAATTGATGTCATAATAAATGAAACATTTTAAAACCATTTTTCCTCAAATTTTCAGTATGCACTAAAACAATTAACACCAATTCACATCAAGTATCAACATAAAATACTTTGATTTGATATGCTACGCTGATGAATATTGTGTAGTTAAGTCTGCAGTGGCATTCTTATTATGATGTAGCAGTTGAACATGGTTCTGCTATAAAAACTTAACCATTCAGACTTGTTCTTCAGGCATTAATCATAGATGTTAAATTTGTCTTGAAATTAAATTGTTTTATTTTTCAGGCTGGGATGCAGGCAGTCAGAGAGAATAGATATGTTGTTTTAGCCAAAGATTTTGAAAAGGGATACAAAAACAACATCAAGAAGGATGAAACAGAACATGAATTCTACAAGTAGAGGAAAAATGTACAGTAGTAGTTTAGTGGAAGAAAATAAGCAGTTTACTGAAAATCTAGTGTTTAAAATTTTATGATGGATTCATACTTGTCTGTTAGATTTTTATGTTTCTACATTTGATGTAGAACTACTATGAAGTAGGCTATATCATTTCAACATGAATAAAACTTTCCAACTTGTGATTGTTTTTGTGTTTTTTTAAACTAAATTTAGACTATCAAGTTTTACACTTTTAACTTAATGTTTTGTAGTAAATTTGTTGCACCTTGAAAGTGTCATAGGTGCTAAGAATGACCTGTTTGTTATATGCATTAAAAGTGTCATAGGTTGACCAGAATAACATGTTGGGTATGCCCATTGAAATTTTCAAATGTCAACTAAATTGCCTATTGGTTATGAACCTTAAAAGCATCACAATTATAGGTTGAGCAGAAATACCTGATTGAAGATGAGATAAGGAAGACATTATTATCTTCTGAACCTATAATTTAACTCACCTGGTATTAGAGCAAGAGAGCTCACAGTATGGCGCTGCATTGTCACTTGTCCATAATCCAGATATTAGTAATTGCATGTTAACAGTGCGAGTCCATATTTCTGATCCAGTTTGGATCAGATGTGTGAAGTCGATTTATATCTTTAAAATGTTGAATTTTGAAAATGAGCGAGATCCAGGCAAATTAATGAGTTGATTTTGATTCTTATTAGCTTACCATTTAAGAACTCTAGAAGTCATATTTCTGATCTGATTTTGATTAAACTTGAACATATACTTGTACCATTAAGATCTCAGATGAGTTCAGTAATGTGTGATCCATGCATAATAATGAGGTGAATTTACATCTGATTGGCTTAGTTTTGTTACCACTCTGAAGACTACATGACTCATCCAGTTTTGATCACACTACATGACTCATCCAGTTTTGATCAAACTTTGAATATTTGCTTTTATTTTATGCTAGACCATGAATTTCTGGATTTTCCAAGTGAAATCAATGATACAATTCAATGGAGTGAAACATGATAAATATTTTCACTGCTAACATTATAACCAAGAAAATGTGATGCTTCCATGGTGTACTGGTAAGATGGCTGCCTTGGATGCATACAACCCAAGTTGAAATCCAGTAATATCTATACAATGTGTTTTTCAAGTTTTATTTTAATTTGCTGGTTTGCCTTGAATTAGGAAGAAGATATATGTTACTACTGGTCAAATATTATTCGCATATTTCAATCAAATATCCTCTCTTTATCATTAAAATCTAGGACATGTTCAGTACTGAGTGAGCTCCATGCATATTAATGACATAATCAAGATTGAGTCATCTTTTTACCACTCTGGAGGTAATATTTTGATCAGGCTTTGATTACATGCATGTAAGAATTCAGACAAGTTTGATAATGATTGAGAAGTGATTTTCATCTGATTGGCTGACCTTGTTACCATTCAGAAGGCCATACGACTATATTTCTTATACTGTTTATTCAAAACTTTGTCAATGGATCTACATTATCAAGATCTTTCATGACTGATTATCTGCAAGTGATATGCCTTAAGACGCCTTAAGAAAGAATTTTTATCACGATATAAAAAAAGTAGGTAAAATAAACACAATATTTGGGAGAAAGATTACATAGAGTGTGTTCTTACAATTAGACATAAGTCTGCTTAGTGAAATGGTCATCTATGTCAACCAGGTAGGCAATAATAGACCCACATGGATCCCTTGTTTTAACTATATTAGGAGTATTGCCTTGAATGAATATGGTCACAATAGTAACTATATTATCCAATTGATAGGACAAATGACTTGCTTCTGCTAAAAATTAAATATTCCACCACTGTTGTCTAAATGGTTCATGAAAAAAAATATATAGGCTCGCAAGTAGTTTTTGGCATGTTCGTATGACTTCCATGATAGCTTTACCCACCCATGAAAATGACCTTCTATAGTTGTCTTATGGTGGTGTTAGCTTGCTTACTGAAGAAAGAATCCCATTAAAATATTTGAAATCATAACAACCATTTGTTGATATCATAATTATCAGTTTTTTTTGCGATAATCAATCTTATCCATCTTTATTAACATTGATAATCAGGTGTCAAGTTTGACTGATTGATCACTGTGCCATGCAGTTACATAGGCCAACCAGCATATCATAGCCTCATATTGAATCTGATACTAACATGTAAGAGGTCTGGCATTATACTCAAAAGTATCACCAGTTCCCAGTTGATATGCAGATAAGGTTGCTAGTGGGCTAGCTGACAACAGAGAGGAAAGGAACAGCAAGGACAGTTGTATCTTCTGGTCATAAATGGGTTTTAGTTTAAGTTAGCTGTAATGGTGTTCTGGTGAAAGAGACTAATGCAGCTTTATTATTCCCTTTTGAAAGTAACATTTTCAATAACTTAAAATTATGAAAACAAGAAAATAACACGTTTTCCCCTCCATTGTGATATATTTTTTAAAATAATTTGATTGATAGAAACCATAATATCTTGAATGAAAAGATGCCTTAATTCTGTTCCCATTCTGATCAACAGTTTTTTAAGATACAGTTAGTTTATTTGTTTTAGAATTTATGAATGCCAGCCATATTAGATGGCATATTAGAATGCTTTCTGTCAAAAGATGGTCTATTTCTGCTTAGTTTCAGTTAGTCGTTTAGTTTTGTGCATTTTTTGATAATGACAGCCATGTTTGCTAGTGGACAGATATAAAACCTAATATGTCATGATGCTTTCTGTTTAATTTGGTAAATTTTTTAGTAGTGTATGAGAAGTTGTTGTTATGTTTTTCTACTTGTAGTTTATGTTGTAGGGTTTGATGTCATTTTTCAGCTAGGTTATACATGACAGCCAGTATTAATGGTGGAGAAACAACCCAGAAAACCCCCATATAGAACCACTGACCCACGAGAAGCTACTCTCAAGCTTATACACATAACCACATTGGCAGAAACTGAGACTCGAACCTAGTCCAGAAGTGAGATGGCAGTGATCCGAAACAGTGAGCATTTTAGACCACTTGGCCCTCAACTTGTAGTAGAAGCATCCAATTAGATAGCAAAATGGCATCATATGTACAAAATCATAAGCTATCCATGCAAAATTCTGTTAAGCAGTTTTTAGAAGAACTCATTTAAAAGTTCATATGCATATCTACTTCCATCTACTAATAGAATGTCTAAGTAAGAATTAATGGAAACAGAGAGAAAAACAAAAAAGCTCAAATGCATATCTAATTCTATCTACTAATAGTGTCTAAGTAAGAATTAATTGATACAGAAAGAAAAAAATAAATAAGCTCAAATGCATCTTAATTTTTTTTTATTTCATGAAGAGGTAGTCACAATTACAACATTAGACTAATTTACCTTTTAACTATATGACTGCCAGTAATTGTGTAACAAAAACAACAACACACCATCATGTACATATACCTAACTATATGACTGCCAGTAATTGTGTAACAAAAACAACAACACACCATCATGTACATCTACCTAACTATATGACTGCCAGTAATTGTGTAACAAAAACAACAACACACCATCATGCACATATACCTAACTATATGACTGCCAGTAATTGTGTAACAAAAACAACACACCATCATTGTCACAAGATAGACCGAGTCGGGACTGGATTAGTGAAGACACGGAACACAACTGCGTTAATAAGATGTTTATTTTATAAACGCAATTTTAAAAATCAACTCTGACACCAATATTTTACAAAATATAAGAAAAATCTATTTAAATAAATGTTCCTAACATGGAACTCTGAATTTCAGTAACGTAATGACAAAAAAGAAGTATGTGAATGAATTTACAAATATGAATATATATAAAAGGCTCGTATAACGAGATAGATGCAAATATGAAAAGAATGCGTCGTCAATATGACGAGACTAGAATGAAGATATTAAATAATTAATACGTCGTCCATATGACGAGACATATGCAATTGTGAACCCTAAATTCTGAAGTTCTCGTTCATGGAACGAGATTTGTGTAGAATGAACTTATGCAGGTGTCGTTCATATAACGAGACTGCAAAGAAGATAAATAAATAATACGTCGTCCATATGACGAGATATATGCAATTGTGAACCCTAAGTTCTGAAGTTCTCGTTCATGGGACGAGATTTGTGTAGAATGAAATTATGCAGGTGTCGTTCATATAACGAGACTGCAAAGAAGATATTTAAATAAATATTACGTCGTCCATATGACGAGATATATGCAGCATACGTAAGCACCATACACAGGCACCACACACGGGCATTACACGGTCAGCATAGACAAGCCCACACACATAGTCACCACAACATGGCACCACTTCAGCACAACACGTCACCACACTACGTCACAACACTTCAGCACAATACGGCACCACACCACTTCAGCACAAAACGGCACCACACCACTTCAGCACAAAACGGCACCACACCACTTCATCATACTTCTTCAGTACCACACCACTTCAGCTCTTTTAGCTGATAGATTGCTCCTTTAAGGATGGAAGCTTTTTCCGACAAGACTGGATCGTGATGTGATTTCTGTCTTATAATTTCGTCCTTATATACCCCTAGCTGTGACAGATATGCGCAGCTAGGTACTTTAAACTGCGTGCAATTTCGTACATGCAGCATGAGCTGAGTGTTCGCTCATTATGCCGAAATAACTAAAAAGCCGAAAAATTAATAAACTACCCTCGGTAAGGCTGTACGCAGTAACGAAATCAAGACTAGATTTTTGACCACATATATATATTGAACATAGTCGTATACAATTCCGTGACATACCTCCCCCCTTCAAATAAAAGTGGAAACACTTTTAGAAAAACACGGAATTGGCAAACACAAAAATATGAAATGAGACGTTATTTACATTACAGTAATATCGTGATACAATGAAGGAATTAAAAAAAAACTTGCAAATCACAGTCTGCTTAAGTAATCAGCCCCTACATTTTCCGACCCTCTGATTGCTTCAATCCGAAAACGATATGGCTGTAAAATAAATCCGGATGGCACCAATCAAAGCATGGATTTACTCAGGCTAATCATCGTGGGTTTCCTTGGTAGCGTCGTCCGAGGCCTCGTTTCTGTCATTCTGCTCATCTGAATCCCTTTGTTCGTCATCTTTCCTGGGCTGATCCTTGTGGCGGTATTGCATAGCCATCATAGTAGCGACGAAAATATGGCCTGCGTCTAGGTGGGCCACTAAACTGGCGTTGCTCTTCAGGTTCCTCCTCCTGGTACTGTTGGACTGGTCTCCTCCTGTAGAATCTACAATAACTGCGCCGTTCTGCAGCATATTTGTTACCCTGGACATTGGCTCCACCAGGTCCAGTGACGTTAGCAGCTTCATTGCCCTTTTCCCCCTCCACTACGTCAAATTCTACAGTCTCACCATCCCCAACACTTCGAAGATATTTCCTGGGGTTGTTCTTGATAATGGCTGTTTGGTGGACAAACACATCTTCCTTGGTGTCATCCCTATTGATAAAGCCATATCCGCTTTTTACATTGAACCATTTTACTGTACCGGTGACCTTCGTCGCTATTATTTTCTTTTCAGCCTTTACCGACCTCTCCGGTTGGTTTTCGGAGTCGGACATGGCCCTTGATGGTAAAATAGGCGAATTAGGTGTTCCTCGTGTCACTGGACTTCCTTGCTGTTCTCCCTTTGTTCTTGCTCTGCTTTCGATAGCAACCGCAACTTTCGGGACGAAACTCTTCCTCTTCGGACAATCGGGGGTGATGTGGCCGAATTCCTTACAAGTGAAACATTGTTTATCACTACGATAGGAACCCTTCCCAGATTGAAAATTTCCACCTTTATAGGTTCCCAGTTTCTCGGGTTCTCTGAGTCTCTGATCTTGATAACCTCCCTTGTTATCCCTTAAAATTACATTCTGGGTTCCTCCTCGGGCTTCGGCAAAATAGTCTGCTTGGGTAGCCATATCGGATACATTACTTAAAGACTTTTCCCTCAGGAATAAATACAATTCCCTACCACAAATGTCTAACAACTGGTCCCTAAGTAAAAAATCGGTAAGACCCTCGAATGTTTTTTGTACCTTGCCACATTCAATCCACCGTTGGAAATAATTTCCGGTCCTACATATAAACTGGGCGAATGTCTCACCTTTTTCGGGCTTACTTGATTTAAACTTTTTACGGAACCCTTGTTCCGTCAGCTCATATCTTTTAAGGAGTGCCTCTTTTAATGTGTCGTAGTTCAGTGCGTCATTTACGGGTAGACGCGAATACACATCTAGCGCTTTACCTTTAAGCAATGCGCTGAGATGGAGCGCCCAATTTTCCCTTTGCCATTTCTGGATGGTGGCATATCGCTCGAAACTATGCAGATAACTATCTAAATTATCCTTGTCATCATCAAAAGGGGGTAATTTAGGGCCTTTTAACTTAGAATCGTGTTGCCCATCCTTCTTAGCCTCTAATAATTCAAATTTCCTTTTGTATTCCTTTTCCATATTCCTGTCTTCTAACTCAATAGCTTCTAACTTTGCTCGTTTCTCCCCCTCTGACTTTCTTTCCTCAAGTTCTCGTACTTGTTCTATTCTTTCCCTTTCTGCATCCCTTTCCCATCCTATCCTTTCCTTCTCTGCCTGTTTTTCTAACTCTATCTTTTTTTCCTTAAATACCATCTTCTCCCTTTCAAAGGCGATTTGTATTTCGACCTTTTCCCTCTCTATATCCCTTTCCTTTACCCTTTGATCCCTTACCTGAGCCTGCTCCTCCTGAACAAAATTTCTAAGGGTCTCCCCCCCATACCCAAACTGTTTGCCCAACTCCACTAGATCTTTGAGCGACGACATGGTAAATGCTGTTGATAAGATAACCAATCCTAAATGCACTATCATATAACACCTACAATTCTTGGGATTACGTGAACGAACCGTATATTATTCCTCCCAATGTATTCAATATGTATATATGTATCTATAAAACAGAATATGAGTGAGGTATTAACTCACCAGCCTGATTTGTCTTGTAAGGAAGCTTCTGATCTGAAACATATCTTTAAAACAAAACTTACCACAATCCGAACCTATGCAATTTAAAATCCGTGCTTCGCCTAATCCAATTATAATCCCACTTCTGACACCATTTGTCACAAGATAGACCGAGTCGGGACTGGATTAGTGAAGACACGGAACACAACTGCGTTAATAAGATGTTTATTTTATAAACGCAATTTTAAAAATCAACTCTGACACCAATATTTTACAAAATATAAGAAAAATCTATTTAAATAAATGTTCCTAACATGGAACTCTGAATTTCAGTAACGTAATGACAAAAAAGAAGTATGTGAATGAATTTACAAATATGAATATATATAAAAGGCTCGTATAACGAGATAGATGCAAATATGAAAAGAATGCGTCGTCAATATGACGAGACTAGAATGAAGATATTAAATAATTAATACGTCGTCCATATGACGAGACATATGCAATTGTGAACCCTAAATTCTGAAGTTCTCGTTCATGGAACGAGATTTGTGTAGAATGAACTTATGCAGGTGTCGTTCATATAACGAGACTGCAAAGAAGATATTAAATAAATAATACGTCGTCCATATGACGAAATATATGCAATTGTGAACCCTAAGTTCTGAAGTTCTCGTTCATGGGACGAGATTTGTGTAGAATGAAATTATGCAGGTGTCGTTCATATAACGAGACTGCAAAGAAGATATTTAAATAAATATTACGTCGTCCATATGACGAGATATATGCAGCATACGTAAGCACCATACACAGGCACCACACACGGGCATTACACGGTCAGCATAGACAAGCCCACACACATAGTCACCACAACATGGCACCACTTCAGCACAACACGTCACCACACTACGTCACAACACTTCAGCACAATACGGCACCACACCACTTCAGCACAAAACGGCACCACACCACTTCAGCACAAAACGGCACCACACCACTTCATCATACTTCTTCAGTACCACACCACTTCAGCTCTTTTAGCTGATAGATTGCTCCTTTAAGGATGGAAGCTTTTTCCGACAAGACTGGATCGTGATGTGATTTCTGTCTTATAATTTCGTCCTTATATACCCCTAGCTGTGACAGATATGCGCAGCTAGGTACTTTAAACTGCGTGCAATTTCGTACATGTAGCATGAGCTGAGTGTTCGCTCATTATGCCGAAATAACTAAAAAGCCGAAAAATTAATAAACTACCCTCGGTAAGGCTGTACGCAGTAACGAAATCAAGACTAGATTTTTGACCACATATATATATTGAACATAGTCGTATACAATTCCGTGACAATCATGTACATATACCTTAATTATACATACTTTTGCCTTGATACAAAAAGTTTTGCAAAGAAATAAGTAATAATTTAACTAAACTATTACTTCCTGAAGCTTGAATACATCGAAACACATGCAGTAATTACTGGGTCTAATTTTCAAGAATATTTTAATCGTAAAAAAATGTCTTCTGATAAGGCTTTGAAAAAGTACAAAAATTGTATGCTGCAGATGACCTAATTTCATTCCCATATAAACTTTGGAACTGATCTTGCTGCCATCTTTCAAAAGTAATATTTGGTCGTAATAGTGCTTATTTTTACTGTTTTGTGAATGTGTCAAAGAATTTTATCTTAAATGAAAAGATTTTATAATTCACTTGCAAAAAAATTAAACATAATGAAAAGCAAACTCAACAGAAATTTCAAAAGTAAAATCTCTTGTAAAAATGGGTAGAACATTATTATGATTATAAAATACAGGATCACTGAACACGAGAGACCAGTAATTATGAGGTAAATGTGCATACAAATAAATTAATGTATGTGTAAGGAGAACATACAAGTTTTGGGATAAAATTAAATTTAATATAATGCAAATATCACAGGTTTTGTAAAACATTAATGCATTGAATGTAAATAGGAAAATATTTAGCATAATATGGCACAAAACTGAATGAATAATATTTATCAATACTTTTATACTAAATATATATCCTATGACAAATAAATTGTAATTATTAATTATAATCTGGTACATTTCATCCAATAAGTATGAGCCTACAAAAAACCATGTTACTCAAAATTGTATACACAAAGAAGCAGTCATGCCAATGTTTTATTAAAGAACATACGGTCTACCCTAATCTGACCCTGATTATATTTAAAGACCCTAACGACACAGGCACAGTTGTAATTGTATTAGCTAGACTTTTTTTTACTACTTTAATGCCCAATTCAAAACATAAGAAGAATTACAACAAGGGAATTCTGTAAGAAGGGGTTGAAACATTCAAGTATACAATACTTTGCTTTGAAGGAGTATTGAAGATGAAAGGAATAATAGTATCAATTAAAACAACTGCAATGGCCATATCTATATATACTGTTTTAAGGTAGAAAAAGAAAAAAAGCAGCTTGCCTCATCTTTTCTCCTGATTCATATCAAGGTAACAATGGTAAAACTTACGGTAAGTCCTTACTGAGAAAAAAAACATGAAATGTGTTTGTAAAAAATGTACACATTCAATACATGTCATATGAAAAAAAAGATTTACATAATTACTAGATTCATTACCAGCACAACTAAAAATACCACTTATGGAGAAAATATTTGTACATGTACATTTACAAGTAGTTCAAAATCAATGTGTGAGTGTAATTTGTCATATTATCCAAACAACAGTCCTAACACTAACCTCTTAATGCTGAGCGCCTAGCAAGGCAGCTGTTAGTACCATTTTAAGTCTGGTATAACTCAGCTGGGATCAAACTCACAGATGTTCTAACCACTAGGCCACTGGAGCAGTAGTTCAAAATCAGTATTACAAAATAAATATGACCAAACAGGTAGGCAACACCGCTCCGGTGGCCTAGTGGTTAGAGCATCTACTTCAGAAGCGGGAGGTCGTGGGTTCGAGCACTGGCTGAGTCATACCAACGACTTACAAAAATGATACTAACAGCTACCTTGCTTGGTGTTCAGCATTAAGAGGTTAGTGTTAGTACTGGTCGGTCTGGTGTCAGGATAATGTGACTGGGTGGGATATCGTGCTACATGTCTGCGGCATGATGCCCCAGTGCTAGACATCACTATAAAATGCCACACTGCAGACATTGTAGTGATATGACTTAATTTTTTTTAAAGCTATTTTAAAAATCCCAATCACAAACACACACACAGGTAGGCAAGAACATACAGTATAACCTGGAAAATAAAGATGTTTTTTTCTTAAATAGTGGTGACTACATAATATTGTTTTTGATATCTTTATCCATGACAAATAATGGTAACCAACTGACAGACCCATTATTTATCATGATAACTAATAGTTTTGTCCATAGTTTATCATGATAACTAACTGCCTTTTCCATAATTTATTATAACAATTGCAAAGTTTTAATGTGTACATTTTTTAACCATATTTTTAACAGCATTTTGATTGCAGTACTGCTCGGGACCCCATCACCTAATTTAAACTATTGTACTTGAATTGGTTGAAAGAAAACACAATAAAGCATAGTATTATATCTTGATTATCATTTTAAAATATTTGAAAGATGAAATGCACAAAATACCATGAAGTGAAAATTTTAACACACACATTAACTGAATGTTTAATCATTTTAAGGGAAAAGAACATAATTCAGTTGCCATGGACACCATCTACTGCATTACAGTGACGGAAAACTGTAGATAAGATTTGTGCTAATCATGTAATGAGGAACAAAGCAATTGTAAGAGCACATTTTGTGTCTTAAACTTTAAATTTATTTTGTACACATGTATTGGTTTGTTTTTGCAATAAAAATGAGAGAACATTAAGGTAATATGCACAGCAAAATATAAAAAACAGTTAAAAAAAGTTACCAAATTTGATATATTCTGGTTTCAATGGAATTTAAATGAACAGAAATATGTCATTTATTGTGGTATCTGTGAATCTTTTATTTATTATGAAAAAAACCTGCAAAATTTAAAGTGCAAACAAATTTATTTTCTTAATTTTGTTCAAATTTGTAATATTTCCAAAATTGAATTCTTTGCACTTCTGAATTAACTTTATCCCTATTAAAGTGGGGATATGAGATGTAAAAAAAACATGTTTCACAAATGTTTCCTCTTTTTGCCGTTGATATTCATAAAGTACTATTTTATAACTTGATTATCATCTACTTTTGTCATCCAGCTAATCCCTTGTAATTAAAGCCAAAATTTGTCATGTTAAGTATCATTGGTGAAATGTTGGAGGATCATACATACTGGATTATATAAACCAGGTCCACTTGAAAAATGTTAAAAACCCTGACCTGTCAATGCATAATGTGCAAACAGATCAGGGTCTATGTTGCATGTTCTACTGTTACTTTAACAAACTGCATATATCCAAATCTACTGGCATGCTTTGTTATAGCAGATCCGGGTCTGTCCAATTTTACTTGGATCTGACTTGTAAAAAGTGCAGGGTAAGTTGAGCATAAAAAGAGCATCTATATATTAAATGCCTTAATTATAGAAAACTGTATGAAAAATGTACATGTTTATTTTATTTAATGTACGGTGTTTTTTTGCTTTTTACTGGATCTGCAGTTAAAATGTTTGTAACAAATCGGCTAAATGTGGATTAGTAGTTAATACAAGAGTATAGACACAAAAGAAATTGATAAATTATTTATGCATAACACTCACATTAACTAGTCTACATGTCTACAGTAACTTTCATGAATAGTTGTAAAGTCACAAATGATTGTAGTATCCTCAACCTGCCATGGTTCATCCTTTAATGATCGTCTGGTGCAACATGCTTTTAAGTTTAACAATATCCCTCTTCTCTGACATTTTTCAATCATATAACATCCAACAGCACATTGAAACAGTATACTCACCCCATGACCTTAAGGACATTAATCATTTTGGTTTAAGTCTAGGGAACACACCAAATGTACACTCTGTACTAGACAAAAATTAGAATGTTAGGATGTTAGGAAAAAATATAACTTGAAAGATTGATTCAATTGCACAGGTGGCTTACACAATATCGGTATAGGGTGTCCACTAGCAACAACTGGACTCGATTTGATAAAGCTAGGGTGTGCAAGATGAATGACACCAGCGTGCCAGTTCACAGATCCTTTTCCACCTTTTCCTTGGCCAGACACCAACACCAGCAAAAGACTAGATGTGGAAACCATTTTTCACTAGTCATCATTTGGTGCCATTGCACCTCTAGCACTGCAGCTTCCGATAGGTTGATAGGGTTGAGTGCATGGCTGTTCTATTCCCACTCCCCTAGGTCTCTCATTCATGTCGATAGCCCCTTCTAGGGGCACGACATGACAACCAAATTAAATAGCATACTTTGTATGCATAAATGCCTGTGGGGATGTGGCACCATTCCTTTCCCACGGGAAAATCTAAATCACTACCATATTAATTGGTAGTGTAAAATAGTGAACATATGACCCTTTGTGGCCGGTTTCACTTAAAACCTTAAATATCGATTGATTGGCTAGGGGGAGAGTTTGAATTTGAATTAAAGAAAATGGTAACCTAGCTGTTTGTTTGTTGGTTCTACCAGCTAATTCCCCAATGTCGCTGCCACCCACTCCATCCAGCTACAACAGTTGGATAAGGTCAAGCAGACTGTATTGTTGTATACATTGTTTTCAAAAAGTTTGAAAAACTGCTTAAAATTGTTAAAACAAATGATATATACTGTCACAGAATTGTGTGCGCAACACAGCAATTGCATTGTATTCTAATGCAAGTACAATATGGGTCTTGTAGACATGTAGAGCAGTGTATGTTTTAGTTCTGTCAGATGATTGTGAAATGTACAGCATTATCTACAGTGTATGTTTTAGTTCTGTCAGATGATTGTGAAATGTACAGCATTATCCAGTGTATGTTTTAGTTCTGTCAGATGATTGTGAAATGTACAGCATTATCCAGTGTATGTTTTAGTTCTGTCAGATGATTGTGAAATGTACAACATTATCCAGTGTATGTTTTAGTTCTGTCAGATGATTGTGAAATGTACAGCATTATCCAGTGTATGTTTTAGTTCTGTCAGATGATTGTGAAATGTACAACATTATCCAGTGTATGTTTTAGTTCTGTCAGATGATTGTGACATGTACAGCATTATCTACAGTGTATGTGTTAGTTCTATCAGATGATTGTGAAATGTACAGCATTATCTACAGTGTATGTTTTAGTTCTGTCAGATGATTGTGAAATGTACAGCATTATCTACAGTGTATGTGTTAGTTCTATCAGATGATTGTGACATGTATAGAGGCCCAGAGTGGCAGAGTGTTTTAAAGTGTTCACCGTTATGGATCATTGCCATCTCACCTCTGTGTGGGTTCAAGTCTCAGGCTCTGCCAATGTGGGTATGTGAAAAGTTTGCCAGTAGCTTCTCATGGGTCAGTGGTTCTTTCCGGGATTTTTCCGGGTTCTTCCTCCACTATTTATTCTGTCTGCCATGTATAGCCTATCTTGTGCTGAAAAATGGTTTTAAACTCTACAACAACAACAAAACAATGTATGTTTTAGTACTGTCAGATGATTGTGACAGTACAGCATTACCCATATTGTATGTTTTATTTCTGTTACATGTATAGTTTTATTCATCAGGTCAACCAATTTAACTGTTTATGCTGTCTGTGATTCCTGCAACATACCAGAAAATTGAGTTGGAATTTTTCGGGGTCATCACGTGATACTTTGTTGTTGTAGGGTATAATGCCATTTTTCAGCACAAGATAGGCAATAGATGGCGGACAGTATAAATGGTGGAGGAAGAACCCAGGAGAACCTCAGAACCACAGATCCATGAGAAACTACTGGCAAGCTTTCTTACATAAACACATTATCCAAACTTAAGACTTGAACCCACGCAGACAAAGGTGAGATGGCAATGATCTATAATGGTGAGTGCTTTAGACCACTTGGCTTCTCAGGGCTCCCACGATACTTTGTGAGGTATTTCACTGTTCAATACTAATAATAATAATAGTAATAATATAAACAGTCCTGGTGAACAACTTCACTTTAACTGATTTTAATTATATTTTTACAAATATGTATTGAAAAATATCACTGAACAATTTTTTTTAAAAAATATCTAAAATTTTGGAAAAGGATTGAGTTATAATTTTTCAAAATACTGTTCTGAGACGGCCATTTATTTGATAAACCACTGAAATTTACAGTAAAGTTTGAGTTCAAATATTTACATGTTTTACTGTACATGAGGCAAGATATTCACATTTTATGGAAAAGCTTAGTCATGATCAATACATGTATATATCAGTACCACACAACAAAAGGCAAAAATTTGAAATCCATCTATGGTAATGATGTGTGATCACAGTTCCATTCATACTACAACAACTTACAATGTCAGCCAAGAAATTTATCTAATAATTGTGTTTGATAACAGTTCCATACAGACTATGACCAGTTATATCAGTCTAAAAAGTTACCTAATAATTGTTTTTGATAACAGTTCAATACAGACTACAACAAGTTATATCAGTCTAAAAAGTTACCTAATAATTGTGTTTGATAATAGTTCATTTCAGACTACAACAAGTTATATCAGTCTAAAATGTTACCTAATAATTGTGTTTGATTACAGTTCAATACAGACTACAACACGTTATATCAGTCTAAAATGTTACCTAATAATTGTGTTTGATAACAGTTCATTTCAGACTACAACAAGTTATATCAGTCTAAAAAGTTACCTAATAATTGTGTTTGATAACAGTTCATTTCAGACTACAAGAAGTTATATCAGTCAAAAATGTTACCTAATAATTGTGATTGATAACAGTTCATTTCAGACAACAACAAGTTATATCAGTCTAAAATGTTACCTAATAATTTTTTGATAACAGTTCAATACAGACTACAACAATTTACAGGATTAGTCTATAAATCTATCTAATGTTCTGGTGCAGTGTAAGATGTTCAATTTGGATTGCCTGAAATCATCTTTACCAATTTTCTTGTCTTTTGAAATTCCCTCCCCCAAATTTGAATAAGCAATGGAGAATGATCCATCCATAATGAGAAATAATGACCCCTTCTTCATCCACACATTTAAGTACTGACATTGGTGCAAAATCCACAAAAACAGATACAAAGGAATATAACAAAATCACAGTATGTGACAGGTTTTACACTGAATTTGCATTACCGGTACTATAAATTCTTATTACAAACTGCATCAACCCTGATCTACCACTGCATAATGTACCAATAGAATTTGGTCTTTGCAGTTTGTTTATTCAATAGAAGACTATAACACAAAATCTGGTCTACCATCATAATATGCAACAACAGCTCATGGTCCATGTTGTTTGGAGTTGACTTTTACGTGAGCATATATGGCAGGTATTTGCACAAAACAAGATAAAACCATCTGACTACCTATTTAAAAATGTTTGATTTCTTCCTGCTTGTTAACAAATTCAGTTATAATGAAAAAATATCCTTGGGGTCCAAGGTTTTTGTAGCTTTGTAACTTTTTAATGTAAATACAGCTATAATACAGTGCAACTCCTTGAGACCTTTACCTCAGGCTTGTTGTTGCTTGAAAAGTGCACTTTTACATGTTTTTTATGTGTCTCTTTAATTTCATATTTCTCATCACGTACAGTCACCTCTTGTTCATTCTGATTATCAACATTTTCTTTCAGAGTTTTCTGTATGTCATCTGCTTTTCCAGACTGGTTATGCTCTTCTTTTGCTTTGGAATCTGTCTCAGTTTTGTCTTCTATAGCTGATGAGCCAGTCTGTACTGTACTGACATGCTTATTGATGGTCTGATCTTTAGCTGTGTTTCTATCTTTTTTCTCCTTGGAAATAATAACCCCAGTTTCAGTTCGATGAGCTTTTGAGAGTATCACAGGTTTCAAGCACTAAAAGTATGCATGTTAAACATTAGTTACTACTCAACATAGCTTCTGATATTAAGAAAAAAATATACTAACCTTGAGCTTTATGAAGTGAAGGCCTATTGGTATAAAATCAGGTTAAACTTTTAATCAGCAGATGTGCCTGATTATGTTCACTTTTTATTTTTTTAAATCATAATAGATCAAATTGGACAAATATAGAAAAGAAAATGGAAGAAACATAAATACACATGTATGGGCTAGAAGAGAATGGATATTTAAATGTACAATGTAGTATATTAAGATGTATTGACAGAGCAAAGGAAAGTAACAAGTAGTACATGTATTAGGCAGGGTCCGATTTGACATAATTAAATACAGTAAAAATTCTTTGCATGATTTCATGCTCCAATTCCATATAATGTTATGCACAAAAACCAAATGTATATCATAAATAAATCAAGGCTTTGAATCCATGAGTTAAAGCAGCAGAGAGGGTGAACAGACCAGCTTTTTTAGACGTCAACGATGCTTCCTTCTAGTTAATATTTACTAGGAAGTCCTAATTTGTCAAATAAACCCTTCTAGTTAATATTTACTAGGAAGTCCTAATTTGTCAAATAAACTCTTCTAGTTAATATTTACTAGGAAGTCTTAATTTGTCAAATAAACCCTTCTAATAAATATTAAGAGAAGGGTCCATTTGGTAAAAAAAAAGACGCCATTTAGTTGACGTTCACCTCCTCGGCTGCTAATGCGCTAACAATTTTTTTACGATGAAAGTCTTTAAGACGAAAATCCTTTCAGGACTGTACAAATAAACTAATTTGTAAAACCTCACCTCGTAAATCAATCAGATTATTAGATTGGTCAGTGAGTTTGAAATTAATTCTCGTTAACAAATTATTATGACATCGCATATAGACTAGATTAGTTGGGTCTTCAATAATTAGAAATCCTGGAGGAGCCGTTGGTGCAAATGAGTATAAAATATATCCTTGCTGAGCTTGATTTGATTGTTCGAGATTTATTTGATAATTTCCTTCGATAACGTCACATACTAAATTGAGCGCAATCACCGTTGAAATATTCACATTGTTCGGAGCAATATGTCTACCGCCGCCTTCTGGATCATTATTAAATTTCAGAATATTTGCTGTAGGATTCTTCGATTTTTTCCAATTATCGTGGATTCTTTTGAACCCAATATCAATAGCATCGTCAAGTTGTTTCTTTAGTTTATCCGGATTATATCCAGGGATTTTAAAATCTTTAATCTCCGTTTTATTAATATTGTATAGATCCGCAAACTTATCATGTAAGATTTCTTCATTTAATACTTCTTGAATAATTTTCGAGTGAAATATTTTCATATCGTCGATGATTTTATTACCCGTTTCTACGACGTTGATAAATTCATCCTTGGTGAGAGAGCCGGATTTAATAGATATTAGCAGTAGTGAAAAATCATTATTCATTGCTGTGAAATTTCCGTTAATGAGAGGAACATAAATTTCTTTATTAAAGAATTTATTAGGAGCATAATCCTGATAACTCTTGACTTCATTGACGGGTTTTATTTTGTTGGTGATATAATCGGATTTCTTAGGTTCGGGTGGAAAATCCTTCGAATTTTCTCGCGAGTTATCCGGTGGTAATTCAGGCCATCCTAACACTGATCTTATAGAACTCTGATAAATATCTACAACATACCCAGGGGAATTAATCTCGATAGCAGATGATAACGTCGGCTCGTGAACCGTTATAGCGATTTTTGATTCTTTTCCAGTGAGAGATTTTATTCTACGTTGAAATTCAGCGTTGATCTGTTCGATTTGATATGACCCAGTTGGTAACGAGACAACGTTCCAGTCTGGTGTTCCGTCTTCACGATTTTTCCACGCGAATACCAAGGAATTATTTGGTTGTTGACCACCAAATGCTACCGATCTAATATTAGGCCAGCTATGATACACTCGTAGTTTTGCTAGTGCGATCTCTCTCACGGGAACGGGGTTTGGAAAATTCACACTAAATTCGGGACGTGTTGAGGTTACTGATATCGTGCTTGTTTTCACCGGTGTTGTATTTGTTACTATTTGTTGAAGTAGTTCTTGCGACGACATTATTATTATTATTATTCTGCTCTAATTTCAGCATTGTTGATTTATACAATTGAGCCATAGTTGAGAATTCGCTATCTGATATTGTTGTGTCATCCAACGACGATGATATCAACGAGGATAATTGCGAGTAACCGGCAGATGCAATGTGAAATTTTATTACATAATTGTGTAGTTTACTCTGGCTACACGATGATAATTTTTTTGTGATCCCGGTTAATATACCCGCAATTGTAGCTATGGAAGAAATAACAATTGGAACTACAACCGGAGCAATCATAGTAACCGAAGATAGTATTATCCCAGCAGCAGTGATTATTCCCGATACTGAATACACAGTGACATCAACTGCGGTTATTCTTCGTTGGTATTTTTTTATTTTTATTTGATACTCCTCACAGAGAGAACTAAGTTTAGTTTGAAATTCTCTGACTTGATCATAGCGATACTGATTCGATGATGGAGTCATTTTATTTTAAAAGCGCTAGCATTTTCAATTCAAAATTCTGAAAGAATTTTTAAATCAATTTAATTGTTTACTTAAATCCACTACGAATTCTACGTACCACGTTACTGAAACCCTGACTAGATTTCTATCTGTAGTCGTTATCGTGAATTGTTCAGTTGTATCCTTGTCGATGATCGTTGATATCGTATTATTGACTCCAGATGAACTACTTGATGATATATCAAATTGAGTCGGTGATATTATTGTTAATCGATAAATACCCTTTACGGTTGCGGCTATGTTTAAAATGTTATTTGTAGGTGTCCACGTATATGATCCGTGTTGAATCGTGTGTACTACGTTGTTGACGATAGATTTATCATGAGGAATTTTTACTTTTTCAACAACGCTTATCATCCTCGTTGCATCATCCTTTATTGCGTTGTTGAATTTTTTAAGTTCATCGATGGATTTTTTAATATCGGGAAGAGTTATTTCAATTTTATCAAATGGGCTCCCAATAAACTTGTCCATGAGGTTTTTACGAAACGTCATAAATAGTTTCACGTGTTTTTCATATTCAGATTGAAGAGTTGCTAGTTCTAACATAGAATCTTTTATTAAGGTGAGTTTTGGTTCAGTCACTGGTGGATTTCCAAAAAATTCTAGCAGGGGTTTATCAATTTTGTCAACTATATTTCTTTGTAATGCAGTAAACTGGTCAAATACAACTATATGATCGTCATATTTATCATTAAGTGATTTTAATGAATTCACTGTGTTATCGTATGTTGCTAATTTATCCGTAATCGTTGAAACAAGTACACCTGGTTTGAGTTTACCCCCATCAGAAAATAACGCGATAGTATCCTCTGCTGCGTCTCGTTGTTTAACCAAAATATCATTAAGAGAGATATTACTACTTTTCAATTTACCCTGACGATCTTGAAATACAACTATTTCACCAGGATCAATATTTGCTAGGTTTAATATTTCGGATATTTCATCTTCGATTAGTTTTTTAATATCCTTGTTATCAACAGTTTCAACTCCACTATCAGGTTTTTTCAGCGATGATAAAGGTCGTCCCCAAATATCAATCATTATTATAGAAATCTTTTTATCATTTAAATCCTATGGATTTCTAATCCGAGAAACGCTAGCGTTTCTACCGCTAGTATACTCATTTACCACTACATGAGGTGGTTTTAAAGATTCTTTCGAAATAGCATTAAGGACATTTAATACTTCTCGACCGCATATTGGTGGGTCATTCAACGTTTGTGTTGGTAGTGTAGAATAAAAAATTGGAAATCTTTTAAATTTCTTAATATAACGCATAAATTCTTTTGGGGGCGCTAATCCATATGAGTCAAAATAAACAATCCCACGAGGATCAATCGCGTAACAAACCCAGTGAGTTCCAGGTCCATCGCTGTTATCTAGAT
Organism: Unio delphinus; assembly: GCA_029339505.1. Lineage (NCBI taxonomy): Eukaryota > Metazoa > Mollusca > Bivalvia > Unionida > Unionidae > Unio > Unio delphinus. Next base: position 7,992,372 of record JAQISU010000010.1, read on the forward strand.
TTATAATACCTGTTTCAACATCATTAGGTTGTGTCGGTAACTGATCTCTCATAAAAACACCTCTGAAGTTTTTTATCGCTAGTTTTTTAGCGGTATCAATTAAATCAAAATTGGACATAGGAACCATCGGTTCCTGAACTATATCGTTCCTGGAATTCGAAGACCCTTTCCGCTGTACCATGAATACGGGGTTCCTGGTAGTCTTAGACCCTTTCCTTTTTTTTTACCAGATCCACGAGTGGATCTGCGGATGGATCCGCCTGTTGCTTTCTTTAGTGCCATTCCTGCCGCGGTACCAACGGCTCCTAACGCTGCCGCCTTCGCCACCGCTGGGGCTGCTGCGGCAATCAACCCTGGAATCAACCCTAACAACGGGAATATACCACCAGTCTTTTCCATGTTTTTAATCGCGCTCGCAGAAAGAGTAACCTGAACTCCTTTTTTTTCTTTCAGCGCTTTATTAAAATGATTAGTCTGAGTTTTTGTCAGCGATAGTTTATTCCCTCCGCCATTCATTTGATTAGGTTTCAGCGTTATTGTGGTTCCACATTGCTTAGCTGATTTGGATTGTAATTTTTTTAGTTGACCAGGTGTCAACGTAACATTGATATTACTATACGACATTATACAAAACAGATTAATTCTAAATCGCAAGTGATTCAATGTAAAAATCCAAAGGATTTTCAATTAAATATTTTCCACTGGTGCATCAATAAGTCTCATTCGTCCACCAACACCTTCGAGTAGCATTGATTTATCACTGAGAATGACAGCAATTGCTCTATATTCAGGGATAGCACCACGAAGTATACGAGCTCGGAAATGTATATCAACGACGGACTGTCTCATTAAGTCAAGATGTTCCAACGAAAAGTAATAAATTGGATAAAGAGTACTAAAATCCAACTGTGATATTTGTAGACCAGTATCGACATTTTGATCACGTCCCATATACGACAGCAACCGATGATAAACTCGTGCAATATGGTTTTGACCGTAATTAAGTTGTATATCCTCGGATGGTTCTTGTTGTCCGTTTATTCTCAGCGAGACTTCATTAACACCTAATCGATCAAATATCATATGGGAGTAGAGTTGATTTCCAATTCTCGTCGTATCCTGTAACGCAATAAATATATGACGTGGAGCTGAAATACCCTGTGTTGATGCCAGGTTCCACGTAAATATGCCGTTAGTAGTTGATTGTACAACATCTGTACTCATTGTTAGCCAACTTAATAATCTCTTTCCCCCTTGATCCATAAATGATAGTAAACGTGGTTCTGTTGACAACGATGGAGTCAGCACTGGCATCCAAAGTGATAGTTTTGTTAAAACGACTTTACCGGCATCAGCATCTGGATGTGCAGCATCTGCTGGAATCCTCCAAATTGCATCATTGTCAGTACCTTTTCGCACAACCGCTATAGTATGTTTCGCTCCATAGATAACTTTTCGGATATTTCTACAGAATCCAAATATATGATGTAGTGGAATCGCGCATGAAAATGATCTACGCCCCCCTTCCAACATTGACATACGTGTTGCAGCTCCTAGATTGAAATTAACATCATTGTTTATAATCATACTCTCGACATCAGCATTAGCATTACCAGCATTATTCTTTGGTCGTCCTACAACAAATGGATTTTTCCCAGTGGTATTTTTAATATCCTTTGCAAACATCATAGAGGGACCGGCCGATCTTGTATAATCGTCGGAATATCTTGCTAGCCCTAGTATTGTTGTTGCTACATCAACATCACGTTCTATCGACTCAATTTCCTTTCCATCAATGAGATATCTTGCACTTTCAAATAACGCCATGATACCATTATTGACAAAACCGACTTGAGTATTAGCTGGATATTGTGTATCATCATGCTGTAAAAGTTCACCTTCGACTTCAATAAAGGCTTCAGCGGGTAAAAAGTATTTACTAGTATCATGAACTTGAAGTTCAATTCGTGACCGAAGATTAGGTTGCACTGCGTGATAAGCAAAAAATTGATAATCACGTACAGAATCATCTTTAAGTACTGGGGCTTCCATGTCAAATGCAACATCAGGGTTTTGTTTGAACATTTTTATTATATATCCGATGGTCTAAATTAGAAATCGGAAACGCTAGCATTTCTGAGAGGTGAAATCACTCAAAATCGATGCAAAATACAGAATTAAAAATAAAAAAAAATAATATTATGTTAAATTAATTATTTAGTTGGGTATATTAATAATGTTGCTGATGAAAACAAATCTAGATAACGAAGATCAAATCGAAAATACAAATATTTCAATAACTATAACAACTGAGAATCCTATTCAAATAACCAGAAATATTAGTGTTTCTAACACTAGTGTTTCTAACACTAGTATAGGAAATTCAAGTGGAAACATTAGTGTTTCTAACACTAGCATTTCTACTGAAACCATCGAAAATTCAGAAAATACAAGTATTTCAATAACTATAACAATTGGAAATCCTGTCCAAATAAATATAACCAGAAACGCAAGCGTTTCTAACGCAAGTGTTTCTAACGCAAGCGTTTCTAACACAAGTGTTTCTAATACAAGTATAAGAAATGCTAGTAATTCTAGTGATGATTTTTGAGAAAATATTATTCACCGACGTCGGAAATTCTTTGAATTAGAAAATGCTTTAGTACTTTTAAAGCCACTTCCTGCTATCATATTTGCTGTTATGTTATCCTGGGCGTTAGTCATTAATGATTGTAGTTTTTTATCCACGGCGTTATTTATTATTTTACTAACCTGTGTAGGCATTACTGTAGTAGATGGTAGTGAAGTCATTCTAGAAATGTTAGCATTTCCAGGTTTTGAAAAATTTCTACGTCGAACTAGCGCTGTTAGTTTATCCCGAGCGGCTGAAAATGCCTTACTAGCAAGATCACCAATAGTGTTAATACCCTTATCTCGGATAACATCAATTGCTTTCATTGATAATTGTTTTGCGATTGGAGCCACTTTTGGAGCCATTCTTGAAAATAATCCCATTATAGTATTACCGAGACCATCTCCATAGTATGCTCGGTATTTTGGCAATCGTGAGTTTACCACGTAGACACTAGTTGGTTTATCATGGTTGTAGTGTATGATCATTCTCTATATAGAAATGCTAGCATTTCCAATTATCTAATCGCAGGAAATTTTCGATTTCCCACCTACGGATTTCCAGTGACATTAGTCACTATGATAACCGTAGAAATTCGAAGAATTTCCATCCAAAGAATTTTCTACTAACTCTTCAATGAAATCTCGATATGTTGCAATATCCATGATACCACCTTGAAATAACCTCCTACAGATATCAGCTGCTTCATTAATTATTTCTGGTGAGTTATTCCCGGCTCGTTTTCCTCCTACAAGTATTTCTAATCGTGCTATATCACCGAGAATATTGCCGGGACATGTTACGTTAGAGTTTCCAACTAAGCCACTGCCTGTTTTTGAAAATTCTTTGGATTTTTTAGTGATACCAGTTGCACCCTTCTTAGAATCAGCCTCTGCCATTATTTGTATTTCATCAGGGATTGGGTCTGCTGTGTATACTGGTGGTGCTACTGTGACCTTATTTACCATAGCTAGAAATTGGTCATATTCAGATCTTATTGTTTTGCTGATTTTGTTTTTCTTCTTGTTTGCTAAAAACACCTTATTTGCCCAAAGGTCTTTACTGTTTATAAAATTTTTAGACGTGTCGTCTATTAAATACTCATTTCTCTTCGCTTTTTTAATGTTGTCGTTGGTAAATTTAGCTAATCCAGAGAGTGTTGGGATACTTCTGATTTTATTTAACGCATCAACTGTAAATATATTTTCAGGAGAATAATCCCCCTTTGAAACAGCTCCCTCTTCTTCTTGTGGTTGTTCTTCAGGTTCTTCTTGTTGTTGTTCTTGAAATTCTTCAGGTGGTGGTGAGGAAATATCAACATCACCTAATCGTTCAATTTCTTCCTGAAGTTCTCGTTGTTGTTCTTCTTGTCGTCTTGCAGTAGTTATTATATCACCAGGAAGTGTTTTTAATGATTTTTTTGTTTGTTTAGTTCGTTTTGCTATTTTCTCTAACACAGGGAGAAAGGACTCTTTCTGCGCGCTTTCTTGTTTAGAAATTGCTGTTTTCACATCTGTAGTTGCACTAACAATAGGTTTGAAGAGTTGTTCTGTATCCTCTGTGAAGTCAGTCTGAAATAATTGCCGTTGTTGAAGTTTTTCACGTATACGATCACGAAGGGGTAATATTTTCTTAAGAGCTTCAAGTCTTTCTTTAGTGTTCCGTGTAGTTAATGATTGTCCTATCATTATTAAAAGAGTATCACTATTGTCAAATTGTTTGCAATTTTTAATTAAAAAATCCAAAGGATTTTAGAAATGCAAAGCATTTCATCAAAGATTTTTAAGTAAAAAAAAATCACTAACCTAAAAATGCAAAGTATTTTAATACTTCCCTGTTGTTACACACACATAATTTTACTTCCTCATAGTGTGATTTATACCGTACTGGTTATACAAACAAAGGAGGCTCTCTACGCGTGGGGTTCATCACCTTCAGAGTTTTCCATTAGTATTTTTAATTGTCTCACTTTACAATTAATAAGTCTCTTTTGTTCATATTCTAATCCTAATTGCTTTCGTACACGTTCAACGATGCTACATAATGGTACGAAGACATTAACATCTTCAGTATTTACTAAGCTCTCACGTATAAGCTTTTGGATATTCTTAATTAAAAAATATTTTTTAGATAGGACATATTTTCCGGTCTGTTCTGCAAATTGTATATCCTCGAAATTGGTCATAATTTGATCACAATCCAAACCTGAACATAATTTTATATTTTGATCCTTAAGTTTGTTGATTTCAATAATAATCAATTTGAGATTTTCAAGATTCATATATATATAAAAATATATTTGTTCAAATACAAAATATTTTAAATACAAAGTATTAAAAATACAAAGTATTTCAAATACAAAGTATTTTAAAATGAATTCTGGATACACTAAGGTGTTGAGAGCATCTTAGTATACCCAGAAGCTTAATGCGATTATAGGTGATTATGATTACACTTATGATTACACTACAACCCCGTGATCTAGTGTGGTAGACGGTTGTATATACACATAGGACGGTACAATGCCATATATCTCCGCGCTCGAGTGTTGCGGCAAATTTTAGGCATAACATGTACTTAATTAAGGATGGATTATAATTCAATGGAACGATGATGGTAATGATGTGGGCGTGGTAAACCAAACCAACATGGCAACCCATGAATTCGATTTCATGGTTGCATGAGTTGGAAAAAACACCAACCCACGCTACCGAGAATGCGATAGCATGAGTTACAATGTTGGTTTGGCTGAGGGGGATCCGCCCCTTCCCCCCCCCAATTAATATAAAAACATCTTCCGTTTCGCCATCAAATAATGTATCTGCTATGGGGACCGAACACGTAGTTGATATAGATCTATGTTTACAAGACAAACACTATACCATTACACCACGGATTAGTCATACAAAATAGAGATTTTTTAGTATATATATCCTTATCAATTAGATCATTGTAATACAAGGAATTTTAACCACGCCCACCTACTTCAATGAATAGGAAACACTCGCGTTCCGGCTGAGCGAACATAGGTAAATGTGCACACATGAAAGTGGTGCGCTAGCGTTTCAATGTTTAAGATCCGTAACTCTGTCATTGGTGGAAATCCTATGGATTTCACACGCGTTATACCTAACGGAGTTATCTCCCATGTGAAATTGCAAAATTGAAGATTTTCAATGGAAATTCTTTCACAATTTCACGAAGCAATTTCCAATGCAAATTATACATAAACAAACTGAATTTTGTTTTTAAAACACTTTGAAAAAGCGGTCTTATAAATTCCCTCTGCTACTTTTTGTACCGAGGAGGTGTGAATATCGAAATACTTACCAGCTTCTGACATTGATTGAAATACCATCTCCCCCTTGTCAGTATTAAACGATCTTACTGGTCTCTTCCCAATTGATTTACAAGTACCAGTATTTCCAAATGCAGTATTCTCACTTTGTGTAATAGCTCGTAAATTATTCAAAGAATTATTTGTCCTAATACCATCAATATGATCAATAACAAGGCCATCCTTGATTGATCCATTATACACTTCATAAACGAAACGGTGATTGAGATACATTTTCCCTCCAGCACTAAACGTCAAATACCCTATACCATTATCCCGCCCAATAGATTTCTTATTTTTACTGTGTCTAACAACACCATCACTAGAAGCTTCGTAATTTTTAATAACAGGATGTCTTTGAAATTCTTGGCTCATTTATATATAATATATCTATTTGTCTAATTCGTTAATTGGCTGAATTATAACATTAGAAAATCTTTTTATATAATCAGCCGTAGTTTTTATGATTTTGCCGTCATTGACGTCGTCAGGATTTTTGATTCTTCGCTTGTCATAATAACGTTTTAACTCTCTATAACGCTTACCCCCGCAATTAATGCATAACTGCGACTTGCCTCTTACACCTACCCCACAATGCAAACATGGTAGAGGTCCCTTCGAACCGTTTCTTACACTCTGCATATGATACCCACAGAATTCATTTCTGCATGATTTGTTACACGGAGTCTTTGATCCAATCATAAGCCATTTGCAATGATTCATTATATAAAATTTTCTTATTTAAATACTTGTTTTAATTATAATATGAAGGAGTTCAAGAGATTATCGAAAATTAAGCCTTGGAAAAATGTTAGATTTAATCTCGATAGAATCTCTGATATACCTAAAAGTCTAGTAGATGATAAACCACTATTGAGTAAAATCAGCGACTGTTTTAATGAGTTTAAGCGTGATGGAGCATCTCATACGTGGTCGACATTTCGAATTATTGATGAAGATGTCAATATACCCATAATTGATGCTACTATGAATGATATAAGAGCAGCTGAGATACTTTCACACCTTGGCGGGAAATCTCTACTGAAGTATTTTTTTAGAATAAAATTCATTATCGAAGAGGAAGGTGAATGGATTATCAGAGATAAATTTGACCCAATCCTTAAGGATAAAAAATTTGTAATTGTGAGTAGAGATTCCAAACCAGGAATTCTAACTGGAATTGACAAACCATACTATGAGAAATCTTACCCTGTAACAGCAGTTGTTTACGGAATATATCAGCTAAATGATAACCCAAGTATTACAAAACTAGCTCCAATGTTTTCATCATCAGTGGCTTTGCCACTTAATTGTGTAGCAACACGGTTAATAGAACACTTCACAAATGCATCCCGGGGAAACAAATTAACTGAACAACGACGAAACAAAATAACCGAATGGGAATTGACAGTGAAACAGCGCGGGGCAACAATTTCCGATATAGCTAAATTAGAAGCATTATTAAAATTTCCAATATCGGTAGCGACGATAACCGGAGAAGTATTATACGAACCGAAATATCAGTCGCGAGGAGCTCCAATTGAAATTATTGATCATAACAAACACGCGTGGACACCCGCGGTAAATATATTTCCACGAGAAAGAACTGTTCGATATATCCCTAAAGAATTTTCTTGGGATGGTTTCTATGAAGAGAAATTATTTGATGCTATTCACACATTAACCAAAGACGACCCTGTGTCAATGTGGTTACTCAGGAGTAATGAGGATCCGGAAATAGGATTTGATCAGTTTGTAAAACCAAATGGTGAATTATATCGAACTGAAGAATTAGATACTAGAATGAGAAAAATCGCTAATGAATTTTCACCTGAAAATTCTAAAGAATTTTCTAATGAAAAACTACTTACGGATAGCTTCACAATTCCATCAGTGGTAGCTCACTTTGCAAGAGAAAAAAACTCATGGCGTCCAACACGAAGTGATTTTCTGGAGGACGTGAAGTTGAGTTGCGTCGAATTGGGTCATGGAGGATTGTGGAATACGAAATACTCACGTGATGGTATGATTTCAATTGATATATCCGCGTGTTATCCTGGAAGTTTTCTCGGATATGGAGAATGCTCTGAATATTTTAAACGATTTGGACATCCCACACATGAAATGACTCGTGTTGCGATTAATGGTCCATTACCCGGAACTGCTAGCAGTTCTAATTTTGATTTAACCGGGTTCGCTCGTGTGATATCATTCGAATTAGCTACAGGGTTACATCCGTGTAGTTATCTTTGGCTTGGTAGACATATGTATGAAAAAGCGTGGATGCCAATTGTGCTATTGCGATATATGATCGATTGTGGTATGTTAATATCATTAATTGTCAGCGAAGCGATTATTTGTTATAACGCTCAGAAAGATGTTTGGTTACCAAAACCCGATCTCGAAAAAATAATTAACGAACAACGAAAACAATTGGGAGATTGTGAAACACTTATGGATTGGTCTAAGAGGTTATTCGAAGGTAGGAATAGAGAGGCTAAAGAGCTCGGACGAAGAATAATCGGTAAATTCACTCAAGGTGGAAGATTTGACAATGCAAAATATTCTTCGAGATTGATCTTAGACAATGAAGAATACGATTTTATCATAACCGATTTAATAAAAAAAAGGAAAATTTGTAACCCGTAGGGATGCTTTTCGATCCAATGGTGAGAAATTAGGTACGGTTATTACCTACTGTGATGGATATAGTTGTCAGTACACACATTTGAGAAGTTCTATGCTAGCCTATTCTTGTATTAATCTATTCTCGATGATAAACAGATTTCCCGATACCGCGGTTAGAGTAGCTACTGATTCGATGTATATCCATGAGAAATACAAATCAGATGTAGCTAAATTCACAGATCCTAAGGAAGCGTGGGGAAATTGGAGGTTTAAAAAAGAAACATTACATGAGTATTGTAAATCCGCAGACGTTACTATGGATGATAAATACTTGAAAAGTAACCATAATATCTCAGAGATTCAATCAGAATTTTCTACTGCACCGCCTGTATCAGATCCGATTTGTAGATACAAGACAGTTTATTTAAACGGCTGTGGTGGATCAGGAAAGACAACTCGGGTAATTGAATTATATCGTCGTAAAAATCCTACGGATTTCACAAACATGATTGTACTAACACCAACTCACAGACTCGCCAGAGAGATGATAGCGCGGGGGGTAAAAGCCTGTACTTATCACAGCTTCTTTCGATGGAAAGGCGATACATGGACTCCTGATCGAATGGGCGATAAATTTATTCCTGAAATAATAATCTGGGATGAAATATGCACGGTATCATTGACAGTATTACAGATATTTCTTGAATGGTTGTTATTGAAAAATACAAAAGTCGTCATGTGCGGGGATCACGGCCAACCGCAGCCATTTGTTGGTGGATCTCCACATGAATGGCTAAAAGGATTTGTAGATTATTATGAAGAGATTAATACCGACCATAGATCACTTGATGAACAATTACGAGAATTCAAAGCGCTAATTAGATTACAACCGGATAAAATCCAATGTGAAATAGCGCGTGAAATAATTTCAGAAACTCCCATGAATGATTTTTGGGAAATGTGGAAGCCAAATGATTTAATAATCGCGAGTAGAAAAATAGTCAGAGACGCACTTCAGATGAAGTTGTTTGCGCTACATAAAGAAAAATTCGCAACGCTTCCAGTACCACTCTGTTATAGACCTAAGGATACACGAAAGCAGAATATCGACGTTGACATTCCTGGACAACAACAAAAGCAGAATTTAGTATTAAATGATATTGTGCTGGTTGATATCAGCGTCGTTAAAGATGCATTAGGTGCTGATAAATCCCCATGGACGTTAGGTTATGCAGCAACAATACACTCTTCACAGGGATTGACTATATCCGATACAACTCTTTGGATAGTAGATAATCATATTGAGTGGTCAAATTTAGTTTATCTCGCAGTATCCAGAGTACGGCGAATAAACCAACTTCGAAGAATTGTGGTTAATGATAATGACAATACAATAAGTAATATACACACCGATGATAATATAATCAGAAAAAAATTCTCTGGTTATAAACAACAGGATAAAAAAAATAAAAGAGAATTTGACATTGATGCTGAATTAATTAAGACACTAAAGCAACAACAGAACAATCACTGCGCGAGTTGCAATTGTATAATGCGTTGGCAGTATTCGGATAAAGATCCTCGCCAATTCACCGTAGATAGAAAAGATAACAATCTCGGTCATGTCAGAAACAATGTGATGTTGACCTGTCTTGAGTGTAATAGACGCCGGGGTGACAGCAGACCACGCGGTGGCAATTGAGTATCCTCGGGAATCACTTGTAATTGTTCGCGTGTAAATCCTCGCTGAGGAGCAGTTGAATCCAGTTTATAGACTGGAGGTCTACCAGTTGATCGTGTTATGCCGGATATTTTATGCGTAGTGACGCTCCAAATAGGATCAGTAGCTCTTTTTTTACCACCCTCAAGCTCTCCTGGTTCGTATAAGTACCTTACAATGACATTACTACCAAGAATTGGTTCTTTGAAATCTTTTTGTGAAATTCCTTGGATTTCCATTTTGATAGACGCCTTCTTAATAGCGTTGACAGGTTTCATATTAATTGTTCTAGTAATCTCATTATTGATTGCGGTAATCACAGCTGGTAATCTCTTGACCCATTCACGGGATCGTTTATCCTGTATGAATTCTTTTGCGTATTGATATCCGAATAACCGCTCAGCAAGGGTTTTATTAAACCGTTCAACAATTGCCTGATCGCGATGTAGCGCAGTGTGTCCTCGTCTGATGGCGACATTATGATGTTTCATCGTAGATGTAACAACACCTTGAAATTCCTTGCCAGGATCAACTTGTAACAGATTTGGCCAGCGCAGAGGACCTCGTCGATAAATCCTCTCAAATGCAGAAGCTACTTCAGTAGATGATTTTGTCCTTAACGGTTCTGCTTCTTTGTATCGACTTGCAATATCAACTAACGTTAACGCGTATTTGTAACCGTTGTCATGCGGCAGAAATAGTATATCAGCTTGATGAACTTCATTAGGTGTTGTAACATCAAAATGCGAATAGTTAATTTGTTTAGGCGCTGGTAGATAAATTTGCCATATTGCCTGTTTAGATAACCAGTTTGCCGCTGTAGTTTTTTTCACCTTTGATGCACTAGCTAGTTTATTGATTGCTGCGTAACCTCTCCAGTATCCTCTCGGAGAATAATAAATAGATTCCATATTAAAATGCTAGCATTTTCAATTACCAGCACCTAACATCAATTTACCCTTCATAGCAGATTTTACCAACCACGAAGCCAATTTTTCTTTGAAGGATTTATCAGGAATAGCATTTAACGCATGAATTAATTTTACATCTGCGAGATGTCTGTGTTGAAGATTGCTGCTTTTATAAGCGACATCATGAGCATGACACGCCTTATCAATAGCGTTTATTGGATACTCGCCGGGTCGGGGTAAATTTTGATCATCAAGTCTGATATCTAATCGTGTTCCCGGTCCACAGTAGCTATATCCTGGAAGGTGCTTTTCTCCTGGATACTTTGCCCACGGTGTTCCTGGGAGTTTTGTCAATTTGGCTGCAATATCACCTCCTCGTTTTTTTTTAAAGGTTTCGTGGAAGTAAATCTAAATTTTTTCGTACTACATTGTACGCATTTACCAGAAAGCGCTGATCGATTATTTTTCGTTGTAATCGTCGTCAAGTCATTTGTGCCAGTACGCGTCCTACACTTCACACAATATAGATCCATAATTTATATATAACAGTTATGAATGTAATTGATTATTCAGCTACTCGACGACGGGAACCTATTAGACACCATGCAATGTTACCAAATTCTATTCGCGCGATTATCATCGGACCATCTGGAAGTGGTAAAACACAATTGCTACTTAATTTGATAACGAGATGGATGAAGTGGGATAAATTGTACATGATTGCTCCGAGTGTAGACGATCAACGATGTTATGAAGTATTAAAGGATTTTAATGATGCCGCGCGAGAAATTAACGGTGATGGTGTTATTGAGTTTATAACCGATATCGAAGAGGCACCTAGTATTGATGATATTGATGGAAGTATTAACAATTTAGTCGTATATGATGATATCATGTTAGATAATCAAAAGAATCCTGCTAGAATATTTTCCAGAGGCAGACATAAAAACACCGATGTGATATATATCACTCAACGTTACACTCAAATACCAAAAGTGATCAGAGATAACTGCAATATGCTGTGTGTATTTAACGGAGTTGATACTCATACTCTTAGAAATATTTGGCAAACTTGGTGCGGTGGTGATATGGATCATAATCGATTTAGAAATTTCTTTAGCCACGCTCAGACAATCCCACACGGATTTGTGACGATAAATTTATCAGACCCTCGGACAAGATATCGTGTCGGACTTGATCAAATATTTAGTTAGCGCATTAGCAGCCGAGGAGGTGAACGTCAACTAAATGGCGTCTTTTTTTTTACCAAATGGACCCTTCTCTTAATATTTATTAGAAGGGTTTATTTGACAAATTAAGACTTCCTAGTAAATATTAACTAGAAGAGTTTATTTGACAAATTAGGACTTCCTAGTAAATATTAACTAGAAGGGTTTATTTGACAAATTAGGACTTCCTAGTAAATATTAACTAGAAGGAAGCATCGTTGACGTCTAAAAAAGCTGGTCTGTTCACCCTCTCTGCTGCTGTTAAACATTTAAGTCACTCAGGTAGTTAGTTTTGATGGCTCCATATACACAAGTCACAAGAATAATTGTCAGAATATTTTAATAATAGACACTCAAGCACATGGTAATAAAATCTGTGGTGTGCTGAGGCTAATGTAATAAAATATGCTTAATAGTCTGGCAAATACAGGTAGTACTGTATCTTGTAAGACCACTTACCTTGTAGATGCAGGTAGTACTGTATCTTGTAAGACCACTTACCTTGTACATGCAGGTAGTACTGTATCTTGCAAGGCCACTTACCTTGTATATGCAGGTAGTACTGTATCTTGTAAGACTACTTACCTTGTACATGCAGGTAGTACTGTGTCTTTAAGACCACTTACCTTGTTCATGCAGGTAGTACTGTATCTTGTAAGACCACTTACCTTGTACATGCAGGCAGTACTGTATCTTGTAAGACCACTTGCCTTGTACATGCAGGTAGTACTGTATCTCGTAAGACTACTTACCTTGTACATGCAGGTAGTACTGTATCTTGTAAGACCACTTACCTTGTACATGCAGGTAGTACTGTATCTTGCAAGACCACTTACCTTGTAGAAGCTGGTAGTACTGTATCTTGTAAGACCACTTACCTTGTACATGCAGGTAGTACTGTATCTTCAAGGCCACTTACCTTGTACATGCAGGTAGTACTGTATCTTGTAAGACTACTTACCTTGTACATGCAGGTAGTACTGTGTCTTTAAGACCACTTACCTTGTACATGCAGGTAGTACTGTATCTTGTAAGACCACTTACCTTGTACATGCAGGCAGTACTGTATCTTGTAAGACCACTTGCCTTGTACATGCAGGTAGTACTGTATCTCGTAAGACTACTTACCTTGTACATGCAGGTAGTACTGTATCTTGTAAGACCACTTACCTTGTACATGCAGGTAGTACTGTATCTTGTAAGACTACTTACCTTGTACATGCAGGTAGTACTGTGTCTTTAAGACCACTTACCTTGTACATGCAGGTAGTACTGTATCTTGTAAGACCACTTACCTTGTACATGCAGGTAGTACTGTATCTTGTAAGACCACTTACCTTGTACATGCAGGTAGTACTGTATCTCGTAAGGCAACTTACATGTACATCTATAGCTTTATAAGGGTATGTAAAGCAGAACCAAAGTTACTTAAATAAAAAACAAATTTAGTGGTGGTTGCAGTGAATATGACCATACTGTAGACAATTAAAAACAGTACAAAATATATATTGTACATTACCTGTTCTAAAGAATAGTTTTTATGTAGCTCATCATGTTGACCTTCTGATTCCATCTTCACCTGTAGTACATTCAACATGATAGGTGGTGATATTCTGCAAAGAAAAATATAAAATAAATGATTATCTGGTTTTAATTTTCTATTTATTTCTAAACCTCAAAAACCTTCCAGATATAAAGCAGCACCAAAAGCAACTACTAAATATTTACGTATAACCTTGACCTTGAAGGAAGGAACCCAAATGTGGAATGCAAAAGTATATTCTAGGGATAAAAGTGTACCAAATTTCATTCATTTATCTTAAGGATCTGGGCCTATCAAGTTGGATTTGACTTACTAAGTAAGAGTATACAGTATATATTTTATATTTTCAATGTTGATATTTTAGCCTTTCTGATGAAGGTTAAAAAAATGAACAAATGTATACCCTGTGGCAATTTTCTTAAGTTGGGATTCTAAATTCAGTTACAGCTTTCTCTTGCTAGTCCATGCTTTTGCTCTATATGTTATCTTTTGGTATACCTGTTTTTTATATACAGATTAGCCATCTAAAATTCATAATACGTTATATATTTGTTTAAGTCTATTGAGGAAAAAAAATGACTGGAAGTTAAATGAGATTAAATAAAATAAAATATGTTGGATTTTTTTATGCATTTAAGACACACATACACACACTCAAATAGCTTGAAGACTGTTTTATAAACTCAACACACACATATGCACACACTCCGATAATCAGAACCTCTATGAGAAAAGTACAACATACCCTATCCTGTTGGGATTTCAAGAGTTCTGAAATTTAGTTTTGCTGGACTTTGCTTGTTTCACAGATTAGTCAACTTTCCCCAAATTGCAAGATTAGCCTTAAAAAATTTATCAAAATTCCACACTACAAGCTTTACCATTACTATACAACTACCAATATAGTCATATTTCACATTAATCTTTGAAGCAAAGTCCAACTACAAAGAAAACATTCCTGCTCATTCCAAAAGAGCCAATTACTCTTAAATAAAGATAGCTTAAACATTTCTTTATTAAAGGTAATGCAGTGTAACAAATTTTGTTTCTTCAACATGCTTCAATGACTTATTCAAACAAACTGAGTTGTTCTGTTTCATTGTTTTTACTTATGAAAATTAGCATGATAAGCAAAACATCGTAAAAATTATACCATACATACGTTTAGCTAATGTCAGGCAACTAAATAATCTGTTGTGACTAATTATCTCTGACCATAATTACCTTAAAGGTACCTCTATGTTAATATTTATGTCTTATCATAATTACCTTAAAAGTGCCTCTATGTGATTATTTATCTCTTATCATAATTACATGTACATTAAAAGTGCCTCTACGTGATTATTTATCTCATATCATAATTACATGTACATTAAAAGTGTCTATGTGATTATCTCTGACCATAATTACCTTAAAAGTGCCTCTATGACAATTAAAATTACCCAGGTTCATAGCCTTAAGTGTGAAGCTATGTGAATCATGACTGTCAACTTCAACAGGCAGTTTCCAGAAAGGTCAGTTTTTTTGTTGTAAGACTTAACAGAAATTGTCTTTCTGAAACATATTGGTGGAGGGATGCTGGGAGTCCAACATGTTTTTCACGTGTTATGATATGATGGAAGATATGTTACAAAGGTTCTGCCAGTTCTCAATCTAATCAATTTACAAAGGTTCTAATGTGCAAGTTAAATAAACAGATTCACTAGGACACATATAATCACAAATAAGTGATGATATGCCAGATATATCAGAGATAACCTCTATGCACTTCTGCTGCTAAAATAAGCCATACAACAGTGACTGTCAATGTTGGCTTCACTGGGATAGCTGAACTTGTGAGGGAGGCCAGATGTATTCATAAAATATTATGATCAGATAATCATATGATCATTTTTACTATAATGTCCTTGCCCTTTCATTATTTAGCTTGTGAATCACATGAAGCTTTATACAGTTAAACCTCTCTGTCAAGGATGAGCAAGAGACAAAACTATGCTGTTCATTATCAACTGGTGTGACATTCCCTTCACATATTGGTAAGTATGTAAGGAAATAATTTCAATGGAATTCCTAATAGCGGTCTTTCATGAGCATTTGTTCTTTATATTCAGGTATTAAATAAGACATGATTTGATTTTTTTTATATTCCTAATGTGTCAAAGTAAATTTTTTTTTTTAATTCAGATATGAAGTTATTGCTTCAAAATTTAGATGCAGAAAGCAAATGGCAAACTGATTGCATATTTATTTGTTGTTTCTATTACTTTCAAAATGCAGAAAGGTTGTTAACTCCCTTACAACAAGAGAGTTATGCATCCAATATTACTCCGTGTCAGACATGCTATTCTCTGAATCAAATTCTGACAGGAATTAATTATTTGATATTTGAAAAGTTCGAAAATAGGGTTGTCTATTTTTATCCATATATCCATTATGTGATCCTTAATTCTTACCTGAAATTTAGTTTTACCTGTGTATTGTTTACCTCAATTGAGTAGGTGAGGAGATAAACATGTTAATTACATGTATTGAAGTACTAAACACAAAACATTACCTGTCGCCTACAGCAAAGTCTTCAGCAACATCTTCTGCAAGTTTTGTCAGGCCCATGAATTCTGATAGGTCACATGTATATGAGCCCACAAAATCAGACCTGTTGGTTGACACAATTTTCTTGTTATCTAGTAACTTTCCCTTGAGACATTCCTGCTCAAACTGTATCCACACCCTGTCCACAAGTGAGACATGATAAGCCAGAAGATTTGGAAAGAAAGGCCTTTGACTTGGAGAGGCAGCTTGGATGAGGTACAACACTTGTTTCTTTTCTGATCTCTGTCGATTTATGGCTAACAGCAACTCTTCCATGGACTGTTGACTTGTCAGGAAATTGTATGATATGAACACGATGATCTTCTTTGCAGTGTCCAATGTTTGTAATCTCAAGTAACTGGCCTTGTTCAATGCATCAATATTTAAACCTGGAAAAAGTTTGTCCAGTATGTGACAAAACACAGCTGCACAATGTAAAGTCTCATCACTGTAGCATATAGCAACATCACATTTTTCTAATTCTGCTTGAGTTGAAGAACTGGTTTTAGAAGTGTCTTTTAGAAGATTCAAAGGCCTTTTACGTTGGAAGCTGAATTTTTGGTCAACTTCATACTGTTCTCTGACAATATTGTCCCTCTGTGTGCTAAACACTGGTCCATATTCAACTAGATCCTGCAAGAGCATATATCTCTGTTCAAGAATGATATAACAATAAAACTAGGAATTTGGTTACATGTGTATTAGAAATGATTTGTTGTATTTGTAGCTGATTATATATAGAGAACAAGATTTAGTGCATTCTCTTTAAAGCAGCCATGGATGGGATGGCAAAACTATGGTAAGAAAAATAACTATAGAGGAAACATTAAATACCAGGTATGAAGAGAAAGTCCTGGCTGGAGATAAAAAGTTTTTGCTTTGAGGAGGAAACTATTATATGAGGTTATATGGTATATGAGATGGGTATGAGAGTTATCAAGTAAAATAAGTATGAAAAAGCAAGAGAGAAAAGAATGTTTGGTTTGTTGGTTTAAATTGCACTTTTAAACATTTCTCATGGACACACCAACCCACAATGGCCTTAAAGCAATTATCATGCTGAACTTCCCTAGCTCTCAGAAAACAGAAATACAAAAATAATTAGCTAAATGAAGGGCTCAATTAAACATATACTGTCTTTGGGTGACCTGTTTGGGGCTTTTCACCCCAAAAGCCATGTATGTAGTTTTTGATGTTTTGGATAAATGCATTCTAAGATCATCCAAACAATTATCATTAATTTCAGAACAGCAAACATGTATATTACACTATTTATGTTCGTTGAATAGTCTGTTCCTACTCTGGTATTCACTGCCCATGAAGACACAATACCAACAGCATTCTTTTCATTAGCACAAGAAGAAACAGCATTGTCTGCATGTTAAGAATGGTGTCATAAAACACCCATTGCATTTCCCCTCTGAACAGGAGTATATTGAAGTAGCTGTTTCTTCAGGTGAAACAAGAAATCCAAGTACATCAGAGTACAAGCTTCAAGCATGCAGTAAACTTATAATAAAGTACATCAGAGTTCAAGCTTCAAGCAGGCAGTAAACTTATAATAAAGTACATCAGAGTACAAGCTTCAAGCATGCAGTAAACTTATAATAAAGTACATCAGAGTACAAGCTTCAAGCATGCAGTAAACTTATAATAAAGTTTCATTAGAATAAAGAAACTTACTAGTTTAAGTCACATAACAAACACTTTAACGGACACCCAAGCTGATGGACATGAAATTAGGATTTTTGTTCACTAACCTACAGAATGACCAAAATAACATTTTTGCTGATCCTGTCTAAATTTTACCAATCATGCTAATTTGAAACAGAAAACCATTTCAGTTTGTATTTCAATATTTATTATTTGTTAACATCAATTAAACATTAACAGCTGTATTACAACAACAAAATTCACTAAAAGCTGAAAGTTCATGTTTAATTTCTATATCCAATATTTCATCAAATATAGATCCATATTTACTCTGCTTGTTCGGAACCAACTTTCTCTTTTGATTAAAAATATCCATATGCCATTATATGTAGAGAGCTTGCATTGTCTGAATTTAGGAAATATTTATGAGACATTTTGCACCAATCAAAAAATATAGTACCCCATGCAATTTTGTATTTCTGTAATTACTCAGTGCAGTCATTTGTGTTAATTTCCCCAGCATTTCTGGTACTTTCTAAGTTTTTTCTCTTGGTTATGTTTGTAATTGATCTCTTGTTGTCATCTAATTTCGGCCATTTTAATTGTGACTGCACATCTTGCAAACACTTCCACATGTTTACAATTGTCACTGCATAATGCAATGAAAGTTTATGAAAAAATGTTAAAAATACTGAAATACATTGTTTAGTATAATTCTGGATTATTTATTTAGACGAAATGTGTGACCTTTTCCTGCAGGTCAATAACTACTTGAGACCTTATACACTTTTTTATCGTACGCAATGAGATTAGTGCTTTGGGGCACCACACCATGCAAATTCACATGCACGATGACTATTTTATCAATAATGATGAATGGTTTAATACCTGTCCATTTTGAATCTGTACCTTGTCAAATGGGGGATGTTGGTAGGTAAGGTATTCAGTTAACACAATAAGCCGGTAAACTAACCATTAAAATCAATGACTCACAAACACTTCTTAACTGTTATGATAGCCACTTGCTGTAATTGTCAGTAGATTAGTGACAGATGGGTTTAAGTAATCTGTTGGCAAAATCACTAACCACAAGATAGTAGATTAATGTTAATTCTGAACTCTGATTCTGCCACTGGAAAGTAATGCCAACGTAATGTCCGATCATTAATGGACATGACAAGGAGATACCTTTAGGCATAACAAAAAAATGGTATTGAGAGAGAGAGGCAGAAAGACAGACATGTGCATGTACAGAGACACAAGAGACAGACAGATGGACAGAAAGAATGTACATCAAGATGACTGAGAAGCTCTGGATGATCCACATCTTTTGATAACCAGTCACTGACTGCTTGTGCTACAGCTGACACGACTTGCTGGAAGTTATCTCCCCTTGCATCCAAGATTTTTACATATGAAAACCAGCTTGGTATGCTATCCATGTCAGCTATACACAATGGAATGAACTGCATGTCATCATCCTGAAGAATTAAATATAATCTTTAAGTTATTATGTAAACACAATGTCCAGATATTATAATTACTCTTCATGATAATGTTTCAGTGGAGTTTTGTTACAAATAACGAATTCTGATTTCATTATTTGTGTTGTTTTGTGGGTTTTTTTTAT
Organism: Unio delphinus; assembly: GCA_029339505.1. Classification (NCBI taxonomy): domain Eukaryota; kingdom Metazoa; phylum Mollusca; class Bivalvia; order Unionida; family Unionidae; genus Unio; species Unio delphinus. Next base: position 8,012,244 of record JAQISU010000010.1, read on the forward strand.
TTCTTTTTTGTGAAACTATGTCAGCGTGTTCATTTTTCAAATGTACTACTGCCAGTTAATAAATGAAGAATTACCATACTTTAATTTTTCAAATTTAGAAGTTCATGAACCATGGGACATACATGTACATTGATTAATCATCTTGAGCAAAGTATTAACAACATCAATTGATTAAAGCCTAACAAGTCTCAAGTCAGTGACCCAGATTGCTATTACTGAAGCCAGTTCTAAAATAAATATTATTCATCATAAAAAGATTGTCTTTGACAACTAAATGAATCACAAAAATAATATAAGTGTATTCTTATTATCTTGCCTCAGAAAATCTTAAAGATGATCCATATTTTTTTCAAAAAATGCTGGAAATGAAACTCAATTCTACAACTATAAATATAACAGTGATTGCCCCAAATACGTAAATAAATAAAATCACTAGACTGATTCAGGAAATGATTGACAAACCCCCATAATTTGTAAGGACAAGGACAAAGCAAACAACATCCAAAAATTAAGCCATCAAGAGAAAGCTGAATATAAGTTAAGAACTTAAGCCTGCATATCTGAGATGCTGACCACTTTATTTCAACCCAGTTTAGCATAGTGGAAAGAAGATAACATATAATAACTTCTCAAAACCTCAAGTTTATATTTTTCACTGACTTGAATTCTACATCAGTCTTCAGGTATATCACATGAAGTAATCATGAGTTGTGGAAGTTGTTTATATTGCTGCTTATTGAGAAAACTGTCATTTAATCTATTTGATAATATTGGTAATCAATGCAGTTTTGTGTTTGATGGTCTTACAGTCATCTATCAAAAAAGCCTGTTTTGAGAACTGGTCAAAACATTCATTAGTTTCAGTTCCAACATGAAGATTTTATTTTTCTGCATCTTTAAAAATCATACTTTGTGTCCAAACGTTTTCAGACAATTAGAAATTTTAAAAAATGTTAAAAGTATTGGGTCTGAAAAATTGGAAGGACTGGATATTCCAGTTAATGTTGGTACATGTCTGTTCCAAACAAACTAAAATGATGGCATGAGTAGTGAGTGAGAAATTGAAAAGAGGTTGTTATGAATTTTTAGTCAGTACTTATTTAAATATGAATATAGAGAAAGGGTTATAAAAACGATAAATCCAATTTTCTATAAATAACCTTTATTAACCTCTTTTTAGAAAAAGTTATTATTACATGTACTATTATCATTATTATTGACACTTATCAGAAGTCTCTTTTCCCTAAGCTACAAAACATTTATAATTACAATAGTTAGGTAACAAGCCCCGACAATCAGATACAAGGTCACCATTTATCATATGATTAGACCTTGTTCTTAATCAAACTCATTACATATTGATAATACTATTCAACAAGTCAACTATTCAACAAGTCAACTATTCAACAAGTCTGATTAAAATCAGATCAGAAGTATAGTTGCTAGATTGTTGACAAGGTCAATCAATCGTAAAATCACATAAAATACGTGTGAATTTCAGTCACACTCTACCTTGATAAAAAAAACTATAAAAATTGCTCAAGTCTTGCTTGTATAACAGTTTTCATATCTGATGCAAGACCACCCATAAATAAATGCATTGGTCTCAGGCATAGAATTTTTTAAAAATCCAATATCTTGATGTCTTATTCTATATACCAAGTCTGATTTAACTTTGGTCACTAAATCAGTCTATCTAGTGGAAAGAGCACAGCAAATCATATGCTAGACCACCTCATTAATGTGTATACATTTTACTCATAATACAAAACATTATATTCCAAAACATCCAAAGTATGGCTTCAAGAAAAAATTAAAAAGCCCAAATTATGGCTTTCAGAGTGGTTAAAAGCCAATCAGATACAAAAATGTATTCCAAGTTTGGTAACAACTGCATCATAGCTCCCTGGGGTGTAATAACTTCAGCCATTCAGATGCAAGATTATGTCACAAATATATAATGAAATATGGAATAGAAACCCACATTTCAAGTTTGATAAAACTTATCAGAAATATGGTTTCTAGAGGAAAACAACTCAACTAATCAGATGCAAGATTATTTCATTAATAAATAGTCATTTACATGCATTTATTAATAACTTGTTATGAAATTTGTCCAAATATTTGATGATATAAGAATATATAAGTTTTATCAAAACTGGACCAGAAATATGGCCTCAAAAATGGTAATAAGCTTAACCAATCAAATGCAAAATCACCTCATCTTTATGCATGACTCACTCTTTATCAAACTGAACCAACAATCTGATAACCGAAACCCATAAACCATGTTTTATTGAAAATGAATCAGAGATATATCCACTTAAGAGTGATAGCATGCTGATATACAGATAATAACATAAAAGATGATAGATGCAGGGCAATACTACAAGTTCACATGGTCATTGAAGATGCAGAAAATGAGATCCACATCTGTGTGTTATAAGCAGGTCTGCAAATTAATTGTGTCTGCTATAGTGAATGAGCATTGTGTGTGTGTGACTATATATATATATATATATATATATATATATATATATATATATATTCTTACTAAGCTCACTACAGCATCATCAAGTTTAAGACCTTGACATACATCATAAATATATCAAATTCTGCATGACTGTCTTTTTCATGCCATCACCAAATATCTCTTTTTATTAACAATCAATATTAATTATTTTACTTGTATTTTATTAATTTTCAAGATTATATCATATTACAAGGAATCATTAGCAAATCAAATTTTCATCTGCTCAAACTTGTCATTCATTATTTGTAAAGGAAATAATGAACTGTGTGATACCGTGCTGGAACTAAGAATAACACCCTATTCTGGATCCATGCATTCATAATGTTTGTTTTAAATGAAAGGTTCAGAACAAAGAAGTATTCTTAATAAATCTTTGTGTTTTTGGTACAAAGAAGATTTAGTTGGGTTTTTTTATAGCCAAGAACTCCTATCATTAATGTTAATGATAGTGAGGTACTGTACTGTGTGATAATAAACTATAAAACAGACCAAGTCAACATATTAATGAACAACATGAGTATCAAGTCAACATACTGAGTGCAGCTTGCCGTCACAGTTCATGTTAATGAACAACATGAAAATGTGTTCAACATATTGAGTGCAGCTTGCCGTCACAGTTTATATTCATGAACAACATGAAAATGTGTTCAACATATTGAGTGCAGCTTGCCGTCACAGTTTATATTCATGAACAACATGAAAATATGTTTAACATATTGAGTGCAGCTAGCTGTCACAGTTAATATTAATTAACAACATGAAAATGTGTTTAACATTACTGTGTGCAGCTGGCTAGTGTCACAGTTAATATTAATTAACAACATGAAAATGTGTTCAACATATTGAGTGCAGCTTGCCGTCACAGTTTATATTCATGAACAACATGAAAATGTGTTCAACATATTGAGTGCAGCTTGCCGTCACAGTTTATATTCATGAACAACATGAAAATGTGTTTAACATACTGAGTGCAGCTTGCTGTCACAGTTAATATTAATGAACAACATGAAAATGTGTTTAACATTACTGTGTGCAGCTGGCTAGTGTCACAGTTTATATTAATGAACAACATGAAAATGTGTCATTTGGCTGCACATGCATGTTTGTTCAGCTTGCAATGTTTTATGCAACTGTACTGAATATGTGTATATATAATAAAATAATTCATAAAAAAGGGAAAATAGTTTATGTGGTAAGAGAAAAAAGTTTGCTTCCACCTCAGTGCTTAATTGTATTGTTCTAAAATTTCAGTTATCTCCTAAAGTACTTATCCATAGAAAATCAAGAGGAGCTAGATACAGAAAACTGGAAAGTTACAATGGATTTTTTTTTTAAAAGCTGGTCTGCCATGAAGATAATATACATTACCCAATCTTACTCTGCTTGCAATAAATATACAAAGAGCCTCTTGAATTCATCTGCTAAATCCCTATGATGTGCACATCTAATCAGTTTTCTGGTTCGTTCTCTATTGATTAGGTTTTCACATTTTTAGCAAAGCCTTCAAAAACAGAAAAAACAATATAAAACACACACACACACACACACACACACACACACACACACCAGTAAAAAGCTAACAGCAACCAAGAGTTATGCATAATAACTATTGTCACATGTCCTTTTTTTACCTTGGCTAGAAACCTGGCCAGTGCAATGTTGTATTCTTCTATACACATGCTTGAAGACATGTACGTGTCGGACATTAGAGAGATCACACATCTGGCTAGACCCACACATTGATAGATGATATTCAGCCAATTTGTACCTGAAATCACATAAGTTAATATTTATCAATGTTGATATTCTCAATATTTGATGTGCATATCCCATGGTGTATGAGGAAATGTGTGTGTACACTAAGGAATTCACTAATAAAGCTACATTGTAGCTCATGACGTATCTTTTACCAGAGATTGCTCAATTATAATCAACTGCCCAAAGCATCCTGTCCATAACAAGTTCAAAATACAGTTTCTCTTAGTTAACACACAGAAAATTTCACCAGGCCAATTGTCTATATTTTGTAATCAGTGCTGTATTAACCCATGGCAGGGCCCCTATGCTTCAAGCTTCTTTGGGTTCCTTGACATCCATCCGCAATTGGCAGGGCCCCTAGGCTTCAAGCTTCTTTGGTCCCCTCGATATCTACCCATGAATTTTGCTCTCATTTAATTAATACAAACTTAACAAAAATGATTTAAAAAGAAGGAATTTAGCAGCAGTCTAATTGTTTGGCATGGAGTAGGAATTTTTTAAATGTGAAATTTACGATTATGCAGCATTGCCATGGCATGGCTAAATGTTGTATGGGCCCCTGCTCTTGATGGGGTCCATAAGGCTTCAGCCTAGTCAGTCTTATGGATAATACGGCCCTGTTTCTAATATATTAAACTCCTTCACATCCACTTGACAAAACTGAAGTCTTCATTCATGATATTCACTCTACCACAAATGAACTCACTAATCAAGCTATAGTAATTAAACTCACTAATCAAGCTATAGTAATTAAACTCACTAATCAAGCTATAGTAATTAAACTCACTAATCAAGCTATAGTAATTAAACTCACTAATCAAGCTATAGTAATTAAACTTACTATCTCATTTGCAACTGACTAGCCCATGATGTGGATGTAATTTTATATTCCATAAACATTCACTGATTGACAGATTATGACTTCTCACATTAATTAAAGTTTCCTATGGGTTAACTCTTTTAGGAAGGAAGAATTACTATTCATATCAACTAAGAGGTGTGTCCACTATCATCTGTACAACCTACAGGTAGCCTGATCACATGAAGAATTGCACGGTGTGGCTATTATTATCTGTCCTTGCCACATTTGAATGGTCCGAAAAATCCTGCCAACCACTTACCTTTGACCTACAAGCTCTGTACCTAATATGGCACACATGTGACATGTCATCTAACACTGCTTTTATGAAATGACATACCTACTTACCCACACATGTACTTGTAACAAGCTGCACTTTTCTGTAATATTTTTCAATTAAGTAATTCAGTTTTGACTTAAAAAATACTAAACTATCTCACTGAAGTACCTGTTTCAAGAGTCAGTCATCTTTACCAAGTCACATAATCACCTTGTAATCTTTATCATAATTGAATGCTGACGAAAAAAACATATAACAAAAATATGAACCATAGTAATTATGCCTATTTATAAAGAAGGAAATAAATAAGTGGCAGTAAAAAACGTTAATGGTGACTATAAATATTGTTTGTATCCATCTGGAAAATACAATGATTACATGCTACTATCTTTAGCTAGTGGTATAAATAATTACAAGAAAAAAGTGCTGGAAAATGAAATTAGTATGGGCTACTATCTTTAATAAGTAGAAAAAAGAAAAAGGAATAAAATATTCTGTTTTGGGAGTTGAACCCAATATGTTAGCCTTTATCGGTGGACATAATATGTATTTTTAAATGACAATACAAAGCTTACTATATACTCTGTAGCAGCCACTAGGATTTTTTTAATTAAATATTTCTGACAATCAGCAATCTATATCAGTTATGACTTTGGACTTGTATACAATTCAATAAAAAAACTCTTTTCAAATTTTGTTTCCTTGCTAACCCATTCAATTCGGAGTATAGCCCCAAGTGAATTAAAGCACCAGTTACTGTACTATCATTACTTTTCATCCATATTTTTGTTTGTTGCAGAGAAAAAATCCACTTTATATTGAATGTTGATAATTTATTTGGCCATTTCAAACTGTACTGCATAGAGTCTTGAATATGTGACAGTTGTACAGTACGCCTAGGTCATATGGTAGGCCTAGGTTATATGGTAACTGTATGGTAGGCATAGGCTGTATGATAATTGTATGATAGACCTAGGTCATGAGGTAGGCCTTGGTCATATATGGTAGGCCTAGGTCATACAATAGGCCTAGGTCATATGGTAATTGTACAGTATGCCTAGAATGTACAGTAGGCCTAGGTAATGCAGTAGGCCTAGGTCATACAGTAATTGTTGGTAGTGTCACAGATAATATCTGTTTATAAATGCCTCACTGTAGGTAAAAATCTTTATGTTATGGAATGTCTTGTCAGTGAGCAGTCTACTTTAAGGACTTGCACATCTTCAGCTGTAGAGGTATCTGAGTTATTAATTTCTTGTGTATAATTTATAACTATTGTACTGCCACATGCATGTTTTCTTTGTAGATTCAGTCTATGTGGTATAAGGCAAATATTTTCTATTCTTGTTTGTGACTTAGCAACAGATTTATATTGGGAATTTGAAGTTGCATTTTTAAGAAATGTTTAGTACTGTAGAACTCTTATCACACATGGATAAGTTCTCTTCTGAACTTTTGTATTGTTTTGCAATTATTGTGCCAATAATGTAATCTGTATAATTTACAGTATGCAACATCATTATGTTTTCTTATTTATGCCTGTGTCTTGCATAGTACATGGCATTAGATATATTTGCAGCTGAACAGAGTGACTAGAGTTGTTGTTGTTGTAGGGTTGAACGCCATTTTTCAGCACATGATAGGCTATACATCATTCACCCTTGTCTTTGTACCATGTAAGGTCATTTATTTGTATTTTCATTATTTAAGTCCGTGTGTTTTATGTTAATTGATCCAATATTTACACACACATAATAATCATAATTAATTTCTCATTCAAATCCTTTTTCATTAAACATTGTATTTGTATCACCATCAGTTGTGTTGTGTTGTAAATCTGAAATCCCACTTGGTTATCTTTTTACAGGTAGGCCTAGGTCATATGGAAGGCCTAGGTCATATGGTATATCTAGGCTGTATGGTTGGACTAGGTCATAAGGTAAGTCTCATTGCTTCAATGTGACAACTCATTCAGAACTTCTATACAGTTGACATATACATGACAGTTTGTATATTGATTGCTTTCTATAATTGTTCTTTTTAAACCAATAAACTATAAGTGAATGAACAATAGTCCACAATATTGCATACCACTGTAAATCATGTAGTTACTGAGGGATATTTGTCCAAAATACAAGTCAGATACAAGGATCTGATAAACCAACTGGATTTGTCTGTATCACTATACAAAAAATCGTCTGCAAACAAATACCTCCTAGAATTATTTCATCTGTGAAGAGTTTCCATAATTTCAGTAGAATATGTGTGTCTGATAAAGTAAAACTGCATTTAATTTCATACTTTACACATTTTTAGGTCATACAAATTGCAATATAAAAATTACCCAGTACCTTGTAAAATGTTAGTTTACTATTGTTATGTACTGTGTTATGTTTGTTGCATTACTATTGTTACATACTGTGTTATGTTTGTTGCATTACTATTGTTATGTACTGTGTTATGTTTTTTGCATTACTATTGTTATGTACTGTGTTATGTTTGTTGCATTACAGATGTTATGTACTGTGTTATGTTTGTTGCATTACTATTGCTATGTGCTGTATTATGTTTGTAGCATTACTATTGCTATTGTTACGTATATTTGATTTAACTCATTTATTTTTATTTTTGTTTGTTTGTCAGATTCAAATTTGACATTTTAAGTTATTCATTCATTGGGAGATATTTTTTTAAAAAGTGGGATGACTTGTACTTTACAAATAAACACCAGGTGTTGACCTCATTTCTGACCTGGCTTCAGAGTTGTAAACAAGCTTTTAAAATGATTGGTTGATTCCAATGACATTATGGAGCTTTGTTATAAACATCTTTCTATTTTTAGTTGGGTCATATGGTGTGTACATGATTTTTTGAACGTAAATCTGTTCTAAAAGATTCTAGAAGATCACGTGACCCCTTTCTTGTTTACGTAAAAACAGGTATATAAATTATGTTTTGGAGCGAACTATTTAGTAGAACTTGGGCTGTTAGAATATTAAGTTGTGTCGTTTTGAGTTATTTTAAATTACCTTGTATTGGAAATTATTTGAATTCGTTTGTATCAAGAGGATTTATTTTGTTATTTACCTAGAAAAGAATTGTGCTCATAGAATTTTATTACCAAGAACTGACTTGATCACGTGACATCGTCTTCCATCTTGGATATTTTGCTGGGATTCGAACTTGAAATTATTTGGACATTTCATTACCAGGACTTTTGCAATTTCTCTAGTGGATAAAATTTTGAATTATATTTGGATTAATTTTGGAATTGATTCTTAAAACCATAAGTTTATTTTTCTTTTCTGGAAAATATTTGTGCTCAATAAATTGTTTATTAAGTTTTTACAAGCTTGTTATTTTCACTATTTCTATGTTACTGTTTATTCGAGCCTAAGCACATAACACTATCTACTGTAGTATGTTTGTTGCATTACTATTGCAATGTACTGTATTATGTTTGTTGCATTGCTATTGCTATGTACTGTAGCATGTTTGTTGCATTGCTATTGCTATGTACTGCAGCATGTTTGTTGCATTGATATTGCTATGTACTGTAGTATGTTTGTTGCATTACTATTGCTATCTACTGTAGTATGTTTGTTGCATTACTATTGCAATGTACTACAGCATGTTTGTTGCATTACTACTGCTATCTACTGTAGTATGTTTGTTGCATTACTATTGCTATATAATGTAGCATGTTTGTTGCATTGCTATTGCTATATAATGTAGCATGTTTGTTGCATTGCTATTACTATATAATGTAGCATGTTTGTTGCATTGCTATTGCTATATAATGTAGCATGTTTGTTGCATTACTACTGCTATCTACTGTAGTATGTTTGTTGCATTACTATTGCAATGTACTGTAGCATGTTTGTTGCATTGCTATTGCTATCTACTGTAGTATGTTTGTTGCATTACTATTGCAATGTACTGTAGTATGTTTGTTGCATTACTATTGCAATGTACTGTAGTATGTTTGTTGCATTACTATTGCTATCTACTGTAGTATGTTTGTTGCATTACTATTGCAATGTACTGTAGCATGTTTGTTGCATTGCTATTGCTATCTACTGTAGTATGTTTGTTGCATTACTATTGCAATGTACTGTAGTATGTTTGTTGCATTACTATTGCAATGTACTGTAGCATGTTTGTTGCATTACAACTGCTATCTACTGTAGTATGTTTGTTGCATTACTATTGCTATGTACTGTAGCATGTTTGTTGCATTGCTATTGCTATCTACTGTAGCATGTTTGTTGCATTACTATTGCAATGTACTGTAGTATGTTTGTTGCATTACTATTGCAATGTACTGTAGTATGTTTGTTGCATTACTATTGCAATTTACTGTAGCATGTTTGTTGCATTGCTATTGCTATCTACTGTAGTATGTTTGTTGCATTACTATTGCTATGTACTGTAGCATTTTGTTTGCATTATTATTGCTATGTACTGTAGCATTTTTGTTGCATTACTATTGCTATGTACTGTAGCATGTTTGTTGCATTACTATTTCTATGTACTGTATTATGTTTGTTGCATTACTATTGTTATGTACTGTATATAATGCTGGCATTAGACTCTAACCATTTTCTTTAAAATTATTGTATATCCCACATGAGTGAAACAACATCCAATTTCAGAGATTTTAACTTATTTAGTAATAAGAAAAATGTCTTGAAAGTTTCATGTTGTTTCATAACTGTAGTGATAGTTTAATTTGTATAAATACATTGTAGTCAGCTGTATTTTTCATGTTTTCCAAATTGTATGCCTTGCATGTGGCTGCTAACAATGTTATTGCACATGATAAATATGAAAAATACAAAATGTTTTCAAAGATAAATGTATATTTATATAAACTACATAAAACATATTTTAAAATGAAGAAAATAATTTTTGGCCATTTTCTTAGGTCATTACATAGCCCTAATGTTCTTAGTCAAATGTGGGATATGTTATTGTAATCAGTTTTACTGTTCTAATTGGGTGATATTGTATGGTAATCAGTTTTACTGTTCTAATTGGGTGATATTTTATATCAGTTTTACTGTTCTAATTGGGTGATATTTTATGGTAATCAGTTTTAATGTTCTAATTGGGTGATATTTTATGGTAATCAGTTTTACTGTTCTAATTGGGTGATATTTTATATCAGTTTTACTGTTCTAATTGGGTGATATTTTATGGTAATCAGTTTTACTGTTCTAATTGGGTGATATTTTATATCAGTTTTAATGTTCTAATTGGGTGATATTTTATGGTAATCAGTTTTACTGTTCTAATTGGGTGATATTTTATATCAGTTTTACTGTTCTAATTGGGTGATATTTTATGGTAATCAGTTTTAATGTTCTAATTGGGTGATATTTTATGGTAATCAGTTTTACTATTCTATTTGGGTAATATGTTATGGTCATCAGTTTTACTGTTTTAATTTGGTGATATTTTATGGTAATCAGTTTTACTGTTTTAATTGGGTGATATTTTAAGGTAATCAGTTTTACTGTTCTAATTGGGTGATATTTTATATCAGTTTTACTGTTTTAATTGGGTGATATTTTATGGTAATCAGTTTTACTGTTCTAAATAGGTGATATTTGTGGTTATTTGTTTTACTGTTCTCATTGAATGATATCTTATGGTAACCAGTTTTTCTTTTCTGATTGGGTGATATCTTATGGTAATCAGTTTTATCATTCCAATTTGTGGGATATAAATATATACAAAGTGTAAATATAAATTAAAGCCTTTCATAGAAACAGATGGCAATACCATTTGATTGCATGCTATCACAACTGTCATGGATTATTTTTCTCACTCAACACAGAACAATCTCGAATTTGACTTAGAGAACACTCTTTCTCACTTTCATTTGTTTCAAAAGATCTCCAATTATGTTTTCATTTCTGTTTCTACATAGAAATGAGAGAAAACAATTTTATGTGCAGGTATGAGATAGGGATCTCCTAATCTTGGGATAAACATCCTTTATGGGCAGAAATTCAGCATTTTTTTTTTTTGTGCCTACAAATTCTAACACTCAGTCTACATGTCTGCACTTTCCCATAAAAGTTCATATGATGAATTATATTATTCTCTCTAAAACTGACAGGTACTTAGTTACACAGCAAGCAAATGTACAGTGGCATACAAACATACAGATATCCACACTACATGCACAACATTATATCTAAATGTAGGACATATACCTGTTGTCAATTCACTCCTATCATAAAACACCTTGATTTTTGGATCAGTGTCCTTGAAAGCTTGCAGCAAAGCCTCTGCTTGACTGGCGTTCTTGTGAGAGTATGAGATGAAAACATCATAAGCATATAATTTATCTTCATCCTCATCTACCCCAATTTCATGATCATTGTCCTTTGTTTCTATCTCTCCGCTTGTCAGCTGTGGACCAAGGTTCTTCACAATCTCTGCACAAGCCTTCTCTATTTTCACCTCTGTGATTTCTCCTTCATTTCTTACCCTGAGATAAACACAAAACTGGTTTCACATTTTGAAGAATTTTCTCTTACTGTTCCTCTTTTTATAACAATAAGATTAACATACATGATGGTTTGTTCTGTGAAAGCAAAAAATGAGGCAAATTGACCTGGATTGAAAACAGACTTGTACACAGCATGTAAATAAACTGCATCAGAAATGTCTTTAAAATCTGAAGGAATTAAGCCAAATGACTAGGCCTGAGCTTAGAAAATCAAGAGTACACATTAGCATATAATCTAGTATAAAATCAAAGATTTTTTCTTTTGATGATTACATTTATGAACCGCAATGCAGCATTGGCTTTTAGTAAATACCAAGAATTTCATGAAAACAAGAGATCTATGTTGACCCAATATTGGTTACCTGTTTACATAACTTAACAGTTGACCATATTGTTTAAAAAGCAGGCTTATACAGTATTGAAAAAACACAACCCATTGTAAACTATCTCTCAAGCTTTATAAGATGTCCATTTGACCAATTTTACTATAGTCTGATACAAATCCTTTCCAAATATAGCCATTAAATTGGTAGCAAGCTCAGCCAATCAAATGCATTAATATGCATGAAGTTCTCTAATTTTCAAACACATGCAAAAAATTGATGATATATAACTATATCCCAAACATAATGAAACTTGGATCAGAAGTATGACTCCCAGAGTGCTAACATTCCCAGCTAATTAGATGCAATGTCACCTCATTAATATCTAGATCTTGCTCATTATCAGGCCACATTCCAAGTATTTGCTTCTACAGAGGCAATAAGCTCAGCCAATCAGATGCTAGGTCACCTAATGAATAAACACGAATCTCACTCATTATCAACTCATCAAAATCTTTTGATATGAACCCATATTCTACGCCATTTATATGCATTAACTATACTCATTATCAAACACATCTAATACTTTGATGATATAAGCAAATATCCAACATTATATCGGTAAAAGTATCTTTGGAGTGTTAACAAGCTCAGCCAATCAGATGCATGATAACTTCATTATATATGCATGGATCTCACACATTACTGAATTTGTCCAAAATCATTAAAATATACAACCACATTCCATTTTTGATCAAAATCAGATAAGAAATATAGTCTTCAGAGTGGTATCAAGCAATTGTTGTTGATGACAAATGAAGCATGAAGCATGAAACATGATGGGCATATGGCTATACCATGAGTTTATTTGGCCTTATGGTCTTCTGAGCTAAATATGCAAATGCAATGTTGAATTGGTAAAAAATATATAGTGTCAGCTAGATGACAGACTACACAGACTGAGTGCATAGCATGCCTTGTGTGTCCATGTTATTATGCAATGCTTTACAACTTTGCCAGAAACAGTATTGGCTTGTGGTCCATGGGTAGGAACATACGTTCAAATTTGTCTCATATGGCAGCATAATCATTTTCATGGCCAGCTGAGGAAGATAAACAAATAATATTTCATTTATGGGTAAAGCTTACCTGCAATCTACCCACTGAACCAGAGTAAGGTAGTTTGGTAAGTTTGGAACAGAAATGATGTAGAATGGGGCTAGAATGGCACTTTTCTTCACTCTGTTACAACATATGGCCATGTTGTACAATTCTAGACACTCTGGGTTGTCCATAAAGGATGGAGTAAAAACAGCAATCACTCTGAAGTGGAAATAAGTATTTTCAAACTAAAAAGTGAAAATGAAATTAATAAAGTTCATTAAATACAAAATAAAATTAGCTCTGGAAAACATATCAGATTTAATTTTGTTTTCATATCTTTTCAAACTGAATAGACTATTTCCAAAACTCAAGAATCACCAGGGTCCATCCAATAAATTTGGGAAAAAAGATAATTTTAGTTGTCTAAAGAAGGAAAAGATGGTGAGTCAATAGGAAATGTTTAGCATCAAAGTTACCCTTTTATCTGTTTTTATCCATTATTATGTTTTGTAAAGTATTTGTAATAGAAAGTTTTAAAAATATAGAATAATTCATGATATTACAGAGTATCCCACTGGGCTTAACAGACTTCAATATATGGTTGCCCAGAAGCAGCTTTCTGGTAGTCCCTGGGTTCCAGGTACAAGAGATATAAGACTCTGAATCATGGAAATATGTACTCAAAATATCACATCAGTGTTTTGGCTCAAAAGTACCGCAATCATTATGATGCAGTATGACAAGCAACATTATTTTGGTGAGAACTTTCACTATATTTTGGTATACTGGCAAAGTTTCCCTATGTAAAGAATATATGAACAAAATGTACTTTAAACAAAAAAAGTGGTTACTAAAACTTTCATTTATTGCAAAAATATGTTACTTTGAAAATGTAGTGGAATAAAGATCTTATGTAATGAGTTTGATAACATCTGATCATCCAATTTTCAATAGACATGCTTTCAAAATATAGGACCTAAAATATCAATAAAATTTGAACATTAATGCCTCAATCATACATATATATTTCTGCAAAAGTCAATATATTTGAGTCAAGTCCTGTTTAAACGTCCAGAAGCATGTTGGCTCAGTGACCATAAGCCAATCATCCATATATATTTCTGTAAATGTCAATACAGTCGAGTCTTGTTTAAAGATCCAGAACCATGATGTCACAGTGACCATGAGTCAATCATACATATATATTTCAGTGAATGTCAATATTGTTGAGTCAAGTCTTGTTTAAAGATCCAGAACCATGATGACACAGTGACCATGAGTCAATCATACATATATATTTCAGTGAATGTCAATATTGTTGAGTCAAATCTTGTTTAAAAATCCAGAACCATGATGGCACAGTGACCATGAGTCAATCATATATATATATTTCAGTGAATGTCAATATTGTTGAGTCAAGTCTTGTTTAAAGATCCAGAACCATGGTTGCTCAGTGGTTAGCATGCAGGACTCACAACTTAAAGGAACATGTTTGAATCCTACCATTGGATCACCTGGGTGCACTATGGGATGGGGTGGGGTGGGGTGTCATTGTGCAAGGTACTTTACTCCAAAAGTCTCGTCATTAGAAAAGATACTGTTCAGCTGTAAAACACCACACCATACCAAACCAACATCACACCATACCAAACCAACATCACACCATACCAAACCAACATCACACCATACCAAACCAACATCACACCATACCAAACCAACATCACACCATACCAAACCAACCTTTAAAGACCCAAGTTACAATATTTCAATCTTTTGTCTCTATGGATAATTACACAAAAAACTTTTAAAACAATATACCGATAGCTTTTTAACCAACCTTACAGTACAGAAAAATGTTGGCACCTCATATCAATATTCAGTGGCATGAATACTTAAATGAAAGTAGCCACTATAAACAGGTGTCTATCTGATCTATTTCGTAATGACAAAGCTGAAATATTTGAACTTTTCACTGATATATTTGTGGCTACAGCCTAAAAACTATTTACACCAATTTAATACAATCAAGCAAATGTCTTCCATCTTACTGTTTGAAATTTTGGAGTAAGGGATCCTGCCTCTTGCAGACAAAGCATCAATACTGGTACTTGGTTTTAAAAGAAAATAATTCTTAGCTTGAAAATTAAAGATTTTCATTGAATTTTTTTGCCTTATTTTCCTTGCCCAACATGTCACTCATTTGACTAGTTTTTACAGCCCCAGTCAGATATTAATAGTGGAGATTGTTGTTTTGGGTTTAATGCAATTTCTCAGCACAAGATAAACTATACAAGGCAGCCATAAAAGCTCATGGACAAAAAACCTGGAAAGAAAACATGGTAGCACATGCTATTACTACAATAATAACTTTAAGAAACCATTTTCAATAGCAACCTACCTCTTACAAGAAGTCATGACAGTGAAAATATCATCCTGCCACACTTTCTCCTTGTCAAATGCCTGATGACTGGCAAACACTCTGAGACCTTCTCTTGAACTCTGAAGACACTTTGCAATATGACTGACCCAATGCTGATCTCCCACATCAAAACACATATACACATCATATGACATGGCTGTTTTCTTTTTCTTTAGAAACAAAAGTACATGTAAAATTTACTTTATTCAAGTATATTGGTGTCTGAAAGAAAATGTAATACTTGTGCCAGTCTGTTTTATATATGCATATTAATTGCAAAATAAATTTGAATAAAACTCAGAATACGTACTAAAATGATTCTTGCTCAAACAGTACAGCTGTCTTCCTAGTTAATGGATGTTAAAATTTGTTAAATAAACATTACATCTGTCTTCCCTAGTTAATGGATGTTAAAATTTGTTGAATAAACATTAAATCTGTCTTGCCTAGTTAACATATGTTAAAAAAATTTGTTAAAAAAAGTTTTTTTGTATTGATTTAAGGATGAAAAAGGTGAATACATGTAAAGTAAAACAAATTACATAATTGAACTGCATTATATCAATTTACTATCATGTATACGTATTTATGTATATTAATATTTTCACCTTTGTAATTCGAAAGTACTAAAAATTGTTTTGGGTCTCAAGATTTTTTGTTTTGAGGGATTTCACTGGAATTGGTTCTCATTAACTAATGACAAAAATTAAGCAAATAAATAAAACTTTTAATTGGTGTAACTGGATCCATTACTATACTCTCTTCGATTGAGGGGATATGGTATCTTGAGGGACTTTATAATATGGGATAACTATATTTGCATACCCTTGTACTTCTGGCTTCCCACTGCTTTTTCAGCCTCTCAAATTCCTTATTAACATCTATATTGATGTTGTCATATATAACAATTTTCAGACATCTCAGAGGAAGTCCCCCTTCCATCCAACTTGCAGCACCATTTACCATAGTCTGAAGCATTTTTACTTTACTATACCCCTGTAAAATATAAACAAGATATCGCTGATAGTACAGTGCTTGACCCTGATGCTTTTGCTTCTAATGTTGAAGATATAATCCCTAGTAGTGGCATGTCATTGTAGATATATGACAAGTGCAAATACAAGAGATTTACAGCCCAATGCACGAGATTTTTTTAACCTTATATTAATATTTCACTAAAGCAACACTAAATGTAGCTAAGTTTTAAATCAGTTAGAAATTCATTAACGATCTTATTTGTTGTAAAATATGCATTTTGCACATAAAAAACCTTTATATGGGCAACTTTTAGAAATTATAGATCATCAGATTAAGAAAAATCTGACAATAGCATAAGGTGTCACTCTACAGTTTCGTATTTTTGCATAGGGTTAGAATTTTAAATAAAAAGAATTTCTCTGGATTTCTTCACTGGTTATACTAGCAAAATAATAAAGACTATGTATATCTTAGGTGTTGTTCGAAAAACATTTAATTCATTTTATTTTGATGTATGATTGATGGGTGTAATTTAGGTTCTAGAGTATACAGCTTCGGCTAACTTAAGATGTGCTTGTATAAAAAAAACTGCTAGCTCTGCATGGTCATTTTCACTTACTGGGATTCAGAGTTAAATTGTAGAAAAACGTTCCAATAACTTTTTTTATTTTTCAGATACATGTATTTCATAATTTGTTCAATGCACTTTCAGAAGCTGCAATTGCCCCTTTCAGCAAAATTCATTTTCTCTATTTTAATAGCTGCTAAAGTTGGTGTAATTTTGATTAATTCTGGTTAATTTGTCAAGCACATGGGAGCATCCATTTTGGTATACCATGTGCTTAGATCATATGCAATTTCTACAAGTTCAGTATCCAAAGAAATGTCAGCCACATTGCATCAAAGTAGCATAGAGATATGCCAATATTATCTCCATTGTGCATGTTACAAATGTAAGCAATGTCATCTTAAATACGTCACTCTCTGAAAATATATATTAACTGGTGAGCACCCTCTAAGCATTATCGCCACAATATGCATGTATTGCCACAATATGCATGTACACACAAGAAGAATTAACTCCTTTTACCTTCATAAGGAACTCTTCACTTTGGAGGTACACTATCTCACCCAATATGGCTAGGCTAAATAAAGTATATGTAAGGCTTGTTTCTCAGGATAACTTAACCAATAAAGTTACATGGTAGCAAGACATCAGACATTCATAAAGGCAAGTTCCAAGTTTCAACAGCTGCTTCCTTCCATGAAAGCATCTTTGGATTGAGAAATGCATGCTCAGCATGAAAAATCTGTAGCAAATTGACACTAAAAGTAGGACGATGCAATAATTATTAGAGTAAGGTCATGGTATTATGTTAAATATAATACTAAACTAAAAGTAGGACCATGCAATAATTATTAGAGTAAGGTCATGGTATTATGTTAAATATAATACTAAACTAAAAGTAGGACCATGCAATAATTATTAGAGTAAGGTCATGGTATTATGTTAAATATAATACTAAACAAAAAGTAGGACGATGCAATAATTATTAGAGTAAGGTCATGGTATTATGTTAAATATAATACTAAACAAAAAGTAAACCTTGTAATTTCTTGCAGCTTCCCAGGAAGCTTAATGGAAGACGAAGTGAAATCAAGATATAAAACATTCTTTGCCCATATCCATCACCCAGCAGGTATCACAAAATATAACAAATGTATGTCTTATAAAAAATAAAACTATGTTCCTAATAAGATACATAATTATTCAGAATCTTAAACTTGCTGAGTCTTCAATTCAAGCATATTTCATGATTATAATTTCATAATACGTTTAAAATACTTTTAAGACATGACTCATGTGGGTCATTTATCGTAAGTGACCTGAATTTATCTGTGTCACTATAATCCTGACTGTATATGTGGTTATTATAATCCCCACTGTATTTATTTGTGTTGTTAAAATCCCCACTGTATTTATCTGTGTCATTATTATCCCCACTGTATTTATCCATGTCATTGTGATCCCTGCTGTATGTATCTGTCATTATAATACCCGCTGTATGTATCTGTGTCATTATTTGTGTTGTTAAAATCCCCATTGTATTTATCTGTGTCATTATAATCCCCACTGTATTTATCTGTCATTATAATCCCCACTGTAATTAACTTGTCATTATAATCCCCGCTGTATGTATCTGTGTCATTATTTGTGTTTTTAAAATCCCCACTGTATATATCTGTGTCGTAATAATCCCCACTGTATTTAACATGTCATTATAATCCCCACTGTATTTATCTGTCATTATAATCCCCACTGTATTTATCTGTCATTATAATCCCCACTGTATTTAACATGTCATTATAATCCCCACTGTATTTATCTGTCATTATAATCCCCACTGTATTTATCTGTCATTATAATCCCCACTGTATTTATCTGTCATCATAATCCCCACTGTATTTATCTGTCATTATAATCCCCACTGTATTTATCTGTCATTATAATCCCCACTGTATTTAACATGTCATTATAATCCCCACTGTATTTAACATGTCATTATAATCCCCACTGTATTTATCTGTCATTATAATCCCCACTGTATTTATCTGTCATTATAATCCCCACTGTATATATCTGTGTCATAATAATCCCTACTTTATTTATCTGTCATTATAATCCCCACTGTATTTATCCATGTCATTATAATCCCCACTATATTTATTTGTGTTGTTAAAATCCCCACAGGGGGCCCCGAGTGGCCTAGTGGTCTAAAGCGTTCTTCGTTACGGATCACTACCATCTCACCTCTGCCAGTGTGGGTTTGAGTCTAAGATTCGGCTAATGTAGTTATGTGAGAGAGCTTGCCAGTAGCTTCTTGTGGGTCGGTTGTTTTTTCCGGGGGTTTTCCCGGGTTCTTCCTCCACCAATAATACTGGCCGCCATGTATAGCCTATTGTGTTTTGAAAAAATCTGTTAAACCCTACAACAAACAAACAAACAACAACAACAAAAAAATCGCCACTGTATATATCTGTGTCATAATAATCCCTACTTTATTTATGTGTCATTATAATCCCCACTGTATTTATCTGTGTCATTATAATCCCAACTATATTTATTTGTGTTTTTAAAATCCCCACTGTATATATCTGTGTCGTAATAATCCCTACTTTATTTATGTGTCATTATAATCCGCACTGTATTTATCTGTGTCATTATAATCCCAACTATATTTATTTGTGTTTTTAAAATCCCCACTGTATTTATCTGTGTCATTATAATCCCAACTATATTTATTTGTGTTTTTAAAATCCCCACTGTACATGTATTTATCTGTGTCATAATAATCCCTACTTTATTTATGTGTCATTATAATCCCCACTGTATTTATCCAATCCATGTCATTATAATCCCCAGATGTCATGTAAATTAATCTTGAATGGTTAATGTCAATATGGTTTTACATTAAACAAAAATAATAAAATGCTTCCTTTAGCGTATTTCACCAATGATTCATCATTTACTGAATCATACAAATTCAAGGACTTTTCAACCATAAAATAATCCTTTTAAAATTTAAGAAGTTGATGAGGCATTCACATGAATTCAGGTATTTTTCAAGGTTGTATGAGAATTGTTTTATATTTAAAAAACAAACAAACAAAAAAGAATGATGTCTTAAAGAAACAGATATGCCTAATATCAACCTGAGGACTGTCAAGCTAGTCAAGCTTAGACAGGTTTGTGGACATACAGTTGTAATACTGTATACCCCATCTAAAGTTATGAAGAAGCATATAAACAAGAAATGGTTTGTTGGAATCATGTAATAAAGATAGCTTACCTGATGACCTGTGGCTAAAAGTGGAGTTATGAGAGTTTTATCCTGATTGTTGAAAACAGGCACAAAGACACGGAACATTTCTGCCACCTGCTGAGGGAGGGTCAGATCACTTCCACGCCGCCTGGAACATAATTTTTATTATATTGTATGTTCTAGAATTCTAATGAGTATATGATGATCCCTAAATGAAAATGATAATTTGAATACCAATACTGTTTGACATTGTAAATCATCATTCTTTTTATTACGTATTCCACACTATCCCTTACACCACACACACTGCATCACCTACTCAATATCTGTAATCCAATGGTCAAAACACAAAATTAATTTAATATATGTTCCTACTGCGGCTGAAAACTCAATGTTTGATTAAAAAATAACACAAATAAACCTAGATTTTAGGGACCATTTGGTTTGTAGCCACTGAATGTAACCTTTATAGCATTTGAACAAAGTAGGACATACAGAGAAGATAACTAACAAGTTTGTAAATTTGCACTCTGGGCACAGAGATGAGTAGAAAGGATAATGATATCATAACACCCCTTATGCTAAACTGTAGGGTATCATAGTACATTGGATGTTACATTGTAACAAATACAGTACCCTGGATGATAATGTGTAGGGTACCATAGTACCTTGGATGTTACATTGTAACAAATACAGTACCCTGGATGATAATGTGTAGGATACCATAGTACATTGGATGTTACATTGTAACAAATACAGTACCCTGGATGATAATGTGTAGGATACCATAGTACATTGGATGTTACATTGTAACAAATACAGTACCCTGGATGATAATGTGTAGGGTACCATAGTACCTTGGATGTTACATTGTAATAAATACAGTACCCTGGATGATAATGTGTAGGATACCATAGTACATTGGATGTTACATTGTAACAAATACAGTACCCTGGATGATAATGTGTAGGATACCATAGTACATTGGATGTTACATTGTAACAAATACAGTACCCTGGATGATAATGTGTAGGATACCATAGTACATTGGATGTTACATTGTAACAAATACAGTACCCTGGATGATAATGTGTAGGATACCATAGTACATTGGATGTTACATTGTAACAAATACAGTACCCTGGATGATAATGTGTAGGATACCATAGTACTCTGGATGTTACATTGTAACAAATACAGCACCCTGAATGATAATGTGTAGGATACCATAGTACCTTGGATGTTACATTGTAACAAATACAGTACCCTGGATGATAATGTGTAGGGTACCATAGTACCTTGGATGTTACATTGTAACAAATACAGTACCGTGGATGATAATGTGTAGGATACCATAGTACATTGGATGTTACATTGCAACAAATACAGTACCCTGGATGATAATGTGTAGAATACCATAGTACATTGGATGTTACATTATAACAAATACAGTACCTTGGACAATAATGTGTAGGGTACCATAGTACATGTACCTTGGATGTTACATTGTAACAAATACAGTACCCTGGATGATAATGTGTAGGGTATTATCATACTCTGGATACTAAAATGTAGGATGCACAGTGTAGGGTTTCATAATACCCCTGATGCAAAAGTGTATGGTACCAAACACTCTAGAGGCTAAAGCATAGGCTATCATAACACCCAGTATGCTAAAGTGTAGGGTATCATAATACCCTGTATGCTAAAATGTAGGATATCATAGCACTGTGGATGCTATGGCATAGGATAACATAGCATGCTGGATGCAACAGTGTAGGGAAAATCACACTCTGGATGGTATAGTGTAGGATAACATAGCACCCTGGATGGAAAAGTGCAGGGTATCATAATACTCTAAATGCTACAGTGTTGGATATCATAGCATTCTGGATGCTAAAGTATATGATATCATAGTACCATGGATACTAAAGTCAAGGATAATATAGTACCCTGGATACTAAAGTGTAGGATGTCATTGTACTCTGGATGCTAAAGTGCAGAATATCATAGTACCCTTGATGCTAAAATGTAGGATATCATAGTACATGTGTATGGGAAGCAAAAGTGTAGGATATCATAGTTCACTGGATGCTAAAGTGTAGGATATCATAGTATATGGGAAGCAAGTGTAGGATATCATAGTACACTGGATGCTAAAGTGTAGGATATCAATATTCTGGATGCTAAAGTATAGATTATTATAATACCTTGGATGCTAAAGTGTGGGATATCATAGTACCATGGATGCTAAAGTTATAGCATATCGTATTATACTTGATGATAAAGTGTAGGACATCATAGTACCCTGGATGCTTAACTGTAGGATATCATAGAAACCCAGATGTTATAGTGTAGGGTATTATAATAATCTGGATGCTAATGTGTAGGATATCATAGTACCTTGGATGCTAAAATCTAGGATATCATAGTACCATGGATGCTAAAATCTAGGATATCATCAACGAGTCTGGTAAAATTCATTACAGCTGTAAAGATCTACATGAACTGAATCTGGTAAAGGTCATTACCGCAATAAAGATCTACATCAAGTGAATCAGTCTAGTAAAGGTCATTACAACTGTAAAGATCTACATCAAGTGATTCCGGTACAGGTCAATACAACTGAATGTGACAGCTCTCACTCATTACTACAATTTGATTCAAGATATAATATCAGTACCACTATGTATTTCATGTATGACAATAAGGATTGAAAGGAAACAACATGAAGCCTAATACGAATGTTTTAAACAGGGTTCGTACGGTCTTTGAAGGTCTTTGAAAGTTTGGGAAAAATGAGGTAGCGTTTTCAAGGCCTTGAAAGTTTGGGAAAATCGAGCATATTACCCTAAGGTCTTTGAAAGTCTTTGAAAATTGAAATAAACCCCCCAAAAAATAATTTCTTTCCAGAATCACAAATAAAATTATCCGAGGTTGTTAGATTCAGATGTAATCTAGTTATCCTGGTTTCTTTCTTTTTATGACCCGTTCAGTTTATTGCCGCCGCAATAACAAAAGAGGCTTTGTTTTGTTTGGCCATCCAAAGTATGCCGCGGCGGCGACTTCAATCACACATGCACTCTTCATCAAAGCAATACGGTGCCGCTACACACTTCATCAAAGGAAGTCACCAATAAAATTGCCCAAGGTCGTTAGCTTCGGATGCAGCTGGTTTTCCTGGCTTCTTTCGTTTGACGAATAGTTCAATTTGACTGGACGAGTCCATCAGTTTTAGCCAATCAAAATGTTAATTACACTAATTCTACGTAGAAAGTTCGCGAAAGTTATACGCTCGAGAATTCAAAATTTCTTCATTCGATTTACATCGTCTGCAAGTTCAGTGTTTAAAAATGCCAGGTCTTTGCTCTTTCAACGATATCTGGCTTGAACAAGAGAAGTACAAGGAATGGCTGCAAAAGAATAAGTTATGCAAACGAAAGGCGTTTTGTACGCTGTGTAAAAAGACGATCAACTTGGCTTCAATGGGAGAAGGAGCCCCTACAAGTCATGCCAAAGGTAGGTTGCAAATTAGTAACTACATGTTCATTTAGTGGAACAAAGATGCAGAAGTATAAGCAATTGGTAGTTTTTGGAAAAATAATGGTAATTCATTACTCGTCGGGTATAAAATAAGATCGTTTAGTTTGATGATTTGGGAGATATAGCAAAAGAGGGCCTGTTTAAATTTACTTCTACCGTCGGTTTATTTAACACGTTTGAGGAACAAAAATCATTTTCGAAAAATTTGTTCTACATAACAATATTCCTTGATTTAATACAGAAACATCCATTGTAATAAATTAAATTCACGGATAAACAGTTTCAAAGTGCGCATGCGTACACTATATTAGAGTTAAACAAGAGTTCTTGTTCTTGAATTGCGAGTAAAAAAAAAAAAAAAAAAAACTCTCAACGAAACAAACAGGTTGCTATATATAGAACCTGTTTTGTCCAGTACTTTGAAGTGCGTGAAATATTACTAAATTTAAAGATGTTTATTACAAAAAATGGGGAAAAACATGTCCTGGGCTGACCCTGGACTTGTGCAATCAGGATCAGACAAGGAAAAGGGAGAAACAAAACTTCGTAGGGTCCTAAAAATTATGTGTGAGGCAGGAAGAGAAGTAGAGTCCCGATGTGATTTAATATTAACTCAGTACGGAAAATTAGTGGATGAAGTTATCCAATCGGACAATCATCCATTGAAATGCTTCAGTAGAACAGATGACAGACTTGATGAAGTGTTTTATTCTGTCCTTTCCAAAAGAAATGAATATGTTGAACTTTGGAATGTTCTCCAGAAAATGTTGTTGTTATCACATGGGCAGGCAAGAGAGAGGATTTTCTATCAACAAACAGGTATCTGTTGAGAACCTCAGCAGAGAAAGCCTCAGAGCTCAAAGGTTAATCATTGACACAATGAGAAAAGCTGGTGGACCTTTGGAAATCATCATTAGCAATGAAATGATGACATATGCCTCCTCTGCAAGACATAAGTACCATGCCTATCTGGATAAGAAGAAAGCAGAGGAGAAGGATGAGAAGAAAAACCTAAAAGGAAAGAAACGGGAGTTGGCCTTGGATGAAGTGGAAGAACTTAAAGCCAAAAAGCTGCGTCTTGACGCTGACATTGCCAGCCTACATGCTTCCTCTGTACAGAAAGCAGAAGAGGCAGAATTAAAAGGACTCATTGTGCTTGTCACAGAGTCAAATGCTCTTAGGAGAAGAGCAGAGGAAAAGATGGCATCTCTTTCCAAAATGATTAAAGAGAAAAAAAAGCAACTAAAATAATGCATTTAAAGCAGTACTGATGTCTTTTAAGAGAACAATTTATGTTGTATTAAATCTGACACGTATGTTACATATTTCTGGAGAAAAAAACAACAAATGTTAACCTTTTTTCTAGACCATTATAATGCAATTTTAGGCAATTAAGTATAGTTTGACTTTAATCAGTAAAAAATATTGTGGTTTTTGGCATTCGTTGTTTTCTCTTATAACCTGTATACACAATGTTAGCAAAAATAGGTCTTGGAAATCTCTGTTTGTGGTCTTTGAAAGTTTGGGAAAAGTCTTTGAATTTATCAGTCATAGTTGAGTATGAACCCTGTTAAATGACATCATTATTCAATAAATTTAAAGATATCTAATTTACATAAACTGAAATTAATACTCTATATTTGACTAGTGCATCTTTTTATCCTTATCTGTCAAATATATATATATGCACCATTCATTGAATTTTTTCACTTAATTATGGCTCATTTAAAAATGCAGTTTGACAAGCATTTTATTTATTCTCTCCCCTGGTACATTAATCAAGTTTCAATCATTTTCATTATACCGGTACTGTGATTTAGTGAATAACACCATTGACAGTTATGCATCCCAATTACCATGATGTAATAAGTGAAAATTGTAATACAAAAAATCTGCTATGATGGCTGCTGATAAGTCACTTCACAGACTTTGGTACCTATACATCCATATTGGTCTCACAAAGTCAGCCACATTTAAACATACCTCTCAAAACATAGCAGTCTTCCATAAGGACTGTCCTGTGTTGATAAAGGCTTTGACAACCAGCATGAGAAATGATGTCGTAAGTCCTGTTCCTTGTCCAAGGACAAGTCTCTAACTGATATTCCTAAGTTATAAGCCAGGGCTCCTAAAACAGTACCTCTCAAAGATGAATAGTCCCCTTCAAAATTAAATAGAAAGAAATATTATGACTGATATTCAGATAGTATAAAGAAGCCATGTTCAGTCTTTTCATGTTTGTTTTGGATCTAAACAGAACTTTTGAGAAATTGTTTATATACCGGTACCTATCACTCTTTCCCAAGTCTGATCTGAAAACCTGCACCATTTGCACATCTGATATAATATTAGACTCTTCACTGTCAAATTGTTATGTATATCTAACATTTTGTTTTTAAAAAATTCATGACTGTATGTTATAGTGAATATCAATAGATAACTTTTGCGCACTACACTTTACATGTTCTGCTTGAAGATATTAAGAGTGATAAGATTGTGTATGATCAAATTACTAATGATAATATCAATAATAAACTTGCTGACAAGTCTGGATTAATTTTTCATTGGCTGGTAGAGTCAGGTTACTTCTTACAAGAATTATTCTCTTTCCTGCTGGATGGGTTTTGTCAGGCAGGTTCTTTGACTGTGTGGGATTTTTACAAATTATCATGTAGGAGTAATAGCAAAATGAATTTCCATCTCTAATGCTTATATACAATTAGTGTAGCTGGAGAAGTTTAGTCAGTCTTATTTCTTATGTTCTAGTTGTAAAAACAGTTTTCAGATGTGTTTTATGTAGTGTTCAGATAGTATTTGAAGGTACTTTTAGTTACATTTATTGATCAAGGATAAAATTCGCAATAATGTGAGGAACAAAGTGAAAAAGACGAAACTGAGATATTGATCTGGTCTTGTCTTATTCTTGGTGCAATAGCTAAACATAGGGTGTGTTTGGACAAATTCAGGCGGTCAAGTTGAGCATATCGGAAAAGACATGTACAAGATTTAAAGAAATTTCAGCCACATTACATAAAAGTAGTACAGAGGTATGACATCATTCTCTCTGCTGTGCATGTTGCAAAAACAAACGACTTCATGTTACACTCTTGGAATGTATCACCATAATAAATACATCTGTCATCATCATCTTGTTTGAGAGTAGAAAATACCAGATTATGCTTCATCCAGATCAACCTTAACAAAATGAACCTACTGATGCACCATGGCAATGTACTCCAAAATAATGCAAATAAATTGATTGAATCACTTTTGTATGGACCAAGTGGCGTTATTTGGTACAATGTCACACATTGCTATGCAATTCCCATATTAATCATGAGTTTGAAAATGCAGCAAAATATCTGGAAAAGGATTTGATTTAATGCATAAAATAGAGTACAAGATCTTTTAAATATTATTGCTGGAAGTAACAAAATCATGCTTGATGCCAAAATCTGCCAGCATTCAGCTTGTAACAAGGAAACTGCATTTGGTATTTAATTATGTCCTTAATAATAATAATAATAATAATAATAATAATAATAATAATAGTAAATAAATACAGACTGTTATAGAACTGTTACTTTAGTAATTGCCAATATAAGAAGAAAATATTTTATTATTAACTAGACATGTAAAACATTATTGACTATATCTCACCAAGGAAATGAGAGATAAGTGCCATTCCCAAAAAACACACAGTGGCAGCCAAAGTCGCTGACTTTGGTGAGTATCAAAACCACTACTCTTGGATTACAAGTCTGAAACTCTACCAACTGAGTCACCATGGTTCCCAAAGAAAAAAAAGAACAAAGAAAGAAAGAACAAACAAAATTAATCACAAAACTGGTAGTATTAGGTACTTACCTGGAAAAGCAGAAACCATAACAATGTCAACTTACCTGGAAAAGCAGAAACCATAACAATGTCAACTTTTTCTGCAGGGCTGAGTTTAGTAATATCTCCATAAAATAGCTGGATATCACATTTTCCTGTAACTGTTTCTATAGTGATAGTGTCTTGCAGCACCAAAGTTGATTTCATATTAATATGTTGTGCCATGTCTGAGTGAGTTACTTCTCCTTGTGAACGTTAGCAGCTTCTGTAAAGGACATGAAATCAATGTGACTTTTCAAAATTAGAAACTGTACATAAAGAAATATTGTGCATTATGCTTATGTGATGTCACAAGTGCAACATACAAATGAAAAACAACCTTTTCTACAACATACAAAACAACAACAAAGAAATCCCTGCAAAAATATCCAGAAAGAAATTTTATTTAAAATTCAATGAATTTAAAAAGCACATGCAAAATGCATCTTTGGTCTGAATATTATTTTAATTGTATAATAAGAGTTCTGTATGGTTCTATTAATACATAGGTGATAATAGATGTTAAATAATTAATACTGAGATACTGAAATATATTAGTGTAAGAAAAATGATATTGTCACAATACCACTCTACAGTAGTAGATCACTTTTGAAACTACAATTTTCCCAATTTAGGAAATACAGCGTATCTACCATTATTATATTATTCAAACCTGTATTTTCATATATAGGCCTTTTTCATTGTTGTTCTTCTTCTGTTCCTTCTGTCTCCCTCCCTCCCCCTTTCCTTCCACATTTGGATGTATGATATTTAAAATATGTCAACTGTAGACCCTCAAGTGTACATTTACACAACCAATGCGGTGTCATCAAGAAATGTTTAATACATTAACTCCAAACAGAACAAAATAGACTTCACATATTAACATTTTTATAATTAGTTTTCTACTTGAATCATGGAACTGTCAGTGACTGAATTTACATGACTTGTTATGTATTACCCATACAGTATTGTATACTTGTAATAACCTAAGACAAATGGTATACAGTTATGTATCTAGTTACTACATCAAAACAGTTTCAATCCACACACTAAACATATTTTAAAAATTGTTTTCATTTTTATTTAAATACAATCATTATTCTACAAAATTCACAAATTAAAGCATTATATGCACAAGATACATATTTAAATGTCATTGCTCCACAATTATTATAAATCTTTTTTTTAATTATTGATTTAGTAATGCATCTGTTAATCCCACTGGCACAAAATAGTGAAAACCCACATAAATTGGTTTTTGCCTTTATACAATTTTTAATAAAAAAAATATATATATATATATATATATATATATATATATATATATATATATAAGTATTTAACTCATGAAGTGGAACATTTGAGGAATGTCGATGTGCTCTACTTCTACCACTGCATGATACATGTATATGTAGTTTTAATATCCTATTTGTGACTGAGGCTCATTATTACAGATAGTCATGCAAACATTTTTTTCTAATCAATCAGTGGTGTTGTTTTTTTAAAGTGAAATTGCTGACATTAGCAAATTTTGAAATGGTGTCCCTCAATAATATATGCAGCTTACAAGGCCTGGTTTCCAAAATACCAAAGTCTGGTATATTAGTTGTTTTCGGGCGTTTTTTTAAAATAATTTTAACTGTTTTCATGCATCGCTACTTACCAAGGGGTTCGTTGCGGTAACGGAGGTAAACAAACTTGTTATTGTTTTAAGCGGCCACATTTGACTAAATTACAAACCCAAACTAGCCGCTTTAAACCGTACTACGGACAGTTTTGTGTGTGCCGCCTTCCCCTATGCCTGCTAAGTATTCTAGGAGAATTTCATTGCTACTAACCGTGCAATAAGAAAGATATTTAAAAGAGAAACCAGGGCCTTGTCCCCCCGTCTATTTCATTACCTATTGATCAGTTCTAAGGTCACGATTTCTGAATAAGTTTTACATATTTTGTTTCCTCGGATTTGTTGTTTTCAAGGTTTTTCAAAATAATCAGACCAATATCTTTCAAATATCCACCAACCCAACAGTACTATTATTATTATTATTATTATTATTATTATTATTATTATTATTATTATTATTATTACATACGTTTGGGTCTTTTTTAATAATCATTTTATATATTGCTAAATTCAGACTTGATACATATGTTTGATAAAGAATTAATTTCCTTCTACCTTTAATTATTGTTGAATAATTTTGTATTTATGATGGTCGCAAAATATATAATGTTAACAACTTTTGCAATGTTTAAACTATTTAAAATATTTATGAAAATATTTCTGTAGTTTACGCATCATATTCAACTAACGTTTTCTAAAATAATCATCACTAGTCCCCGATTTCAATATTTCTATACAATATCCTTTTTCATTTTACATGATTCGTACAGTACATATATCACAGAGGTAGTCAAAATCAGCTGGAAATGTAGGCTATTCAAAATTCCAGAACAGTTTCATGTTTTGTAGGACATGTCGGTCGGATTTGAAGAACGAAGAAAGTACATTTTGAGGAAATTTAAGATTCATAAATGTAAATTTTGGTAATACCATTTTTATTACCAGCAAAAGAAAACATGCTTGTCTTGTCACTTACATCTCCTGGGTGATCCATCATAGAGTGTGTCTTCTGTTGCTAGCCTAGCATAGTATCAAAATAGTTTCACGGGTAAAATGGAAAAGAAGCTGTTGTACGACACTCCATTTACCCAGTAGAAAAAAAAAAACCTGTTTTGTCTTCTTGGATTATTGGTTCTGAAACTCTTACTCTCCTACCATAAACCTTCAGTTGCATTTTTTTCTCGAATCTAGCATTTTGACAGATTTCTAGAATGGCACGTATCTGATAGATATGCCTTAGACCTTGGCTTCAGTGTGTTTCTTATTTTTAGACTCTGGAGAGCACTCGTTATAGTCTTAACCATTCTTTTTGCGAAAAGATATCAATACTCGTCTAAACAACTGTTTCAATGATCACAACGGTATTTTCAATTATAACGTATTTCGCGTTTGTTTTTAACATTGGGAATGTATGTATGTATGTATGTATGTATGTATGTATGTATGTGTGTGTGTGTGTGTGTGTGTGTGTGTGTGTGTGTGTGCGTGCGTGCGTGCATGCATGCATGCATGCAGGTAGGTAGGTAGGTAGGTAGGTATGTAGGTAGGTATGTAGGTAGGTAGGTATGTAGGTATGCATATTTAGAGCAGGCAATGTTTATGGCACATTTTCTAGCCCCTTCCTCATGCCAGGGAGGTGAGCAGTGCACTCCTGAAGAGGCTGGTCAGTCGCTCAGGGGACTGCTGGATTCCACTGCTGCTCCATGTCATTGTCGAACGACCATAATGGCTGGAGCTGCCTTTGTGCAGGTTTGCGGCTTCTTCTGCCAGTGAACCCATACCTGCCTCTTCGTCGCATGCCTGTCGTCGTCGGACTTTAGTTGGTGGTGAAATGGGATGTGTGACGGAAAAGAATGACTTGCGCGGTGACTTTGTTTTAAGTGCGGAAGAGTTGCGCATTCCGTCGACTTCACTCTCTCGCCCAAAACCATCTGCGTTCAGCAGCACGACAACGCAGAGACTGCCGGAGACAGAGTTGAGTGTAGTGGATGACCATGATGTCCTACGTGTTTCGTTTTACTCTTTGCTCTTTGCTGGGAATCGCCTTTCTGCCCGTGCACCAGCTGGTGGTTCTTCCGCGCAAGCTGCCACATGCTAGGTAAACAAAGCCAGAAAGCGTCAAGACTGGCTTATTGAGAAATGCGACGAGATCAAGCAGTTGCTAGACGAGAAACACCGCATCTTTCAAACCTACCAAAACAACCCTAAGCCCGCCTGTATGAAAGATGCGTACAACAACATACGCAGAACTGCGAGACATATGGTTGAGCAGCAAAGCTGATGAGATCCAGTGCTACACAGACCAGTTTGACATGAAGAACGTCTAAAGCGTCCTGAAAGAAGTGTATGGAGCTACATCCATTGGACCCCCCCCCCCCTTCTCAGCGCAGATGTGAACACAATAATTACTGACAAAAAGAAGATTATTCAACGATGGGCTGAACACCTTGATAGCGTCCTGAATCGTCCTGCATCAATCAATGATGAAACCATCAGTCGTCTCCCCCAATTACCCATCAACAAAGCACTTGGATGACCATCCAACATTGCTGGAGACAAATAACACACACACACACACACACACACACACACACACTGGCGAGTACAAAATATGTAAGGGATCGCCGTTCCTACAGCACTGCACACACACACACACACACACACACAAACGCATACAAATAAATAAATATATATATATATATATATATATATATATATATATATATATATATATATATATATATATATATATATATATATATATATATATATATATAACACAACGAATATTTAAATAAGGCTGATTCATTTGTATCTTACCCAATACTAAAGCAACTATAATGCATCGAGCCAAAGTTACAATGGTCTTCCTATTTTACGAATGCTTGTATACCTTCCCCGTAAGATTAGCTGCTATGTTTGTTTGTCTAGGTAGATTAAGTTCTTCCAGATCCACTGTAGGATATATATATATATATCTGACCATGAGCAAACGGAACCTATTTTATAATCAGAACACTGATTGGTCCTTTGATGTAGTTGCATCATTTTTATACGTCGCTGACATTAGTCAGAAAAAGGATTTTATTTAATGTCATAACATATGAGTCAGATGAGAGCATGTGATTATTTAAAATCTACTTCGACGGTCTTTTGTTTTAAAATTAGGATATTATTTGCATTTTGAATGGATTATAACAAAAAAAGAAACTCTTTAGTGAATATCTTTTTAAAGTTTATATTTAAGAGGTGTGTATGTGAAACGTGATTGGATTTATTATGATATGTGAGAGACATAGAACTATATAAAGACATAATTATATTTGTAATTTGCATGAAATGAGATGCATTGATGAACACTATATTTATTACATCATCTGTAATTTATCGGTATACGCATGGAGAAATGAAGAGTCAAAAATCAGTTATGAAGGTGCACCTAGAACAATTCCGGCAACCACAATCAACGTCTGATTTATGTGATAACGGACCAAACACACCTGTAAGAAATGTATATTTTTTCTCTCCTTCCGGCAACCACAATCAACCAATTGACGTCATATTTGTGTGATAACGGACAAAACGCACCTATGAGAAATGTTTTTTTTTTCTTCACTTAAACTGCACTAAAACTGATAGGATAGGTTACGAATTGAGAGGTGTATTGCACCACGTGATCATTTCATGCCTAAAGACAACCGGTGTGGAAAATTTGGCGCCTAAAGACATATTGAAAGAAAAACAATCATCTTGGAGCTTAGGTAATTTCTGCTTTTTCACATAAGTGGGCAAGTTTTTTTCTTCATTTGTAAAAAGAAGTTTAAATATATTAGATATATTTTTATTTTACTTTATGTTAAATTTATTTGGATTGATAGAAAATTCTTACAGACAGACATTTAAAATTTTTAAATACTAATTATTTTATTTCACATATGTATGATTCTAAAAAGAAACTATGTAAAACTTTTAACATATACTTATTAAAGTAGTTTTGATACATATAATAACATTCGGATTCATATAATTCAAAGTTCTTTTACAGAAGTTATATTTCGTTGCAGTGGGTGTAGATATATTTATTTACTACGTCTTTGTCGCTCCATTCCACCTCACCTGTCTTCACAGTGTAAAGTGTCAAATTGTCACAGTGATAAATTGGAGTATTTGTTCTCCACAATTGTACTTCTGCAAAACATCCTCATGTTTGAGTTATAATTTTGATTAAAGGCCTCACAGGATAGTTTCGTATTTTGACATCTCATTTTTAAGGTAGAAGGCACACGTCTAATTATCACATTCTTATCTATTTTCAGTTCACACATAAACTAAATATGTAATGTCGTTTACATTTACTTTGAGTCAGGCTTGGAAATAAGTTGACTTGTTCTTTACTGCCTGTCACAGTAACACTAGCATTGGAGATCACATGCGTAACATTTGGACTTCAAATGAGCAGCCGACTTGGCTTACGTATTTACATGTATCTGCTGCAGAGGTAAATATCTAAAAATCTAGATGGTTGAGGGGTGATGAAAAGTATGCTAATTTGTTACAGTACTAGTGAACTGTATTCATGCATAAGGTACATACTTATTAAAAATCGGTCTTTTCTGTAAAAAATAAAATGAAGGTAAAAAGAGGGGTTGGTGGCAGTGCTGGTTCAGTATAAATGTCACTTGTTGCATAAAGAATTAACTGTAATACCTCAGTCAGAATCTTACAAGCATCCTTTCAACAAAAATCATTAGTTAGATTTTATGTGTATATTTAATGTAATATTATTATCATTTATTCGCAATAGGTCATCGTCAGATGAAATTTTGCCAACTAAAACTGTACAGTGAGACTTTAAAGTGTTACTGGACCAGCAAAGCTGTTGTACTGGTGTATGAAAATAACTCCAATACACAGGTTGCCTTTTGTTGTTTGCGTGGTATACAATTTGAGAGAAAAATGTAGATGAAAACATTTACACATCAGTAGTAATGTGGGGCATCCTAGCGACAATGGGAAATCCAGTCAAAAAGGGCTTGGGCACATCTGGCGACAAGATTTCTAGCGACAATGGGAAATCCAGTCAAAAAGGGCATGGGCACGTCTGGCGACAAGGCATAGTGGGCACGTCCAGCGACAAGGGGAACTTAACATGGGAACTATTTGGGCATATCTGGCGACAAAGGAAATTGAACATGGTGGGCCTATCTAGCGACAAGGGGAATTGAACATGGGGAGTATTATTTTTATTTGGGTCTATCTAGCGACAAGGGAAATGGAGGGGAAGAAAGCAAATATCTTTTCGAGGTATATGCGTGGCCCTGAAAACAAACCACATAATCTCCTATCAGAACAGAAGGGAAGGAAAATAAAATCACACAATCTCCTATACACAGAAAGAAAGGAAAACAAAACAAGGAATATTAAGAACATCATACATTCTATGTGAAATATGTTCATTGTTTTCATTCATTCATCCATTTAATAAAAAGGTAGTATGATATTTATTGTCGACTGACTTCTTAACATATCTCAAATTTAAGGGATGTCCTGTGTTTCTCTGCACACGCTACAAACAATCTTGCCAAGTTGTAACAAATCTAAGTAAAAGGTGAAAAAAGAGCTGCGCAAAAATATGATTTGTTCTATCGACAGTCTAAGATGTGTGTATTGATTTGAAATTCAAAGTTAACCATAGGCAGGGTCATAAAGTGCAATGTCTCTCGCCTCAATCATTGTTACATTGTTACTATTCTTCCGAACGTGTGTTTTAGTTCTAGTATTTTTATTTCAAAGTTAGCCATAAGCAGGGTTATACAGTGCAAGATCACTCGCGTCATTCTTGAAATAGTTTTGTATTTGTTTCCTTTCTAAAAGAAACGGTAGATCCCATGCTTAAAAAATTTCCGTGACACATTGCAGTGCCATACATAAAGATATAGCTCTGATAACTGAATTGTACAAGTTTGTCAATTCAAGATTTTATTTCATCCAACGATTTACTGATTGACTATTTGTATGGGTGTAGCGTTTGAAAAACAAATTACATGGCAAACGAAAATTATGGTGCCTACTGATTAAAATTTTGGAGAGGTATCTTCAAACGGGAACATCTAACATTAGGATTTTAATCAAACGTATTACGACGGAGAGAGAGAGAGAGACAGAGAGACAGAGAGAGACTATGTTATACGTACTTTTAAAAAGAATCAGGACACTTAGGCTTGTTTTGTGGTATATTTTCCCTTACGAAAAATTCAAAGAAACACACATCCTACTTAGAAAATCAATTCCATAGGAAAGATCCACGATTTAAAAATATCACCAGAGTGAACCGATGATAAATACGACTAAAATGTTCTCACAAAATAGTTAATCCAAATACGCTGTGATGTATTTGACTCTAAAATTGACATAATTTCCATGGGATCGCCCAGGGTACGATTGTTCTTGCTTTAGTTTTACTACTTTTTTATATAAATAATCTAGCGGTGAAACACGACCTATCTCGAAACTAGGTGAAGAGCTACTGAAGTCAATTCGAAGTGAACGCGGTAAGAAAATTAGTCTAGCCAATGAAATTGTTTATGATGATTGATGCAATGTTTTGTACGAAGGTAGTATGGCAAAATAATAAATACGCTCTCAAGTTGTTCCCATTGCAGTGCAGACTGGAATGTGAACTTAAATCCCTTTCGTTGTGTATTGTAACATTTCTTCTTGTCACATCAACTACTGAATGGTCACAGTATTCGTACCATTTTGTTTTACCACATCAGCTACTGAACGGTCACAGTACTGGTTCGCATTTTGAAACTGACAATTTATTTGTATCTCACTTGAACATTTTGACGTACACACTCACATCGGTATAGTCAGAAGTGGTGCAGTATTAAGTGGCATAGGGTTTTTTTCTTTTTTTTTTTTTCTTTTTTTTTTTTCAAACTTGTGAATCTTGGATTTGTACGAATTAACGAAGCAAGTTCAGCGAACCTCAAGGATAAAAACCCAAGTTGTTTGTCTATTGATGTGAATATTTACATCAAAAAGTATATGACCTGCAAAACACAAAGATATACGGCAAGCATGATTAGAATGAAGTGTCAAAAGCTAAAGTCATATAATTTTTGTACGATTTATAACCTTCCACTTGGGATAATGTGAAATATCATAAATTATTATCACAAACAGAATTGAAACATAGCAGGATTGACAGTTTTTGTTTATATAGATTCACTAAACTTCACAACTTGCTTGCGCTGTCTAATGCTTTGGTCTCGGGAAGGATCCCCTTTGTAGGTGTAGCAACTGTGGTAAGAGTAGAAGTCGTTGTCGCTGCTGTCAAATAAGAGTAGATTATTTTTAAAAATGGATCTAGTATTTTATATTTTAAAAAAAATCAAATAAAGAAATACAGTTGTTGGTAGACATCGTGATCAGCAATAAAGTAAAAGTGACAGACAGATTGAGACATCGTAGTCGAGAAACGTACTTCTGGAGTACGTACGTCTCCTAACGTCACAGTACCTTCTCAATCACTCTTGATGCAAAAGCAATGCCATCTCCGCGTGAGACCATGCGGCTACTATCCTACGGATGTCATTCAATCCAAAGTAACCTCCTGGTAATTTCACCGTACCTGTATCGAAATGAACTTATGAAAGACGAATATTCGTTCCCTGTGCGCTTGCCTGAATACTTTAGCTTTAAAAATTGATTCCAAACTTTCAAAGAAAACTGGCAAACATATCTACCTGGACCAACTCCTGAAAAATTAGCCAGAGCCGGATTTTTCTACTTGGGCGAAGGGGATAAAGTCAAGTGTTTCAGTTGTGGTGTGTCAATTTACCAGTGGGAACATAAGGATTCCGCTGACCTGGAACATCCTCGATGGTCTCCAAATTGTCACTACCTACCTTTAGTGGGACATAGTGATTGAAAGTGACAATACTGTACTATGTCGTTTAACAAACCAGTGTGGCTTGGAGACAAACCTAGACCAGTATATAAACCCTCTTTACAAAATAATATTCAAGGATCACCACGCAAATTGCAAGAGAAAATCTACAAGGATGTTTGGCAAGGACTTGCTACAGAAAAATCTCAATTGGTGACTGTAGAGCTTTTGTGTCGTGAAATTCACAAGAGGAAAGTGACAAAAATAAATCAACGTGTCAGATTTCTCTGGATCAAGTGTACCTTCCACAGATTCCAATTTAGATCGCTTACATCTGAAGATGTTTTGATCTTTCTTAACCGTGACCCTGAATGGCAGTGACCCGAAATTACACGTTATGTTAATCACTTTCGCTTTTTGAGAAGATTTTAAATAATTCTGTGCAGATTATACACTTATGGTCTTCGACAAAAAAGAATACATGTAATAAAATAGAACTACCATGCCACAATCTTTAGCACTTGTGATAAAACAGATTCCGTGGAAGGATATCAATTAGAACATTCACACGGTGGAGGATTACGAACACTTATTACGAGAACTGTGTCCCATCCATTTGGGTCGACGTTTAGTGTGTGTTTTAGTGACTTGCTTTCTGGCATTTCGTTTACCTGTCGATTCCTTGTGGACACTTTACGAACAATACTTACTAAGACAGTATGGTGACTCCTTTAAATGTCCACGAGAGACTCGTTCTGTTAAAAGCCTTACGCTTTCATCTGGATACGTCTCAACCTCTACAGGAAAAAAATATTCGTCAACTTTTACGTACGGAAGCGGTGTACGAGGATGTGTGTGTAGCTTGTGATTTACACCCTCATATGACAGATGTACGTGACTGGAAAAGTTGGGGTTATGAGGCTTGGACAAAAAGAAGCATCCCATTATGCTCAAGCGTTGTGATCGTAAAATTCATTGTCGAGTGAAAAAAAAGTCACTTTTAAACCTTAAACCTGTTAGTGACAGTGCCAGAAGAAGAAGAAGAAGAATCTGTCACCGAGGACAATCACTCTTTTCAAGACAGGACTGTCATGGACATTCCCCCACAAAGACCCTTCCGAGAGGACACCTATGTAACTGTACCCCATGTAGAGACTATAAGAACATTACACACTACCTCTAGGACACCCAAACGATGTTGTACAGAGACTTGTTTATATACCACTTTGATCGTCACTATGTGTATTTTATTCCTATACTTATCCATTTGGCTTTTATGTATTTTTGTCTTTCGTGTTGTTCGAATTTAAACATGAATTGAAATAAACGTGTCTTGACAAAAAGTATAAAAACCTCTGGTCTTGTCTGTTTTTGTGTCAATAGTGTCATACCCAACACTACTATGGCTAACTCTGCTATTTCTACTCCTTCCTCCTCGACATTCAAAGTCATTGACGAACACTTAGATGATGCTAGTTAGGAGGCCTTATATCTTTGTCATTCTTTTAACATGTTAATTGCTGGACCGAGCGGTTCAGGCAAAACCGAATTTGTCAAACGTTTGATCGAACATAAACATCATTTAATCGATCGTTCACCTGAACGCATCGTGTGGTGTTACAAAGAGTGGCAATCTGCATAGAGTCTCTTGCAAGAAAGTCAAGGTAATTCCATTGTATTTGTGGAAAGCATTCCTAAAGAAGACGATGGGATCGTGTCTGACCCTAGTCAAACCCATTTGGTCATTTTTGACGACATGTTAGGAGAAGACGAAGATGAAATTAAACTATGGTTTACGCGTAAAGGGCATCATCGTAATGCCAGTGTTATTTACATTACACAAAATTTATTTCAACAAAGTAAAGCTCATCGTACCATTAGTCTCAATGCTCATTACGTGGTCTTGTTTAAAAGTCCTCGAGATAAATCGCAAGTGCAAGTCTTAGCCAAACAGTTAGGAACACCTTGGCTGACTCATGCGTACGATGATGCCACTCAAACTCCACACGCCAATTTACTCGTGGATTTAAAACCCACCACTCCCGATTATTTGCGATTTCGTAAACATTTGTTTCACGACTGGTGCCAAGACGGAGGACCTGTCGTGTACACGTCCTCGTCGTCGACATAACAATAACAACAAAAACAAAATCTATAAAAAAAACCTTGTCTCATACATCGTCACCATGACGTCCCTTCAGTCTCATCTTCCCATCAAATTGATTCGGGCCTTGTACGGTATCAGTCGCGAAAAAAATCCACAAATACGTGCTCACGTCTTAGAAGCCAGTCTCAAAGAAGTCTTACGATGGTTTCCGGTGACAGCACGTCAAATACTGCAAGGCATCATTCACATTCCACATCAAACCAAACGCTTTTTGACAGAAACAAAGTAGCCTTGACACAACTGGCTGATCCTCGCATCGACACTCAAACAAAAAAGCAAATCATTTTGAAACCTGGAGATAGCGGTTCTCTTGGAGGTGTCATCATTCTTTTCCTTTTAAAATGGGATCCCAATGTTCCCAAAGATCACTCCAAGAAAAAAAACCAAACGAACCCCTAAGAAAAAGAACAATGGTGCCAAGAGCAAAACAAAGAAAAAGAAAAGTCCACAGAAAAGAGACGCAAAAGAGGTACTTCGGCCAGTACGCAACCTTAACTTCGTAAACCACGACCTGCAGCACCAGTGACCGCGTTCCAGTAGCCTCAGGTTCTTCCACTTCTCCGTTGCGGGTGATGCCAGCCAAATGCAATTTGACACCCATTCTTCCTAATTTGATGAAACATTGGAAATCTGCGTCTCCCAAAAAGTCTCCTCCACCGGTGACACCCTCTTCCACATTAGCGGCAGTAGCAGATGCTCACAAAGTACCTGCCCCCAAAGTCAAAGTCCAAGAAAGGTCTGGCATGTTAAAGAGTTTACTGGATTTGTCCAAACAAGAACTGTCCCGATTTAGTCCGTTACGAACCCCTTCACGACGTGTGTTACCTGTCATGAAGTTGATACGACGGAAAGATAATCAGTGGCGTCGCATTCCAGTATAAAATGACTTGAGGACAACAACGTGAATCAGGATTTTCTGTGCCACTTCTGAACACCCAATGGTGTCTCCTCAAAAACGTGCATACCACAACCATCGCCGTTCTTCTGTCCAAAAAGGAAAATTAAAAAGACAATCTCGTCATCCTACAAAACGCTTAGCCAAACATCGAAGTTATCCCCTAAAAAGACGCAGTCGTTTAAAGAAAAGAAGTCACAAAAAGGAGGTTTCTTTGGTGGCGATTTTGGGAAACACATCGTTACATTTTTGACGAAGCGCTAGAAAAGAAGATAAAAGAGTGTGTGTACCAAGTCTTTGACGTCAGTGTTTTTCCGGAACGAACAAGCAAAGATGTCACTTCGCAGAAAATATTCTTATTCACCCCACAAGGGAAAGAAAAGGAAAGGACTACCTCCTCGTTGAGCCAAACACGCAGACGTGTTGTCCGTCCTGTCCAAAGCCTCTCCACCCATGCGAAAACAAATCATTAAAACGGTCTCCAAAGATGTCATCGATACCGTGTGCGAATGTTGTTTGAATGTCTTGAAAGGCACGATACCTTTTTCTCCACAGCAGAAAAAATGCTTAGCCAAACATCGACACGTTCTTCGTCAAATGGTCCAAAAGAAAATACCCGTCCGTCAAAAGAAAACGATCTGGTGCAACGTGGTGGATTTTTACCATTTCTTGCTCCTTTGTTGACAGGCTTAATACCAGGTTTGATACAAGGGGTGACACAAGGGATGTCCCAAGGGATACCACAAGGAATGGGTAGAAATATGAATGATCCTTCTAGAAGATTAAATGGCCCTATGGAGCAAACGATCTCAGACATAACCTTTGTAAGCCCATGGAAGGACGAAAACTGACTTTGGTCCCTTACAAACGATGGTTGGAATACCATCGTTGGCAAGAACAACGAACCCCCCATTTACCAGTCAATCCTTATTTGAGCGAAATATCCCAATTACAACACGAATTGCAATCCTTGATGCATCGCAACGATTTGTCCGAAACTGAAAAATAGCAAAAGTACGGCCAACTCTTGAAACGACTGCAACTCTTTCATCGAAAAGCTGTGGAACAAACAGCTCTACCCACCCTGGCCGATTTTTAATTCTCTAATGAATAATCCGTTGCCAACACTTTCTACAACGGACAAGACAGATGTAATCCAGCCATTACCCAAGAAAGAGAAACCCATGATATTTTTCAAACACACACCGCCATTCCTATTCCGAGTAAGATTGCAGCTTCCTTGTTGACCCATCCCCCACTCCCCAACTCAGAACTTGGGTTAAAAAGATGATGGCCACTCCTCCTTCGACAGAAGTGAAAAAGAAAAAAAGGAAACCAGAAGTGAGAAAAGAGAAGAAGACCAAAGCTATCCCTTTACCTCCACTACCACCACCACCACCACCAGTACCCTCGACGTTTACTCCTGTGGCACATCGGACACGTAACAACGTTTCCAAACAACCCCCATTTCGCCCCACCAAAGCAGTATCATCGAAGACTGGGTACCTTATTAACAAAACTATGGAGAAGGTGTTAGCCAGCATTTACTACGATCCAGCCCACCCTACAGGTTACGGAGGTGTTCAGAAATTATATCGTGCTGCTAAACCTCGCCTGAAAAAGTCTCACTCAGGTAGAAAGCATCGATCGTCAATGGCAAGCCGATTTAGCTGATGTCTCTCATTTAGCCACCTACAATCGCGACTACAAATATTTGTTTTGTGTCATCGACGTCTTTTCTAAATTTGCCTGGGTCGTACCATTGACTTCCGAATCGAGCGGAGAGCTAGTACAAGCTTTGTAACTTTTGTTGAAACAAAGTGGTCGTCACCCTCTCCGATGGCAAACCAACAAAGGCACCAAATTTCTGAACCAAGCTTTCTAACGAGAATTAAAGAAACGTGACATTCATTTTTTTTTACCACCGAAAATCCTGAAACCAAAGCTAGCATCGTGGAACGTTTTCAACGTACCTTGAGAGAACGCATGTGGAAATATTTTACGCATCAACGCACTCTCAAGTACATCGACGTCTTACCTCATTTAGTCCAAGCCTACAATCAATCTTACCATAGAAGCATTGGAATTGCCCCACAATATGTGACACCCGACAACGAAGTGACAGTTTTTGAGCGTCTGTTTGGTACGTCCCGGACGATGGCTGTCCCCAAGAAAGGTGGAGTGTTAACCCCTTGAGATTGGGTTC
The DNA here is from genome assembly GCA_029339505.1 of Unio delphinus. NCBI lineage: Eukaryota > Metazoa > Mollusca > Bivalvia > Unionida > Unionidae > Unio > Unio delphinus. Next base: position 8,055,053 of record JAQISU010000010.1, read on the forward strand.
GCATTGGTAAAACCAAACGCACTTTCGACAAAGGTTACTTACCGAACTGGACCATCGAATTGTTTCGTGTTATTGGACGAGTGCGTGATCGTCATCCTACCGTTTATAAATCGGAAGACATGAACGGAGAAGTATTAAAGGGAACGTTTAACTTGCCTGAGTTACAACGTGTCACCAAAAAAGAAGACTACGTGTACGACATTGAAAGCACGAAGAACCCGTAAAGTAGTTAAAAGGCGTCTCAAAGAAGTCAAAGTACGTTGGAAAGTATATCCTCCTAGCTTTGATTCTTGGATTGACGCTTCGCAAGTCATCGACTATAAAAAGAAGTGACCATCATGCCCTTCAATACAGCTTCAGCTACCACAGTGATTACTCCTTCAGCCAGTTCTTCTCTGCAAGATTTACAAAAGCAACCCTTGTGGGTGTAGTGTGGAGAACGTGTCCCTAAAACCCAAATCGTCTTTTTCTGTCAAATTTTTGTGGTATATTGTGTCATCGGTGCAGTCATTGTTAATTTGAGTTTGCAACAAGGAGACAAACAATTGTGAACCATTTTACTCAGCAGTTGCATCGGTTATCTTCTTCCCAATCCTTCCCTGAAATACTCTTACAACGGGAACAACAGTAACAATATTGGGAGCCTTGCGTCCAACGTCAGTCATTCTCCTAACAGTCACCCCGTCAATCACAATCCTCTTTTAGATACTCCTTTAACCTCGAATGACCCCTCGGACAGGAAAACTTTGGAATTATGAACAACAATATTAACCAATTTTACTTGACGTTACCCAGTGACAGTTCCATGGAGGTGTTTCCTAACAACACGTTGTGCTGTTACACGGCTAAATTACCACAAGTCATTCATTTGGATCAAGGTGCTCATTGGGAAGTGGCTTTAGTGGAAATGATACACCCTACACAAATCAAAAACATCGTCCAAAATCAAAACAGTTTTTCAGTAAAAGTGTATGACGAGCAACTGCAGCAAATCTTAGACGAACGCATCACTGTCAGTGACCCAATGAAAACACAGGACCCCAAAACTAAAAGGTCCACCTATCTGTTAACCATTCCTGCAGGTTATTATTTTAGTGGTCAACATTTAGTGAATACGATTGTAACCAGGTTCAATACTTTGTTTGGTAAAGCCATGGAGAAAGCCAAAAAAGTGTTACCTTTGAGTACCATAAAGTGGCTCATAGACTAATGATCAAATTTTCAGAGGATAAAATAATGGTCATTACCTTTTGTCCTGAATTGTATGATATTTTGGGTGGAGACTTCAGGTTGGTCAAGAAAAAAGAAATACCAGCCATAACCAGTAACTTGAATTTTGCGAAATATTTTCGATTCCCTGTAGAAATGAACCAAGGACTCAACTTGATGTTTGTGTACTCCGATGTGGTGGAGTACAACGTCGTGGGACACACCTCTGTACCGTTACTACTTGTCATTCCTTTCAAAGTGGATTCTGCCATGATCGCTGACGAGGAAGGTGGAAATACCTATCATGTTCACCGCGAATTTGTACATCCTCATTATTTGCCTGTCAGTAAGTCGTATTTTGACAAAGTCAACATTACTATAAAAGGAGATCTAGGACAAAATATTCCATTTACCAAAGGGAAAGTCACAGTGAAACTCCATTTTCAAAAACGATTCTCTAACAACTGAAAATTGATGTATCCTGTGTACAGAGGAGTCGACAACGAGGACATGGTTTAGGAGATATGTTTAAATCAGCCTTCGTTCCGTGGTCCCTGTTTTCAAACCTATGGTGACACGAGGATTGCACGCCTTAAAAGATGCCGCATTGACTCACGGCAAAGAATTTCTTCAAAATGTTCTCATTGACAAACAAAACCCCAAAGAAGCTTTCTAGAAAGCAGGCAGAAATGTCTTGCTTCAAACGGGTAAAGATATTTTGGGTCAACGATAAAGTCCTATAAATGCCCTGAACGGTACCGAGTCTGGCATTCCTGCTTCCCTGAGGACACAGCAAGGACAAAGCAGAAAGCGACGACGAAGACATCCTTCCAGAAGTCTCCATACCTGTAAAATTAGAAAGACTAAGAAAAAAAACCGTTCGAGACATAAACATTTTTGATTATTAAAAGCGAAACATAGAGACTGAGAAAAAATTATGCACCAAGAATCTTGTGCCTGTTCCAAGTCGGAACTGGATCTCTTTGCCATGCCACCCACTATGATGACAATTCAAGAAGCCCAATGGGTTGAATTTCATCCCGTCTACTTTTTGGCGGATTCAGCTCCCATCGAGTTTGAAATCAAAGGGCAACCCGAAGATTACATCGATCTGAACAGCAGTTACTTGTATTTGAAAGTGAAAGTGGTTAAAACGGACAACTCCGTTCCAAAAGCCGATGCCCGAGTAGCTCCCGTCAACAATTTCATGCATTCCTTGTTCAGCTATGTGGATTTGTACATGAATAACAAACTGGTGAGCGGTAGCATGGATACTTACCCTTACCGAGCGTACCTCGAAAATCTCTTGGCTTACGGAAAAGAAGCCAAGAAAACTCATTTAGATACTTGCGTGGTATGGAAACCTGACACCGCAGATAAGTTTAACGACACTGCCTTGACCGTAGATGACGATCCTCTCAATGTGGGTTTTAACGAGCGTCGAAAGAAAATTCTGCTAGGACGTAGTTTAGAACTGTTAAATCGTTTGCATTTGGACATGTGGTTCCAAGAGAAGTATTTGCTGCACGGTGTGGGTATTCGCTTGAGACTGAATCGTAGCAGTACTGCTTTCCATTTGATTGCTCATGCCAACGAATACAAAACCATTATCCAAGAAGCCAGGTTATACATGCGTCGTGTGGAAGTGTTACCTAAAGTGAGAAATGATATCAGTCACACTTTGATCAGAACTACAGCCATGTATCCGACACGACGCGTGGAAGTAAAAACTTTCACCATTGCCACTGGACTCCGATCTAAGATCGAAGATCATCTGTTCCAAGGACAGTTACCCAAACGTTTATTCATTGGTATCGTCAGCAATGCAGCCCTCAACGGTACCCACGATCAAAATCCTGTCCAGTTTAAGCACTGCAAATTATCCAAAATCGAAGTCAGTCGCGAAGGCAAAACTTTGTGTACCCGACCCTTCGAACCCGACTTTGCCAGAAGAATTTTTTTGAGATCGTACTTGTCGCTGTACGAATCCACAGGACAGTTAGGAATCAACACCAGTAACGGTATTTCCTACGATGATTATGCAGGAGGTTACACTTTGTGGGCTTTTGATTTCACTCCAGACCAAGGCAGCGACGAGGGACATTTCCACCCTATAAAATCTGGGCAACTGCGTGTGGAACTTCAGTTTGCAGGGGCTCTTGAAGAAACGGTGAATGTCATTCTGTATGCTGAATTTGATAATAACATAGAAATCAACAGTTTGAGAGAAGTCATTCTAGAATTAGTCACCTGTTTTGCCAAACACTTGGAGGATAAAATGAGGGACATGATTAAGAAAGATTGTTATAGATCTCAAAACGATCATCCCAGTCACATTCAACACGATAAATGTATGATGATGAATCAAGAAGAAAAATTGGACGATTATCTGAACGAAGCTTGGAGTCTCATCTCAGAAGAAACCGTGTTACTTCAGTGGTATAAAGACTTGCGTGATCATTCCTCTCCTCCATCGAGAAATTTATCACATCGAATCTCTCTTAGCCAAGATTAAGGAGACGAAGCAAACAAACAGTTACTTGACAGACCTTTTCAAGCAAAACGTCTGGATCGAATTAATGACTTATCATCACCTGTGAATAAAAAAAGGCCACACGAAAAATGAATACTTGGGAACTGTATTACCTTTTGAACCGTAGTTCGTACACTGCTTAATGGAATTAATGTTTGTTTGTTGAAAAAATTGTGTTTTGTTGGTTGTTTCTTATTTGAATAAAAATGTCTTTTAAAACCAATGCGTCTGTCGTTTTTTTTACATTTTTTTAAAATATAGATGCCCTTTGACTTTTTTCTATCCCTCACATCAAACTATCCAACCATTTCCAAGACTGAACATTTTTGCTTCGGCTGCATCAACGTGTGTGGATAGTAAATTGTATGTTTTGTTTTGGCTTCTTGCCCGTGTTTGTGGATGGTAGATTTTGTGATTTTGGATAGTAGATTATATTGTTTTGTTTTGGCTGCTTCCCGTGTGGGGATAGTAAATTGTATGTTTTATTTTGGCTGCTTACCGGGGTGTGGATAGTAAATTGTATGGTTTTTTTTGGCTGCTTCCCGTGTATGGATAGTAAATTGTATGTTTTATTTTGGCTGCTTCCCGTGTGTGGATGATAGATTGTGCGATATTGGATAGTAGATTACGTGGTTTGTTTTGGCTCCTTCCCGTGTGTGGATAGTAAATTGTATGTTTTATTTTGTATGCTTCCCGTGTATGGATAGTAAATTGTATGTTTTATTTTGGCTGCTTCCCCGTTTGTGGATGGAAAATTGTATGATATTGGATAGTAAATTATGTGGTTTGTTTTGGCTGCTTCCCGTGTGTGAATGGTAGATTGTGTGATTTCGGATAGTAGATTAAGTGGTTTGTTTTGGCTGCTTACAGGTGTGTGGATGGAAGATTGCATGATATTGGATTGTAGATTATGTGGTTAGTTTTGGCTGCTTCCCGTGTGTGGATGATAGATTGTGTGATATTGGATAGTAGATTATGTGGTTTGTTTGGTTGCTTCCCCGTGTGTGTGTGTGTGGATGGTAGATGGTGTGATATTGACATGTTTGGCTGCTTCTCCGTGTGTGTGGATGGTAGATGGTTTGATATTGGATAGTAAATTATATGGTTTGTTTTAGCTGCTTACCCGTGTGTAGATAGTAAATTGCATGTTTGTTTTGATATGTGTATTTTCCCTGAATTGAGGTTTCTCTTTGCGCATACCTTTTTCAAGCTGTTAATACATGGCAGATTATATCCGCATACAATATCAAAGTGAAAGGCCTATATACAAATGTCATTGCCTTTCTTAAATTCGATTTTATTGCTTAGCCATCATCAATCTTTAATATTATTTTTTTTTAAACGCGTTTCTTTTCTAATAGACGATTTCGGGCTTTCTATTGTTGTAACGGTATTTATGTTGTTTAGTTTGTTGCTGAAATTATCTATACTATAGTCTATAGCAAAGCGCTTAAGTTTCTTCAGTATTGTAATTTCACGCTCACAAAAGGATACCAAGTTTGTCTTGAAAGAGGATTGAAACTCCAAGTTACGCGGACGTGAAGCAAAACTTATCTTTGTTACTACAGTTAGGTGTTGTTGTGTTCATTCTAATCATGCTTGCCGTATATCTTTGTGTTTTGCAGGTCATATAGTTTTGATATAAATATTAACATCAATAGACAGACAAGTTGGTTTTTTATCCTTGAGGTTCACTGAACTTGCTTCGTTAATTCGTACAAATCACAGATTCACAAGTTTGAAAAGAAAAGAAGAAAAAAAAAAGAAACAAAAAACCATGCCTCTTCATACTGCACCACTCCTGACTATACCGATGTGAGTGTGTACGTCAAAATGTTCAAGTGAGATACAAATAAATTGTCAGTTTCAAAATGCGAACTAGTACTGTGACCGTTCAGTAGCTGATGTGGTAAAAAGAAATGGTACGAGTACTGTGACCATTCAGTAGTTGATGTGGTAAGAAGAAATGTTACAATACACAACGGAGGGTTTTAAGTTCACATTCCAGTTCTGCACTGCAATGGGAACAATTTGAGAGCGTATTTATTATTTTGCCATAATACCTTCGTACTAAACATTGCATCACTCATCATAAACAATTTCATTGGCTAGACTAATTTTCTTACCGCGTTCACTTCGAATTGACTTCAGCAGCTCTAACAATCCTGTTATAATACTGAACACTCAATCCCCTGGGGCGCAAGCGTGGTAATAAGCTCCCAATACAGACGTAACTGACGCCACGGGATAGAAACATTTGGCATAAATACACTAGATTTTCCACAATAATGGCTGGTCTAAACTGACCAATGTCATTTTCTCCCAACTTCAAATATACTATACAAGGGAGCGGATCTAAAACAGGAAGACGATAAATGAAATTGTTCACTATAGCCCCAGATCGTCCCTCATAAGATATTTCCATATCCTGAGGCTGATTACACAACTCACCAAGGCCTTCGAATCTTTCCATTCGTCGGATAAAGCTGTGTCCGCAAACTAGAAAATGCATGCTACTGTAGTAACGGTATCATCATCATACTTGCTTATTTTATAGTAGCAACCGATCACTAGGATCATTTGTGCTACTTTTATATTCAGCATGTCACTGAACATTTAGTTTTCCTTGTAAAGGAAAGGTTTTTAGAAACTGAATAACCTATATACACTGATGGAAATAGCCTTATCACAAGTATCAAATTACACAGTAACATATTACCGTATAGCACTATATAAAAAGCGAAAAAGAACTCTATCGTATACTACCATATAAAATAAATATAAATAGTCAGATGTAAATTCTCTATAGGGTCTCACTCGGTTTATTATTAATAAATTAACCCAATTATAACTAATATAATAAATCTTCAAATATTATTAATAATAAAATAAATAAATTATTTAATTATATAAATAATTATTTTAAAATAGCAATATTATGCAAGTAATTAGGAAAGGACTTAAATACTATTAACATATAAATATTCAAATTAATTAATTGATAAGGTTCAAAATAGCCTGTGACTCTGCAAAGTGGTGATATGATGGGGTGTAGACACTGAGTTCATAAAGAACTTATACGCGACTTGCGAGTTTGCACTCACTCATAATCATATACTACCAGAGATTACCGCTAGAATCAAATTAATTGACTAGGATCCTATTAAAATTAATATTAAAAATATTAAAATAATTATATTCACAATAATTAACTACTTAAAAATAGTTAAAAATTGCCTGTGACTCTGCTAAAGTGGTTATATGATCGGGAGTAGATACTGAGTTCTAAAGAACTTATACGCGACTTGCGAGTTTACACTCACTCATAATAACATACTAACAGAGATCACCGCTAAAACTAAACTAACTGGATAGCACTTTATCAAAAATTAGGCAATAAATAGTAAATAATTACTTAAAATAGTTAAAATTAGCCTGTGGCTCTGCTGAAGTGGTGATATGATCGGGTGTAGATAATGAGTTCATAAGAACTTACACGCAACTTGCGAGTTTGCACTCACTCATAATCATGTACTAGCAGAGATCACCGATATATTGCTTTAATATATAATTAATAAGTGTAGTCTGAGGAAAATCTCCATACTAACATCACCCTCCTTCTGTCAGAATAAAAGCTAGTGGCACTCAATTTCCAAAATTACTCATAAACCTTGAAATGGACTTCAATGGAAGTGAAAATTGCTTGGACAATATTCGAGGAAATGGAACAATTGATGCTATCAATGACAACAGAGGAAACGTGGGGAACCAGACTACAAACCAGCCCTTCTCAGGGCTATTTCTTAGGGTTAATTAATGTTAATGTTGTGTTGTGTTAATGTTGATATTGGTGTTGATGTTGTACTAATATTAATGATAATGATGTTAATGTTGTGTTGATGATACTACTAATATTATTTATGTTGATGTTCATGTTAATGTCCTTTATCGATAATATTTTTAATGATGTTAATGATGTCCATATTACTACTAATATTAATGATGTTAATGATGTCCATATTACTACTAATATTAATGATGTTAATGATGTCCATATTACTACTAATATTAATGATGTTAATGATGTCCATATTACTACTAATATTAATGATGTTAATGATGTCCATATTACTACTAATATTAATGATGTTAATGATGTCCATATTACTACTAATATTAATGATGTTAATGATGTCCATATTACTACTAATATTAATGATGTTAATGATGTCCATATTACTACTAATATTAATGATGTTAATGATGTCCATATTACTACTAATATTAATGATGTTAATGATGTCCATATTACTACTAATATTAATGATGTTAATGATGTCCATATTACTACTAATATTAATGATGTTAATGATGTCCATATTACTACTAATATTAATGATGTTAATGATGTCCATATTACTACTAATATTAATGATGTTAATGATGTCCATATTACTACTAATATTAATGATGTTAATGTTGCTGTTGTATTAATATTAATCTGTTGTATTAATATTAATCTGTTTTATTAATATTAATCTGTTGTATTAATATTAATCTGTTGTATTAATATTAATCTGTTGTATTAATATTAATCTGTTTTATTAATTATAATTTTAATAATGTTGATGTTGATGTTGCTAATATTATTAATAATACTAATGTTCATGTTGACGTTTTATTAATACTAATATTAATTATGTTGATGTTGATATTGTTGCTACTAATATTAATATTAATTGTTAATTGTTATTGTGTTGTATTGTCTTGTATTGTAACTATTTCCTACCCTCTGTAACTCTTGGGAATAGGGGAAGACTAGTGAAACAGATGGGCACAGGCTCTTTTCTTTATAGAAATCGCCTGGACTGGTGTACGCACATGTATACAGCCTGGTATACCTCTGTGTCTACGCATAAGTATACAATTAGGTATACCTCTTTGCATAAACCAGTCAGTCTCTCTGGGAAGCTGGTGTAGACCCATTTCTCTCCTCTATTTCTAAATTCTATGTCCTTATCAAACTCGATTGGTAACAGAGAATTCTATTTGACTGACCATACATCAATCTCAAATATGGCATTTTTGGATCACACCCAACCAAATTAACAACTTAAACAATCTACCGAGAACAAACTTGTATAGTCACTCTGACTCAATAGTGTAGGTATTTGTTTTTTTTCCTTAGGGTGAACTTCCCTCTTTTAGAAGGGATTTTTGCCGTTAGGATGGTGGCGATTATATAGTACACTATGTACTTACTTAGGGACATAGTGACAAGTGATAGGAAATTCGTAACTTAACTAGCTTGACTCAATTACACAGGTGGCTTACACATAATTGGTATAGGGCATCCATTAGAAAAACTGGATTAAATTTGAAATTAATCAAAAAGGGACTGCAACCTCATAGACACATATACATACATTGCACACTCACAGTATGACCCTAGTAGAATATATAAGGTAGTCTTAATCCAGGACTATCAGACCCCCGCAACACAATGTTGCAATAGTAATGAAATACAATAAATAACATTAAAACCAAACACAGCACAACATACTATAGCACATACATTTTTAAACATGTCTTATGGGGTTGCAAGTGTAATTAAGGGTGTGGTACTTTCTGAGCTCCTCGGGTTTGTTTGTTTTTGGGTCCGGTTGTGCGTTCGGCCTCCTCTGCTTGCAAGACGATGATGAATTTAATTCCTGAGACCTTTTCCGCCTTTGCCTCTTCCTGACTGCCTACCGATGAAGTTGATGGGGATAGGTGTGGATGTGACTTGCCTACCTGCCATGGGGCTTCCATTTATACCGATAGTTACTATTTAGTAATTCGGTATAACGCCTAAATTGATAAGTGTATTAATGTACACGTCTGTTAAATAAATAAATGTTCAGTGATATGCTGAATATAAAAGTTGTCCATATGTCCCTAGTGAGCGGAGACAACTATAAAACACCAATTATGTATGTAAGCAAGAACAATCGTACCCTGGGCGATCCCACGGAAATTATGTCAATTTTAGAGTCAAATACATCACAGCGTATTTGGATTAACTATTTTGTGAGAACATTTTAGTCGTATTTGTAATCGGTTCACTCTGGTGATATTTTTAAATCGTGGATCTTTCCTATGGAATTGATTTTCTAAGTAGGATGTGTGTTTCTTTGAATTTTCGTAAGGGAAAATATAGCACAAAAACAAGCCTAAGTGTCCTGATTCTTTTTAAAAATAGGTATAACATAGTCTCTCTCTCTCTCTCTCTCTCTCTCTCTCTCTCTCTCTCTCTCTCTCTCTCTCTCTCTCTCTCTCTCTCTCTCTCTCTCTCCGTTGTAATACGTTTGATTGAAATCCTAATGTTAGATGTTCCCGTTTGAAGATACCTCTCCAAAATTTTAATCAGTAGGCACCATAATTTTCGTTTGTCATGTAATTTGTTTTTCAAACGCTACACCCATACAAATAGTCAATCAGTAAATCGTTGGATGAAATACAATCTTGAGTTGACAAACTTGTACAGTTCAGTTATCAGAGCTTTATCGTTATGTTTGGCACTGCAATGTGTCACGGAATTTTTTAAGCATGAGATTTACCGTTTCTTTTAGAAAGAAAATAAATACAAAACTATTTCAAGAATGACGCGAGTGATCTTGCACTGTATAACCCTGCTTATGGCTAACTTTGAAATAAAAATACCAGAACCAAAACACACCTTCGGAAGAATTGTAGCAATGTAACAATGATTGAGGCGAGTGACATTGCACTTTATGACCCTGCCTATGGTTAACTTTGAATTTCAAATCAAAACACACATCTTAGACTGTCGATAGAATAAAGCATATTTTGGTGCTGCTTTTTTTTTTTATTTCCCTTCGATTTAGATTTGTTACAACTTGGCAAGATTGTTTGTAGCGTGTGCTGAGAAACACAGGACATCCCTTAAATTTGAGATATGTTAAGAAGTCAGTCGACAATAAATATCATACTACCTTTTTATTAAATGGATGAATGAATGAAAACAATGAACATATTTCACATAGAATGTATGATGTTCTTAATTATCCTTGTTTTGTTTTCCTTTTCTTCTGTGTGCATAGGAGATTGTGTGATTTTATTTTCCTTCCCTTCTGTTTTGATAGGAGATTGTGTGGTTTGTTTTGTTTTCAGGGCCACTCATATACCTCGAAAAGATATTTGCTTTCTTTGCCTCCATTTACCTTGTCGCTAGATAGTCCCAAATAAAAATAATATTCCCCATGTTCAATTCCCCTTGTCGCTAGATAATCCCAAATAGTTCCCATGTTAAATTCCCCTTGTCGCTAGATAGGCCCAAATAGTTCCCATGTTAAATTTCCCTTGTCGCTAGACGTGCCCACCATGCCTTGTCGCCAGACGTGCCCAAACCCTTTTTGACTGGATTTCCCATTGTCACATTCCTAATCACTATTCCTAATCGCTAATTTACTATCCGCAAATGGACTTCCCATTGTCACTAGAAATCTTGTCGCCAGACGTGCCCAAGCACTTTTTGACTCGATTTCCCATTTTTGCTAGGGTGCCCCACATTACTACTCACATCGATAATTTGTTCTTTCATCTTTTTGTGGATGGTATTGAGAGCTGTATCTACTAATCAATAAATGAAATTTATATGGTCTCTAAGAAAAGTGATATAAAAAGAACGCTTTACTACATATTCTGTATTATTTTATATTATTAGAAATACGATGAATATGAGGCAAATTTGAGCGATAGCATCGCTACTGTTTTTACTTCAATGTTTTTTTTTCTCCCTTTGTCTCAAAACAATTTGGCTGAGCACCTTAAGGTATTATTGTTTTGGTGTTTAAATTACATAATTTCTTTTTCAGATACTAGGCGCCTCTATTATATAAACAATTGGGACTAATACATGCTACATTCATGTTGGGGTTCATGGTCGACACAGAAGCAGACAAAAAAGAAAGCACATATTCCATTCATGACTGTTTACACTGCATGCTAATTTAATAATTTGATGAAAAACAATTAGACAAACACATCTTTGTTTTCAGTTTCTACGCATTTAACAAAAGGTCTAGTATTAATCAAACTTGTTTTGAACTTTCTAAGTTGTGTTGAATATTTACCAATGAGTACAAACTTAAAATCCCAGAGGCTAAAGTGAGAAATATTAAAGAAATTTACACAGAATAGAGCTAAAAATAAGGCTAGGGTACAATTAGCTAGAGATTTGTTATCGATAATAAAGCAATAATTGTTTCACCAATAGTCTTTTTCGGCAGACAATTGAAAAGTAATAACAGACAAACCACAATAATACATATTATCATCGTCATAATCATCACATTTATAGTCATCCTGAACTGAAAAATTAAGCTTTAATCAGCAATAAAAAATAACCTTTTGTTCTTATTTTGTTGGTAGAATTTGCTTGATCTCGCTCCTGTTGTTTAACAGCAGTTTACCTTACTCAAAATGAAACATTTGAAGTGAAACTTGCGAAGCTGGTCGCTAACACTGATATACCAAGGAGAACACTTATTTATTGATACATGTACTCTGCATTTGGTGGCTGGGGCATGTTTTTTCAAGCATTTAACGCAAGCAGTTATTGAGTTGTTCTGCTGTAGGAGGTAAGCATGTTGTTAGGTTTTCTTGGATGTCATGCATTAGTTTGGTTCTATTTATCATACGGAGGTTTCTCTTAATAGCAAATAAAGGTGGGGGGTTATGGAATGATACATCGAGATGGCATATAGAGGCCGTCTGATGCAAGTTCGTGGGATACAAAGGTGGATTGCAGAATACTATCGTCAGGTCTATGATGACTCAAGTGTATAATGTGACAAAGTTAATGGGTGGGTTGATTAACTGACTGATTAGGGTTCAAAACATGATTGGAATCAAGGACTTTTGACGTGTATTTGTTTCCAGGACAGTTAAAGTGAAAGTTGAAATCTCCAAGAATAATCAGGTTGCCACCTATCGAATTTCCGTATTCCAGATGATTCCAAGAAGGGAGATTCAGTCAAGCAGCAGAAGGGGCGAACCGGACAACATTTTTAGACAAGTTTTCACTGAAATCACGCTTAAAAACAATGAAACCAATGACATCAGCCCCCCAATGTGTGTGTGAATCATGGATTAGGTCCAAAAAAAAATATGAAAAAATCAATGAAATTAATGAAATCCTCCATCGATTTTTTGGGAAAAAGGGACTACAACGTCGTTGTCACTCACCCCTTCTGCTGCTATGGGTTAACCGAATATTTGATCCAGTCCGATACGATATCGTGTTCCAGACTTTGTCTGGGGGACATGTAAATCACTACGACGAAAATCACTACGATTTCACAAATAGACTAATTTGTAAAACCTCCTCTTGTAAATCAATCAGATTATTAGACTGGTCAGTGAGTTTGAAATTAATTCTGGTTAATGAATTATTATGACATCGCATATAGACTGGATTCACCGGGGACTCAATTATTAAAAACCCTGGAGGAGCTGTTGGTGCAAATGAATACAAAATATATCCCTGCTGAGCTTGATTTGATCGTTCTAAATTTATTTGATAGCTTCCTTCGATCACATCACATACTAAATTGAGCGCAATCACCGTTGAAATATTCACATTGAACGGAGCAATATGCCTGCCACCACCATCTGGGTCATTATTATGGGTCAGGATAGTTGTTTGTGGTTGTGATGGTGTTTTTTTCCACGTATCATGGATTTTTTTGAAACCTTCATCGATGGCATCATCGAGAGATTTTTGTAGTTCTGAGATATTATATCCTGGAAGTTTGAATGTTGGAATATCTCCTATGCGGATCCTATATTCTATTGCAAATAAATCTCTTGTTTTAGGACTACTGTCACCTAATACTTCTTGAATAATTTGTGAATGAAATGTTTCCATGTGATGATTTTGTTACATGTTTCTACGACACTGATAAATTCATCTCGGGTGAGAGTGCCGGATCTAAGTGATATAAACAACAACGAAATATCGTTATTGAAAGCTGTGAAATTTTCAGTGATTTTATCCCGGTTAGCAAGATGATGAATAAGTCGTACTCTTTCATCATATTCTACTCTAATGAAAAAATATGACTTATCATAATATCTATAGCTTTTTATTGGATTATCAGATTTTATCCTGTCGGTGATATAATCGGTTTTTTGAGGTTCTGGTAAATCAACGGTTTCTCCCCGGGGTGGTAATTCAGGCCATCCTAGTACGGTTCTAATAGAACTCTGATAGATATCTACGACGTATCCTTCTGTGCTTATTTCAATGGCAGATGATAGTGTCGGCACATGAACTGTTATAGCTATTTTTGATTCTTTTCCAGTAATCGATTTTATTCTACGCGCGAATTCATCATTGATTTGTTCAATTTGATATGATCCGGTTGGTATGGAAACAACATTCCAGTCTGGAGTTCCGTCGGGTTTATTCTTATTTGCAAATACCAGTGAATTATTGGGTTGTTGACCACCAAATGATTTTGACCTAATATTTGGCCAACTGTGGTATACTCGTAATTTTGCTAGCGCTATCTCCTTCACTGGAACCGGAGAGGGGAAATTCACACTGAATTCTGGATTCGTTGAGGTTATTGAGATCATGCTTGTTTGTACTGGGTTTGTGTTCTCCACTATTTGTTGAAGTAATTCCATCTGTGTTGTCATTGTTATTATACTCATGTTTTTGTACTTCTAATTTTGACATCGCAGAATCATATATATCTACCATCGCTGAAAACTCACTCTCTGATATAATTGTATCATCGAGCGATGACGATATCAATGAGGATAATTGCGAGTATGCAGTGGACACAACATGAAATTGAATTATGTAGTCTTGTAGTTTCCGTTGGCTGCATGAGGATATTTTTTTTTTGTGATTATTGAAATAATTCCAGCGATTGTTGTTGCCGCAGAAATGCAAATTGGAACAGCTATCGGAGCCATCATTGTCACTGAAGACAGTATAATACCGGCTCCGGTGATTACACCACTCACTGAATACACAGTAACATCAATTGCGGTAATTCTCCTGCGATATTTTTTAATTTTCAATTCATACTCCTCAGACAAGGTTTTGAGTCTAGTTTGATATTCTCTGACCTGATCATAGCGATATTGCGATGATGAAATCATTTTTATTTTAAATACGCTAGCGTTTTCAATTACGATTTACTTAAATTCGCTACGAATTCCACATACCACGTTGTTGAGACCCTAACCAAATTTTTATCAGTAGATGTGATTGTAAACTTTTCAGTTGTATTCTTGTCGATGATCGTTGAAATCGTATTATTGACCCCGGATGAACTGGACGATGATATATTAAATTGAGACAATGGTGTTACTAGTGTTAATCGATACATACCCTTAACGGTTGCAGTGATATCTAATTTGTTGTTTGTAGGTGTCTACTCAAATGATCCGTGTTGGATGGTGTATACTACGTTGTTGGTTTTCTCATGAGGAATTTTTGTTTTTTCAATGGCTGTTATCATCCTCGAAAGATCACCTTTGATGCCTTCGATGGAAGTTTTCGTCTCATCGATGGATTTTTTAATATCAGGGAGTTTAAGTTCAATTTTATCGAATGTAGTTCCAATAAATTTATCAATGATATTTCTACGAAATGCGGTAAACTGTTTTATGTGTTCTTCGGTTTTAGATTGAAGTGTTGCTAGTTCTAACGCAGAATCGTTGAGAGTTTTAAATCGATCTGTAATCGTCGAAAAAAGTACACCCGGTTTGAGTTTACCCTGATCGGAAAATAACGCGATAGTATCCTCGATTGCGTTTTGTTGTTTAACCAAAATATCATCCAGAGAAATATTACTGGATTTCAATTTACCCTGTTTGTCCTGAAATACAACTATTTCATTAGGATCAACACTTGTTAAGTTCAACGTCTCAGCGATTTCATCTTTAATTTGTTTTGTTATATCACCGGTTGCAGTGTCATCGGGTTTGGGTTTCAAAGATCTCCCCCAAATATCAATCATGTTATTGTAAAACTCTTTCTCTCTCTAAAAAGCGATTACTAGTGTAGTCATTAACGACAATATGAGGTGGTTTTCCCCTTGGGTTACCCAAGGAGTTAGAAATAGCATCAAGGACATTTAATACTTCACTGCCACATATTGGTGGGTCATTGATTTGTTGTGTTGGTAGCGTAGAATACCAAGTCTTCATTGGAAGGGTTTTTATGTAACGCATAAACTCTTTTGGTGGGGCTAATCCATATGAATCAAAATAGACAATCCCACGTGGATCAATAGCGTATGCAACCCAGTGAGTTCCAAGTCCGGTGCTGTTATCGAGATTAATAATACCTGTTTCAGTTTTGTTTGGTTGATGTGGTAATTGATCTTTCATAAAAACACCTCTGAAATTTTTAATCACTAGTTTTTTAGCCGCATCCATTAAATCAAAATTGGACATGGGAACCATAGGTTCGGAAATTGAAGATTTGGGAACCATAGATTTCTGAATTAATAAATCGTTCCTGGTAGTCTCAGGCCTGATCCGTGAACGGATCTCCCGCTGTACCATGAATACGGGGTCCCTGGTAGTCTTAGACCTTTTCCGCTGTACCACGAATACGGGGTTCCTGGTAGTCTTAGACCCAATCCTTGAACGGATCGTCTCTTTTTTTTATATCCTTGTCCAGCTGCCTTTTTCAACGCCATTCCTGCTGCAGTACCAACGGCTCCTAACGCTGCTGCTTTAGCCACCGCTGGGGCTGCTGCTGCAATCAATGCTGGTATTGCAGCTAACAATGGAAATATACCACCCGTTTTCATCATATTTTTAATAGCAGCCGCAGAAAGAGTAATCTGAACCCCTTTTTTATCCTTGAAAGCATCATTGAAATGTTTCACCTGACGAGTTGTCAGCGATAATTTATTTTCACCACCAGTCATTTGATTAGGTTTCAACGTGATTGTGGTTCCACATTTTTTAGCCGATTCTGATTGCAATTTTTTGATTTGACCAGGAGTTAACGTAACACTAATAACACTATATGACATTATATATAATTGATTGATTCTAAATCGTAAAACGATTCAATGGAAATATCCTTCGGATTTTCAATTACATGTTTTCTACTGGGGCATCTACCACTCTCATTCTTCCACCAACACCTTCAAGTAACATTGATTTATCACTGAGAATGACAGCAACCGCTCTATAATTCGGGATAAGGATAGTAGGTACCCCACCAACTAGTGGACCAGTCGGACGGGTTACACGGGCTCTAAAGTGTATATCAACGACAGATTGTCTCATCAAATCGAGATGTTCCAGAGAAAAGTAATAAATCGGATAGAAGCTTTTAAAATCCAATTGTGATATTTGCAAACCGGTATCCACATTTAGATCACGTGCCATAAATGACAACAGGTTATGATACACGCGTGCAATATGATTCTGACCGTAATCAAGTTGTATATCCTCGGATGGTTCCTGCTGTCCGTTTATTCTCAGCGAGACTTCATTAACACCTAACTGATCAAATATCATATGACTTCGTTCTTGATTACCAACTCGCGCATTATTCTGTAACGCAATAAATATATGACGTGGAGCTGAAACCCCTTGTTTTGATGCCAGGTGCCATGTGAATGTACCATCAACACTGTCTTGTTTAATATCCGTGGTCACTGATAACCAACTTAACAACGACTTTCCTCCTTGGTCCATAAATGATAGTAGTCGTTGTTCTTCGGTGATTGATGGAGTTAACACTGGCATCCACAATGATAGTTTTGTTAAAATGACTTTACCGGGAGCAACCCCAGCATTACGCCAGATTGCATCATCATCAGTACCCTTTCTCACGAGTGCTATTGTGTGTTTGGCTCCATAAATAACTTTTCGGACGTTTCTACAGAATCCAAATATGTGATGTAGTGGAATCGCACATGAAAATCGTCGACGCTGCCCATGCAACATTGCTACGCGTGTTGCAAATCCTAAATTGAGATTACCATTAACGCCTCCGAGAATATCAAACGCAGCTCCGGGTCTAGTTCGACGTTCTGGATTAGCTGCTTCCCCCTGATTGGCTTCTGCAGTATTCTGCGCTGTTAACACTTTAATGAATTGAAGGTGATCAGCGTTATCAGAGGTATCCTTTGCAAACATCATAGATGGACCCGCTGATCTTGTATAATCATCAGAATATCTCGCTAACCCTATGATTGTTGTGGCCACATCAACTTCACGGTCAATGGATTCAATTTCTTTTCCATCAATGAGATATCTAGCGCTTTCAAATAACGCCATGATGCCGTTATTAACAAAACCAACTCGGACATTTGAGTTATTGTCATATGGGGTATCAGCTGCAACATTTGTTACAAGTTCTCCTTCTACTTCAATAAATGCCTCACACGGTAGAAAATATTTACTGGTATCATGAACTTGAAGTTCAATTCGTGATCGGAGATCGGGTTGTATTGCGTGATAAGAATAAAATTGAAAATCGCGTACAGAATCATCTTTACGCACTGGGACATCCATATCAAATGCTGGATCAGATGACCTTTTGAACATTTTATTCTATTTATCAGAGTCTAAATAGTAAAATCGTAAACGATTTTCCATTTTCATCGTGAAAAACGCTAGCGTGAAAATCCATAGGATTTCATCGACGTAGTTTTTTAAGGCCACTTCCTGCTATCATGTTTGCAATATTGCTTTGGTCCCCTTGATTTACCATCGACGCTAGTTTTTCATCTACTCCGTTATTTATTATTTTACTAACACTTGCAGGCATTTCTTCTGTAGACGGTAACGGTTTCTTTTTTCGCCCCACTAATGATGTTATTTTATCCTTCGCAGTTGTAAACGCTTTCCCGGCAAGATCTCCAACAGTACTAATACCCTTATCACGAATAACATCAATGGCTTTCATTGATAACTGTTTAGCTAACGGCATCACTTTTGGGGCCATTCTTGAAAAGAATCCTAAAATGGTATTGCCGAGGCCATCTCCATTGTATGCCTTATAAACTGGAAACCGTGAATTAACTACATAGACGAGGGTTGGTTTATCATGATTGTAATGGATGATCATTATTATAAAAACAATAGTGTTTTCAATTGTTATTTAATCACTATGATACCCATTTGCTAACTCGTCAATGAAATCTCGATATGTTTTGATATCCATGATACCGCCGGCAAATAACCGTCTACAGATATCAGCTGCTTCATTAATTATTTCTGGAGAGTTATTTCCAGCTCGGAATCCTCCTACAAGAACATCTAATCGTGATATATCATTGATAACACTATCAGGACAAGTGTTTCCAATCCTTGGATTTCCTAATCCACTTCCGCTATAGCCAGCTGCTTCATCTAGTTTTTCTAAACCCGCTTCTTGTAAATAATCATCATCATCATCATCAGGTGGTAGTTGTTGTTTTTTTTGTCTCCGTGTTGGTGTTTGACGTCGTTCTTCTAAATCATCATCATCATCAGGTGGTAGTTGTTGTTTTTTTTGTCTTCTTGTTTGTCTACGTGTTGGTGTTTGACGTTTTAGTTCTTGCCGTTCTTCTATTTCTCGTTGTCGCTCTTCTATTTGTTCTCTTTTATAATTACTAATTCCCTTTTTAAATTCCTTGTATCCTATCTCATCCTTATTCAAACGACCAATCCCTTTATTTAGTTTATACAAATTATCGAACCAATCATTACTTGATATTCTATCATTCTTATACTCGTCCTTTAAAAAATCTTCTTTTGAATTATAACTTTGAGCAGCAAAATTACCAAAGGCTTGATAATCCTTTGATTTCAATAAACTAGGTTTTTTTATTTCTATTTTAGCATGATCAGTAAATTTATTCAACAGAGAAACAGTCGTTTTTTTCGGATCAGTTTTTTCAGTTTGTTCAGTTTTCGCTGCTAGTTTTTCAAGTTCACCAATAACAGATTTTCCCGTCTCGGGACCATCTCCCAGTAAAGCACGCTCTACCCCCTTCGTTGCTGTGGTTACTGGTTTAAACAACTCTTCAGACCCCAGAGCAAAATCAGTTTGTAAACTCTGTCGTTGTTGCAGTTTATTTCTTACAGAGTCGCGAATTGGTATAAATCTCCTGATTGCATCCAGTCGTTCACGAGCCAATCGGGTTGTTAATGCTTCATTGACCATTATTTGAAATCAGAAACCATTTTTCAATTGTAAAACAATTTTTCAATACCGACCTAACACCATCGTGCAACTCCCTTTTTGACATCAGTGACATGTCGGATGATTTTTGATACGGTCATGGAAGTGTTATTTCATCCTATAACAGCTTCTATCAGTGATGTTGAAAGTCACATAATTGTATATAAAATAAATAATACTGTGACTTTCAACATTCTAGTTTTGACCAATCTGACACATCGTCCATCGATTTTTGACATCCCCTGAGGGTCGGCTAAAAAAAATGATAAATAATCGGGCAATCAAAAAATGATAAGAGTCGGGGCAATCAAAAATGATAAGGGTCGGGCAATCAATTTTCCTGAATTAATGCTCGTAGGTTTCTAATTTTAGAGTTGACTTCTTTTTTCAATTCGTATTCGTACCCCAATTCTTTTCGTATTCCTTCTACGATAGTATACAACGGGACGAACACACTGATGTCACTGGAAAATGAAAGAGAGTCTTTAATAGAATTCTGAATTCTTTTGATGAGTGCATACTTCTTGGGTAGCATATACTTGTTAGTGCTAACCCCGTATTCTATATCCTGAAAATCAGACACAATTTGATCAGGATTTAACCCATCTGATAGTTTGATATCCTGATTTTTCAATTTTGCTATTTCAACTATGATGCTATTCATGTTTTCAGAATTCATTATTCTATAAGAATGACATATCTCTAATTGGAAATTATGACGCATTAGACATAACTAAATCGAATTTTCTGTCCGTTCTTTTTTGAAATAGCCGATCGATAAATCCCCTCTGCAACTTTTTGAACAGAAGACGGACAAATATCGAAGTGCCTACCGGCGCTAGCTATCGATTGAAAAATTGTTTCTTCGTTCAAGGATTTCACAGGTCTCGCTTTTTTCGAGTATTTTCCAGTCTCCCCTCTTTTCAAATTCTCACTCTGTGTGATAGCTTGCAGATTTGATACAGAATTGTTTTTCGGATTAGAATCCTTGTGATCGATAACAAAACCATCTTTGATCAATCCATTAAAACATTCAAATGCGAAACGATGATTGTAATATTTCTTCTTTCCAGCGCCAAACATCAAATACCCATGATTAGTCACAAAACCAACTGATTTTTTCAGTCTACGGTTTCTGACAGTACCATCACTGGATGCTTCATATTTTGTAATCACTGGATGTGGTCTGAATTCTTGGTTCATATATACTATTCTATTGTTTGTCTAATTCAGTGTTTGGTTCAATAATTACATCACTGGAAAATCTTTCGATGTAGTCTTGCGGGGTTCTTATGATTTTATCCTTGATGTTGTCAGGGTCAAAGACTTTTTCAGGGTCATAATTTCTGATGGATTGTCCATTTTTTATTCTTTTATCATAATAACGCTTCAATTCCCTATATCGCTTACCACCACAATCAATACATAATTCTGATCTTCCCTTGACCCCAACCCCACATCGAATACAGGGTAACGGACCAAGACTTCCACGTCGGAAACTTTGCATATGATACCTACAGTATTCATTTTTTCTGCATGATTTGTTACACGGGGTTACATTTCCCATCATGAGCCATTTGCAGTGATTCATTATACATAAATCTTTCATTTAAATGCTTGTTTTATATATAGCATGAAGGAGTGCAAGAGATTGACTTCGAAAAATGCTAAAATCAATACCGATAGAGAGTTCAAGAGATTATTGAAAATCAATCCTAGATTTAATCTCGATAGACCAAAAAAACGTTCAATAGACGGAAATATGAAAGAGTTTAAGAGATTATTAAAAATCAATCCTAGATTTAATCTCAATAGACCCAAAAAACGTCCAATAGACGGAAACAAACGTAACAAACGTCCAAGAGACGGAAACATGAAAGAGTTTAAGAGATTATTGAAAATTGACCCTAAATTTAATCTCGATAAACCCAAAAAACGTCCAAAACGCCCAATAGACGGAAACATGAAAGAGTTTAAGAGATTATTGAAAATCAATCCTAGATTTAATCGCGATAGACCCCAAAAACGTAACAAACGTCCAAGAGACGGAAACATGAGATCATCATGGAAGGATGCTCAATTCAATCTTGATATAGTTTCTAATACACCCAAGAATAAAATTCTTGATAAACCCATCAGAGACTGTTTTAATGAATTCAAGCGTGATGGAGCATCTTATTGTTGGTCAACATTTCGAATTGATGGTGTTGTTGACGCTACCATGAATGATGAAAAAGCAGCAGTGATCATTTCACGTGTTGGGGAAAAAAGTCATTTTTTCCGAATCAAATTCGTTATCCGTGAAGATGACAAATGGATTATTAGGGATAAATTTGAACCCATTCTCAGGGGCAAAAAAACTGTCACCGTGAATCAGGATTCAAAACCGGGAATTTTGACCGGAATTGATAAACCCTACTACGAAAGATCTTATCCTGTCACAGCAGTTGTTTACGGGATCTATCCGCTCAATGAAAAACCTGATATTTCAAAACTAGCACCCATGAAATATTCGACAGGCCTCAATTGTGTAGCAGAACGAATAATAGAACACTTCACAAATGCATCCCGGGGAAATAAACTAACTGATCTAAGACGAAAAAAAATAACCGAGTGGGAGTTCACGGTAAAAGAGCATGGAGCAACAATTCAGGATATAACTAAATTAGAAACATCATTGAGATTTCCAATATCGGTAAGGACAATCACCGGTGAAGTATTAAAAGAACCGAAATATCAATCAAAAAAAGGAAAACCCATTGAAATTATTGATCATAACGCGCACGCGTGGTCATCTGCAGTAACAATATTCCCACGGGATAGAACCGTAAAATATCTATCCCAAACCGAAGAGTTTTTTTCAGAGCAGAAATTATTTGATGCTATTTACCATTTGAGTAAAAACGATCCTGTGTCAGCGTGGCTATTTCATAGTAATTCAGACGAAGAATGTAGATTTGATCAGTTTGTAAGGCCTAACGGAGAATTATACCGTACTGAAGAGCTGCAGAATCAAATGAAACAACTAGCTAGTGAGTTTTCTGAGGGGGAAATCGAAGATCAATTATTAGCAAACTGTTTCACAGTACCATCCATTGCAGCACATTTTGCTAGAAAGAAAAACGCGTGGAAACCAACACGAAGTGAGTTTTTATCAGATGTCAAATTGTCCTGTCTTGAATACAGCCACGGCGGATTATGGAACACAAAATACACCGCTGATACCGTTATTTCCGTTGATATGATTGCGTGTTATCCAGGAAGTTTTCTTGGGTATGGAGAGTGTGAGAAATATTTCAAACGATTTGGACACCCTACACACGAAATGACCCGTGTTGCTATTAATGGACCACTTCCTGATTTTGATTTAACTGGATTCGCTTGTGTGGTATCATTTGAAATGGCTGAAGGACTTCATCCGTGTAGTTATCTTTGGATTGGTAAACACATGTCTGAAAAACACTGGATGCCAATAGTGTTACTACGGTATATGCTTGATTGTAAGATGTTAAAATCATTAATTGTCAGTGAAGCAATTATATCCTATCGGGCACAGAAATCAGTCTGGTTACCACAACCTGATCTAGAAAAAATAATTAGCGAAGAGCGAAAACTGTTTCCTGATTTTAATGAACAACAAATCATGGATTGGTCCAGACAGTTATTTGAAATCAGAAACAATGAAGCAAAAAATCTTGGACGAAGAATAATCGGTAAATTTACCCAAGGTGGCAAAGATGATAATACGAAATATTCTTCACGATTGATTATAGACAACGCTGAATACGATTTTGTAATGGCGGATTTAACGAATAAGGGCCTATATGTCAATCGTAAGGACGCATTTATGTCCGATGGAACCAAATTGGGTACAATTGTTACCTACAATGATGGATACCATCCGCAGTACACACATTTGAGAGCTTCTATGCTCGGTTATGCTTCTATCAATCTGTTTTCAATGATCAATAGATTTCCTACCACCGCAGTTAGAGTTGCTACTGACTCATTTTACATAAATAGCAAAATGGCTGATTTTAAGGCTACTGGCAACGAGAAATGGGGATCATGGAGAATTAAGAAAGAAATGATTCATGATTATATTCAATCAGCAGATGTTACCATTGAAAATAATTACTTAGAAAGCAATCAGTGTTCAGAATTTTCTAGTGCACCACCGATTTCTGATCCAATATGCCTGTATAAAACAGTTTATTTAAACGGTTGTGGCGGGTCAGGAAAAACAACCCGGGCAATTGAGTTATTTCACGTTTCAAATCCAAACATGATTGTACTAACACCGACTCACAGACTTGCAAGAGAAATGATACAGAGAGGGGTAAATGCCTGCACTTATCACAGCTTTTTCCGATGGAAGGGAGATAAATGGACTCCTGAGCGCATGGGAGAGAAATTTATTCCTGAAATCATGATTTGGGATGAAATAGACACAGTGTCAGAAGATGTCTTAAAAATATTTCTTGAGTGGTTGTTATTGAAGAATACAAAAGTCGTCATGTGCGGTGATCACGGGCAACCACCACCATTTGTCGGTGCATCCCCCCATGAATGGCTAAGGGGTTTTGTAGACTATTATGAAGAAATTGATACCGATCATAGATCACTTGATGAAAAATTAAAAGAATTGAAGAAACTAATTAGATTACAACCGGATAGAATCCAGTGTGAAATAACCCGTGAAATAATTTCGGAAACTCCAATGAATGAGTTTTGGGAAGCGTGGAGACCAAATGATTTAATCATTGCAAGTAGAAAAATAGTCAGGGACACACTTCAGATGAAGTTATTTGAATTGCATAAACAAAAATTTGCAACGCTCCCAGTACCGTTATGTTATAGGCCATCGGATACACGAAAACAGAACATCGAAGCTGATATTCCAGGCCTGACAGAGTCAGGGCGTGAAAAGAAGATTCTCGTATTAAATGATATTGTGCTGGTTGATATCAATGTTGTTGAAGATGCATTGCGTGCTAATAAATCCCCATGGACGCTAGGTTATGCAGCAACAATACACTCTTCACAGGGATTGACTATATCGGATACAATTGTTTGGATGGTAGATAATCGCATAGAATGGTCGAATTTAGTCTATCTTTCAGTATCCAGAGTACGAAAAATAAATCAACTTCGAAGAATTGTCCTGGATGATGAAATCATTGGCGATGATGATGACACCACAATAGATGATATTACTGATAAAAAACTCTCCGGTTACAAACAACAGGACAAAAAAAAACAACGAGAATTTGATATTGATGCTGAATTAATAATCACTTTAAAGAAACAACAGAATAATCACTGCGCGAGTTGCAATTGTATAATGCGTTGGCAGTATTCGGATAAGGATCCTCGCCAATTCACCGTAGACAGAAAAAATAACAATCTCGGTCATGTCAGAAATAATGTGATGTTGACTTGTCTTGAGTGCAATAGACGCAAGGGTGCTAGTTAAGACCATCCGGTGGTAATTGAGTATCGTCAGGAATTACTTGTAATTGTTGTCTAGTAAAACCCCGTTGAGGGGCAGTTGAATCCAGTTTATAGATTGGAGGTCTACCCGTAGATCGTGTTATACTAGATATCTTATGCGTAGTGACGCTCCAAATAGGATCAGTAGCCCTTTTTGTGCCACCCTCAAGCTCTCCTGGTTCGTATAAGTACCTCACAATGACATTACTACCAAGAATTGGTTCTTTGAAATCTTTTTGAGGTTTTTCAGGTATCGACTTCTTTTTAATCGCGTTGATAGGTTTCATGTTGATGGTTCTAGTAATCTCGTTATTCAGTGCGGTAACTACACCTGGTAATCTCTTAACCCATTCACGGGATCTTTTTTCTTGGATGAATTCTTTTGCATATTGATATCCAAATAACCGCTCAGCAAGAATCCGATTAAATCGTTCTACAATGGCCTGATCACGATGCAGTGCAGTATGCCCTCGTCTGATAGCGACATTGTGATATTTCATTGTAGATAACACTGCACCCTGAAATTCCTTGCCCGGGTTAACTTGTAACAGATTTGGCCAGTGCAGAGGGCCCCTTCGATAAATCCTTTCAAATGCAGAAGCCACTTCAGTGGCTGATTTTGTTTTTAACGGTTCTGCTTCTTTGTATCGACTTGCAATATCAACTACAGTTAACGCATATTTGTAACCACGATCATGTGGCAGAAATAATAGATCAGCCTGATGAACTTCATTAGTAAAGGTCACATCAAAATGCGAGAATTGAATTTGTTTAGGCGGTGGTAGATAAATTTGCCATAGTGCCTGTTTGGATAACCAATGAGCCGCAGTGGTTTTTTTTCACTTTTGCGGCGCTAGCGAGTTTACTGATTGCAGCGTTACCCTTCCAGTATTCTCTTGGGGAATAATAAATAGATTCCATGTTGTTATTAATTACCAGCACCTAACATCAATTTACTTTTCATAGCCGATTTTATCAAAAATGAAGCCAATTTTTCTTTGAAGGATTTATCAGGAATGGCATTCAACGCATGAATTAATTTCACATCTGCTAGATGCCTGTGTTGCAAATTGCTGCTTTTATAAGCAACATCATGAAGGTGACAGGCCTTATCAATAGCGTTTATTGGTTCCTCACCGGGTCGGGGCTGATTTTGATCATTGAGTCTGATATCAAGTCTTGTTCCCGGTCCACAATAACTATACCCTGGAAGGTGTTTTTCTCCGGGGTATTTAGCCCATGGGGTTCCAGGGAGTTTTGCTAATTTGGCAGCGATATCACCTCCTCGTTTTTTTTTAAAGGTTCCTTGGGTTCCTTGGGTTTAGAAACAAATCTAAATTTCTTTGTACTACACTGTACGCATTTACCAGAAAGCGCTGATCGGTTATTTTTAGTTGTAATCGTCGTCAAGTCATCTGTGCCAGTACGCGCCTTACACTTCACGCAATATAGATCCATAATTTATGTATAGAGATATGAATATAATTGATTTTTCAGCGACTAAAACAAGAGAACCAGTGAAGCATCATGCAGCGCTACCAAACTCTATCCGCACAATTATAATCGGGCCATCTGGATCCGGTAAAACGCAATTGTTGCTCAATTTAATAATGAGATGGATGAAGTGGGATAAGTTGTATTTAATTGCCCCTAGCGTAGACGACCAACGATGCTATGAAGTGCTAAAAGATTTTAATGAAAACGCTTCAGAGATTGCTGGCAAGGATGTTATTGAATTTATAACCGATATTGACGAGGCACCATCCGTGAATGACCTCGATGGAAGTATCAACAATTTAGTTGTATACGACGATGTCATGTTAGATAATCAAAAAAATCCTGCTAGAATATTTTCCCGAGGCAGGCATAAAAACACAGATGTGATTTATGTCACTCAACGATACACACAAATACCAAAAGTGATCAGAGATAACTGTAATATGCTTGCTGTATTCAACGGCGTTGATACACATACGCTACGAAATATTTGGCAGACATGGTGCTCCGATATGGATTTCAATCAATTTAGAAATTTCTTTAGTCATGCTCAGTCTGCCCCACACGGATTTTTAACAATAAATTTACATGACCCTCGAACACGATATCGTATCGGACTGGATCAAATATTCGGTTAACCCATAGCAGCAGAAGGGGTGAGTGACAACGACGTTGTAGTCCCTTTTTCCCAAAAAATCGATGGAGGATTTCATTAATTTCATTGATTTTTTCATATTTTTTTTTGGACCTAATCCATGATTCACACACACATTGGGGGGCTGATGTCATTGGTTTCATTGTTTTTAAGCGTGATTTCAGTGAAAACTTGTCTAAAAATGTTGTCCAGTTCGCCCCCTCTGCTGCTAGTCAGCTTGTTTTTCTACTAAGAGGAGGGCGTAGAGACAGAAAGAAATGGACTGACCTTTGTTCCAGTGTGAGTGTTGTTTGGACTAGTTCAAAGTATGTGTGGCAGAAATTGAAGATTGTGTTGTACTTAAAGGCATTTTATCATGGAATTCTTTGTGATGACAGCACTTCCAAATCCGCGAGAGTTGCGGGGGAACGACTTGATGGAGTAAGCGGTGGGTGTTTAATCCGCGCACTTGGGCTCATGACCTGATGTTTTTAGCCATATTTCTGTCAGGAAGAAGACGTCGATATTCTGGTCGTTGATAACATTAACTATTTCTGTGGTGGTCGTACTGATTGGGCGTTGAATAATGCAATACGTAATGGTATCTCTGGAACAGTTGACACAACGGTTGACGATTTAAGATGAATTTGCACCAGGTTATCAAACTTAACGGCCGAATTTTTAAATTATTTATCTGTTACTGGCGAACGGCAGATAACTGGAGTTCTTCAAACTGTTCTACGGCGGCCAGCTTTGAAAGAACTTGTTTTTTCTCGCTTCCGTTTACATTTATGTTATGACGAATGTAGTCCCAGTTCGTTTAGTCTTGAGCACAATGTGGTATGAAGAGCTAAGGTGTGGTCATTTAAAGCAATTAATGAGGGTCCAGCATAGCGTACGCGGGTTGACTAGCGATCACGTGATGGCGGCTTATTCAAAAACAAAGGACGTCTTAACAGTTGAACAAGACAGCTGAGAAAAATTATAATTGTTCTCGTTTTCAAAACAAGAAGATGAAGAAACACATACAAACTGAATAGTCAATGCATGATGAAACACAATAATGAAGACGAATATAGACAACAAGCATATATATGAAAATGGCACAAAAACGGAAGAGCTGCGTCAAATGATAGCGGCCATCTTTCCGGTAGTCAAACATTGCTATTAATCATTTCGGACCATCTTGAAAATTTTTTTATAACAATTATGAAATAGAAATAACTTTGAATGAATCAAATAGAAATATTTCTCACAATTAGCAAATGTCAATTTATATTTTAAAAACAAACGAATTGCAAGACGCCATATAAACGTGGCCAAGTTTTTGTCTTTCATAAAATGTTTCTCGAGATCTCACGCACCTGTGTCGAGATCCATTAGATCAGCGGTGCTCTTTTATAGTGGCATTATATGTTTATTAAAAATATCAACAAAATGATCTTTTAAAAACTAACTCCAATTAAAATTAAAGAAAATATAATGGAAAGGTTTAATTTACTTCAAAGTATATCTATAGTGTGGTTTAAGCCAGGACTGTTGTTTACATGATGGCTTGTCTGGCAACATTTCTGTTAATTCACAACTTACGTTGAGGATTTCTGAGATGTACAAGATAATGTAAAGAAAAGATTATTGTCAAGTGTAAGTAGTAATATGGGGCACTCTAGCGTCAAGGGAAAATCCAGTCAAAAACAGCTTGGGCTAATCTAGCGTCAAGGGGAATTTAACATGGTGGGCCTATCTAGCGTCAAGGGGAATTTAACATGGGAACTATTTGGGCCTATCTAGCGTCAAGGGAAATTGAACATGGTGGGCCTATCTAGCGTCAAGGGAAATTGAACATGGTGGGCCTATCTAGCGTCAAGGGGAATTGAACATGGGAACTATTTGGGCCTATTTAGCCTCAAGGGACATGGAACATGGGGAATATGATTTGTATGGGTATAGGGAAACTGTCTAGGGACAAGGGAAAAAAAGGGTGGCAATGAAAGCTACTATCTTTTCGAGACTTATGAGTGGCCCTGAAAAGGGCCGTTAGGTGTAATGTTAACGTTGTCTTGTTAACACAGAGGACATCTCACAGATCTTCTTCTCTTCCTTAAACTTCTCCTTACTGTGGGTCCATAGAAGAGAACTCTCTTCAAGCAACCTTGTCTTTCCACATAGACTCTTCTCTTCCAATAGGCTGTCTCCGTCCTATGAATGACACTCCATGATGATCTGACATACATGGGTATGTCAGTCCTAAACAGCATACTTGACACAAGGGTTGACGATTCAACATTAGTCCACATCTTCTGATGAGAACAGGTGAATCGAATGCCGTGTACTGCGGTTATTTATAGGGGAAGAGCGGATTGAAACGGATTGAGTGTATCCACCAATCCAAACGTGCGCTACAAAAGTCAGACACAGCCATCCAATCGGAAGAGAGCAGTCTGTGACGTCACCTTTTCTATATAGAGGTACTAGCGCCTGTGCGCAGTCAATCGATTCAAGAGAGTTGTCAATCATGGCGGACCCTAAGAAGACAATGAATTGGAGTGAGACAGGAGTAGAGACAGCAAGTCATGGACCAACAGTGACTACTAAAGTCATGACAAATCTACATCCAGAAGAAGTGGATTTTAACTGGGATATTGTGGATTTTTTAACATCGCAAGAATTTATTCCGGAACCTTCGTTGCCTTCTGTATCTTCTTATGGACACGTCGATGATTTTAAGCAGAGACAAAAAGAAGCATTGGAGCGATTTTTACAACAACAGAAAGTAGAAGAACAAGCTTTTCTTATGCAACAGCAGGAAGAAGAAGAAGCAAGAAGAAAACACCAGGAAGAAACAGTAGCAGCAACGGAGAAGAATGAAGACCAAGGACAGAAAGAAAATAGTGAAAATCAAACGGTTACGACGGTACTTTTAGATATTTTAGCTGAGTTAAAGAGTCTGAAACAAATGTATCAGACTTCTTTATCACGACCGAAGAGAAAAAGACCTTCTCGAGCGAAACAACCCGATCTCTCTGTGACTACGTCTACCTTACCACCGTTAGTGATTTCTACCAAATCATTGACAGGAACCACCAGTCCCGAAGTAGGCCTTGGCCGTGGCAAAGGCTTAAGACAGCTCAAGAGGATTTCATCCCGTTTCTGAGTTTGTTTTGTTTTAAATACACAAAACACCAACGGTCCTTTTCAGGACCACTCCAATTATTTCGAAAAGAAATACTATGTCAATTGCCTATTTCAATGAAAACTCAAAAGTCCTTTATGTTTTTAAAAACCCATGATGTACGTGTGAGTGAATGAATGTGTGAGTGTAGGTAATTATACTATCAAATCAAAACCAAGAGACACTTACGTTTTTTCTCTTTAGTTTATTCTAGTACAAACGTCACAATTCAATATCACAACATAACATAACACAAGACCACTTTAAAAAAGTTCATAGGTTTTCTTCTGTTTCACTCTTTCTGTTTTTTCATTTTCTTTACTGTCACAGCTTTTTTTTCTTCCTCTTCACTTTCGTTTCGTCTTCTTTTCTTGTTTTTGTGAACGTGACGGGGTTCTTCCTTGGAGGAGGGTACCTCTTTCTCCTCCTGTTCAGAATTTCTTTCCTCCTCCTCCTCCTCTTCCTCCGCCTCCTCCTCCTCCTCCTGCTCCTGTTGTTTCTTAGGGCAGTTTGGAGACCAATGTCCTTTCTCTTTACAATAATAACAGGTATCTTGACTTTTGTCTCTATTGTAGCCTTTTTTATTTTTGTTACGATCTGAACATTCTGTAGCCCAATGTCCTTTCTTCTTACAGATATAGCAAGTATCTTGACTTTTATCTCGATAGGAGGGAGAGTAGGCTGTCGGCTGGTCTGACGAAAACTTTCGTATGACCCCACGTAAAGCTCTAATGAGAAGTTCCACTTGTGTAGGTTCTTCCATCGTTCTGGTCAATGTGAGAGTGAAAGGAATACTGAACCGTTAGACACTAACCCTTTATATATATATGCACGGATCGAACATGAATATATAGGGGTTATGGTCTTTAAAAGGTAGTCATTTGACTTTTTGCAGACAAGATGAAAAGGCCACATCATGCTGTGGAGAAAGGAAAAGATAGTAAGAGACAGAAACGTAATGTATCGCCTAGCACAGTAGCTGAAGTCTTGGCTCAAATTCATGCCAGTGATTTTGAAGATGACATGAGTGAGCCCGAATCCACACCCAGACAATCCACGTCCAAGCAAAGTGCACCACCCTTAGTAAACCCTGAAAATTACTATCACATTCGAGAGACAGAAAAGCGTTCCTCTCGAAAATTTAGAACAACGGCTTACACGTATGCCGTAAAGTTTAAAGATTTCAAGGCCAATGTACCTTTGGAGAATACAGAAGGGTTCATTACTGAGGTGTGGGATTCTGTGTTAACTGCACTGAAACAGCAATGTCAAGCCAAAGAAGACGATCGCTTGAGACTTTCTATTCATCACGATAATTTGAAGTCTCCCGTTTGGATCGAGTTTACTAGCCCATCAGAATTAACACCTTCCAAAGTCATCGACAAAATTCAACATGTGCAACAATCCAACGACAAGTTTCACATTGACGATGGAAAAGCCACACTGTTTATGACCCACGTGTCTCTTCCCCAGGGGACAGGACGCAAAAAAGTATTATTGGTCGACAACCTTCGCAACACCAAACTAAGCCTCGTCCGAATTAACAATCCTCAAGACCAGATGTGTTTAGCCCGTGCTGTCGTCGTGGGACGAACGTATGCCAACAAGAACGACACGGCAGAATGGAAAAGAGCCTGGAAAACTATTCAACAATCGGACCGAGCCAAACAAAGAAGTGAAGCAGAACTCCTGTTACAGCAAGCGGGGATATCCAAAGACACTCCTTGTGGCATTCCAGAAATGCAAAAGTTGCAAGACGTCTTGGCTCCACGTTACACCTTGAAAGTACACCCTCAAGAAGTGCGTGGACCTCTTTTGTTTCGAGGCCATGATTTCAAAGACCGAAAATACATTCACGTCTATCATCACGATGGTCATTTTGATACCATTACCAGTATCACTGGATTCCTGGGATACAGTTACTACTGTGAAAAATGTGACTATGGTTATAACAATCGAGAACAACACAAGCATTGTGGATCAAAATGTGAGGGATGTTTGGCCTCACAACCTTGTCTGGACCAAGGACAAGAAAGAGTTCATTGTCCTGTGTGTCAGCGCACTTTTGTCAGTCCTACCTGTTACCAACAACATTTGAAGATGCAAGGTTCACAGCAGAAAAGTGCTTGTCAACTGCTGAGATTGTGCCCTACTTGTGGACAAGGCATACGTACTAGTAATGCCAAGTTTCACGTTTGTCGAGGGAAGAAACGATGTCACATTTGTTGCCAAATCGTGGACTTGGAGCACGAATGCTTCATTCAAAAATATCAACCCCAACCAAAAGATACCCAGAAGAAAGGGAATTTTATCTTTTTTGATTTCGAATGCATGCAAGAAACTGGTATTCACATTCCTAATTTCTGCGTAGCTCACCGTGCGTGCGAGCAGTGCATCCAAGAACCTATCTTTAGTCATTGCCCTTACTGCAGCAAGATTCCTGGAGGACGTGAAAAAATCTTTCGAGGGTCAAACACGCTAGCCGATTTTGCCCAATGGATCCTAAACCCCATCGACGAAACGTGGAGTCCAGAAGACATCGAACGTTACGGCAATTGTCATTGCCATGCCACGGTCATGGCTCACAATTTCTCGGGATACGATGGGCAATTTCTGCTTAGATACTATGCGGAACAAAGTACCGAACGGCCTCAAGTGACTTTGAACGGAGTCAAAATCATTTCTATGCAAGTAGGACAAGTACAGTTTAAAGATTCGATGTGTTACTTGGCCATGCCATTAAGTCGCATGCCTAAAACGTTTGGAATGACAGAAATGGCTAAAGGTTATTTTCCACACTTTTTTAATACCAAAGCCAATCAACATACCGTTCTACCCCATTTGCCTGAGGCTGACGACTACGACCCCGACAACATGCGCACCGAACAACGAGAAGCTTTCTATGCTTGGTACCAGACTCACGCCTCGGACCCCTTTGACTTTCAAGAAGAAATGTTAAAGTACTGTCGATCTGACGTGGACATTTTACGACGTTGCTGTGGAAAATTTCGAGAATTGTTCATGGAATACGGAGGGATCGATCCTTTGAAAGAAGCTTGTACCATCGCCAAAGCGTGTTCTTTAGTGTACCGAAAACGCTTTATGCCTGAAAATACTCTAGCGGTCATCAGTCCTCAAACGACAAATTTTGTCAAACGTCAATACTCGGTCAAAGCCCTACGCTGGCTCCATTACTTGTGCGACAAGGAAGACAAATGGATCCAACACGCTCGCAACGGAGGAGGCGAAAAGACCATCGGAACGTATTCGGTAGATGGTTGGGACTTAGAAAACCCTCAGATTGTGTACGAGTTTAACGGATGTTTATTTCACGGATGTCCCCTATGCTACCCTCAACGAGACACCAAAAATCAGTTTTTACAACGAACCATGGAAGACTTGTACCAGACTACGTGTCAGCGACGTTTGAAGTTAGAACAGCAAGGATACCAGGTGGTGGAAATGTGGGAACACGAGTACGATCAGCGTTTGAAAACCGATCCCGAGTTTAAACGCATCGTAGAAAGTTACAAGTGGGTGGACCCCCTGAACCCTCGGGATAGTTTGTACGGAGGACGAACGAATGCTACCTGTTTACTGTACCAAGCGGACGAGGAGAAGGGAGAAGAAATCAAATACTTGGACGTGTGTTCGTTGTATCCTTACGTGTGCAAATATTGTCACTTTCCCGTAGGGCATCCAGAATTGATGACAGAACACATTGATTTGGACCACATTCGACAGTACGAAGGATTGATCAAGTGTAAAGTCTTACCACCCACAGACTTGTACCATCCCGTTTTACCTCACCATTGCCAAGGAAAACTGATGTTTCCTTTGTGTCGCACATGTGCCGAAACGTGCAACCAAGACCAACCTTGTCATCACACTCAGGAAGAACGTGCCTTGACAGGAACGTGGGTGAGCGCGGAATTGCTTAAAGCTCTAGACCTGGGATATCAACTGTTAGAAGTGTACGAAATTTACCACTTTCCCAAAACACAACAATACTGCAAGGGCGACGAGACACAGAAAGGTATTTTTGCAGACTACGTGGATGCCTTTTTAAAACTAAAACAAGAAGCTAGTGGCTATCCTTCCTGGTGTCACACTCCCGAAGACCAAAAGATATTCAAAGAAAAATATCGGGAGCAGGAAGGTATCACTTTAGACCACATCGAGAAAAACGAAGGAAGGCGGTCGTTTGCCAAAGTGATGCTCAATTGTTTGTGGGGTAAAATGGCACAACGTCCGTCTTTACCCAAGACGGAGTATTTGTCCGAACCGTCTCGCTACTTCCAGATGATTCACGACCCAACTAAAGTCATCAAACACGTGGACGTCATTCGTGAGGACTTGATCTTAGTGAATTACGAAGAAGAACTAGACTTTGTAGAAGCCGACAAATTTGGAAATGTCATCATTGCGGCTTACGTGACAGCCCACGCTCGCTTAAAATTGTACGAAGTGTTAGAACTGTTAGGAGATCGCGTGTTGTATTTTGACACGGACAGTTGCATTTACATTCACCGACCGAACCAGTGTAACCCTGTCATCGAAGGAGACCGTTTAGGAGCCTGGACCGATGAACATCCCGACGACAAGATTCTATGTTTTGCAAGTGGCGGTCCTAAAAATTACGGCTACGAATACCGAGACCCCCAAGGAAAAATGCACACCGAATGTAAAGTAAAGGGATTGACTCTTAATTATCGCACCAGTCAAGTGGTGAACTTTGACGTACTACAAGAAGCCTTGCAGTCGGGACAGGATGAAACGTTTCAAGTGACTACCCACGAACCGCACAAGATTGTCCGTTTACCCACACACCAAATTGTTAGCCGACCTTTGGAAAAAGTCTATCAAATCGTGTACCAAAAGAGAGTACGACTTCCCAATCACTTCACTCTACCGTACGGTCACGTCAAAATTGGGCAGCATATAAAAAGGGATATCGTCCAAGACCAATAGTTCATTTATCACTACAACGACCCAGCGAAAAGAAGATGAATCCATTTAAACAGACATCATTCAAATTTGGGAATTCTCAAGTGGAGTGCGATGCTAAACCTTGCGATTGTAGTGATGCCAGGCTCTGTGACGTTAGCGATTCAGCAGGATATCGTGGGAACTTTGCTATGACTACTACCCCTATATCTACCCTGGAAAGTGATGCTGTGCGTGTCAAACCTGAGGGATGCGAAAGCGGTGCGTCACGTTATCGTGGACTCCTAGGAATTTCACCGTACCTACATCGAACTGAAGTGAGGAGAGTCGAATATTCGTTCCCGACGAGTTTGCCTGAATACTGCCACTTTAAAAGTCGATTCCAAACCTTCAAAGATAAATGGCCAAAATATCTGCCTGGACCAACTCCTGAAGAATTAGCCAGAGCTGGATTTTTCTACTTGGGCGAAGGAGATAAAGTCAAGTGTTTCAGTTGTGGTGTATCCATTTACGAGTGGGAACATAAAGATTCCGCTTACCTGGAACATGCTCGATGGTCTCCGAATTGTCAATACCTACCTTTAGTGGGACCTAGTGATTGGAAGTGACACTACTACTCCATGTCGTGTAACACGCCTAGACCAGTATATAATATAAAACATTATATTCAAGGATTACCCTACGAATTGCAAGAGAAGATCTACAAGGACGTTTGGCAGGGTCTTGCTAAAGAAAAATCGCAATGGGTGACTGTAGAACTTTTGTGTCGTGAAATTCACAAGAGGAAAGTGACAAAAATTAACCGACGTGTTAGATTTCTCTGGATCAAGGGTATTTTTTTGCTCTGTTACCAATTTACTACGTTTACCTCTGAAGATGCTTTGATCCTTCTTAACCGTTACCCTGAATGGCAGTGGGACGAAATTACACGTTATATTAATCACTTTCGCTTTTTGAGCAAATTTAATTCTGTGTTTAATTCTGGGTTGAATCTACACTGATGATCTTCGACCTAAAGAAGTATAAAAGAGAACGACCATGCCACAACCTTTATCATTGGTGATCCAACAGATTCCGTGGAAGGATATCAATGAGAAGATTCACACGGTGAAAGATTACGAACACTTATTGCAAGAACTATACCCTATGAATTGGGGTCGACGTGTCGTGTGTGTTTTAGTGACTTGCTTTCTGGGATTTCGTTTACCTGCCGATTCCTTGTGGACACTTTACGAACACTACCTATCAAAAAAATAAGACAGTATGGTGGTTCCTTTAAATGTCCACGAGAGACTTATTCTGTTCAAAGCCTTACGCTTTCATCTGGATACATCTCGACCTTTCCAAGAAAAAAAGATTCGTCAACTTTTACGTACGGAAGCAGTGTACGAAGATGTGTGTGTAGCTTGTGATTTACACCCTCATTGGACAGATGTACGTGACTGGAAAAGTTGGGATTTTGAGGCTTGGACAAACGAAGTATCCCATTATGCCCAAGCGTTGTGTTCCTAAAATGTATCGTCGTGTGAAAAAAGTCACTTTTAATCCTGTGTTAGTAACAGTACCAGAAGAAGAAAAAGAAAAAGAATCTATCACCCAAGACAATCCTTCTGTTCAAGACAAAACTGTCATGGACATTTCCCCACAAAGACCCTTTCGAGAAGACACCTATGTGACTGTACCCCCTGTAGAGGAGACTATAAGAACATTACATACTACCTCTAGGACACCTTCGTTACCCAAACCACGTTGTACAGTGACTTGTTTATATTCCACTTTGATCGTTTGCCTAGGTATTTTATTCCTGTATTTATCCATTTGGCTTTTATGTTTTCGTGTTGTTCAAATTTAAACATGCATTCAAATAAACGTGTCTTGAAAAAAGTATAAAAACCTCTTGTCTTGTCTGTTTTTGTGTCAATACTGACATACCACTACACGACTATGGCTCACTCTACTCTTTCTACTACTCCTTCCTCCTCCACATTCAAAGTCATTGACGAACACTTAGATCAGGCTAGTTGGAAAGCCTTGTATCTTCGTCATCCTTTTAACATGTTAATTGCTGGACCGAGCGGTTCAGGCAAAACCGAATTTGTCAAACGTTTGATCGAACATAAACATCATTTGATCGATCGTCCACCTCAACGCATCGTGTGGTGTTACAAAGAGTGGCAATCGGCATACAGCCTCTTGCAAGAAAGTCAAGGTGATTCCATTGTGTTTGTAGCAGGCATTCCTAAAGAAGACGATGGGATCGTGTCTGACCCTAGTCAAACTCATTGGGTTATTTTTGATGACATGTTAGGAGAAGACGAAGAAGAAATTAAACTGTGGTTTACACGTAAAGGGCATCATCGTAATGCCAGTGTCATTTACATTACACAAAATTTATTTCAACAAAGTAAAGCCCATCGTACCATTAGTCTCAATGCTCATTACGTGGTCTTGTTTAAAAGTCCTCGAGATAAATCACAAGTGCAAGTTTTAGCCAAACAGTTAGGAACACCTTGGCTAACTCATGCGTACGATGATGCCACTCAAACGCCACACGCCTATTTACTCGTGGATTTAAAACCCACTACCCCTGATTATTTGCGATTTCGTACCGATTTGTTTCACGACTGGTGTCAAGACGGAGGACCTGTCGTGTACACGTCCTCCTCGTCGACATAACACTATGAAGCACTAAAAAAATCTATAAAAACCTTGGGTTACTTTGACCTGGTCTCATACATCGTCAACATGACGTCCCTTCAGTCTCATCTTCCGATCAAATTGATTCGTGCCTTGTACGGCATCAGTCGCGAAAAAAATCCACAAAGACGTGCTCACGTCCTAGAAGCCAGTCTCAAAGAAGTCTTACGATGGTTTACGGTGACAGCACGTCAAATACTGCAAGGCATCATTCACATTCCACATCAAACCAAACGCTTTTTTGACAGAAACAAAGTAGCCTTGACGCAACTGGCCAATCCTCGCATTGACACTCACACCAAAAAGCAAATCATATTGAAACCTGGAGGTAGTGGTTCTCTAGGAGGTGTCATCATTCGTTCCCTTTTAAAATGGGATCCCAATACTCCAAAAGTTCACCCCAAGAAGAAAACAAAAAAAGCCAAACAAACCCCTAAGAAAAAGAACAAGGGTACCAAGACCAAAGCACAGAAAAAGAAAAGTCCACAGACAAAAGCGGTCACCCGCAAAAGAGGCACTTCGGCCAGGACACAACCTTACCTTCGTCAACCACGACCTGTAAGAAAAGATCTACAAGGACGTTTGGCAGGGACTACGTTGCCAGTAGCCTCAGGGGCTGCCACTTCTCCGTTGCGGATGATGCCAGCCAAACCCAATTTGACACCCGTTTTTCCTAATTTGATGAAACATTGGAAATCTGCGTCTCCCAAAACGTCTCCTCCACCAGAGACACCCTCGTCCACCTTAGCGTCAGTAGCAGCTGCTCATAAAGTACCTGCCCCCAAAGTCAAAGTCCAAGAAAGATCTGGCATGTTAAAGAGTTTACTAGATTTGTCCAAACAAGAACTGTCCCGATTGAGTCCATTGCGAACTCCTTCACGACGTGTGTTACCTGCCATGAAGTTGATACGACGCAAAGATAATCAGTGGCGACGCATTCCAGTATAAAAATATGACTTGAAAACCACGACGTCAATCAGTATTTTTTCTGTACCACTGATGAACACTGAAGGATGCCTCCTCAAAAACGTGCACACCATCACCCTCGACGTTCTACCGTCCAAAAAGGAAAAGGAAAAAGACAATCTCGTCATCCTACCAAACGCTCAAAAGCCAAACAACGACGTCCTCCCGTAAAAAGACACAGTCATCCAAAGAAAAAGAGAAGTCATCAAAGGGGAGGCATATTTATTGGTCTTATTAAAGGTATGCAGAAACTAGACAAAGCAGCTAATAACCGAACTGGTATCTTTAGCCCTGCTTTTGAGGATTTAGCGAAGCATGCCGCTACTTTTTGGAGAAAACAATAGAAAAAAGAAGATAAAAGAGGGTGTGTACCAATTCTTTGACATCAGTGTATTTCTGGAACGAACAAGCAAAGATGTCACCTCGCAAAAAACATTCTTATTCACCCCACAAAGGAAAGAAAAGGAAAGGACTACCTCCTCGTTTAGCCAAACACGGAGACGTGTTGTCCTTCCTGTCCAAAGCCTCTCCGCCCATGCGAAAACAAATCATTAAAACAGCCTCCAAAGATGTCATCGATACCGTGTGTGAATGTTGTTTGAATGTTTTGAAAGGCACGATACCTTTGTCTCCACACAAGAAAAAATGCTTCGCCAAACATCGACACGTTCTTCGTCAAATGGTTCAAAAGAAAATATCCGTCCGTCAAAAGAAAAAGATGTTGGTGCAACGCGGAGGATTTTTACCCTTTCTTGCTCCTTTGTTGACAGGCATAATACCAGGTTTGCTACAAGGGGTGACCCAAGGGATATCCCAAGGGTTTAACCAAGGGATGGGTAGAAGATAAAAGGGCCCTATGGAGCACCACAATCTCAGACATAACCTTTGAAAGCCCATGGAAGGACGAAAACTAACTTTGGTTCCTTACAAACGATGGATGGAATACCATCATTGGCAAGAACAACGATCCCCCCATTTACCTCCCAATCCCAATTTGGCTGAGATGTCGCAATTACAACACGAATTGCAATCCTTGATCCATCGCCACGATTTATCCGAAACCGAAAAATCACAAAAGTACGGTCAACTCTTGAAACGGCTACAACTCTTTCATCAGAAAGCTGTGGAACAAACAGCTCAACCCACTTTGTCCGATTTTAAGGCTCTAATGAATAACCCGTCACCCTCACCCTCACCCTCTACAGCAGTTAAAACAGACGTTACCCCACCATTACCCAAGGAAGAAGAACCCCATGATCTCTTTCAAACACCTACTGCTACTCCCATTCCGAGTAAGATTGCCACTTCCTTGTTAACCCCTTCCCCCACTCCCCCACGAGAAGAACTCAAAACTTGGGTTAAAAAGATGATGGCTACTCCTTCTTCGACAGATGTGAAAAAGAAAGAAAGGAAACCAGAAGTGAGAAAAGAAAAGAAGGCCAAAGAAGCTATCCCATTACCTCCGCCACCACCATTACCCTCGACGTCAACTCCTGTGGCACATCGGACACGTAAAACCGTTTCCAAACAACCCGCATTTCGTCCCACCCAAAGCAATATCCTCGAAGAGTGGGTCCCTTATTAACAAAAACCATGGAGAAGGTCTTAGCCAGCATTTACTACGATCCAGCTCACCCTGCAGGTTACGGAGGCATTCAGAAATTGTATCGTGCTGCCAAAACTCGCCTGAAAA
The DNA here is from genome assembly GCA_029339505.1 of Unio delphinus. Taxonomy (NCBI): domain Eukaryota; kingdom Metazoa; phylum Mollusca; class Bivalvia; order Unionida; family Unionidae; genus Unio; species Unio delphinus. The sequence continues at coordinate 8,096,113 of JAQISU010000010.1, forward strand.
AGCTCCGTTTACCAGCAGTACAACGATGGTTACAAGAACAAGCGACGTACACTTTACACAAACCCATTCGACGAAAATTTCACAGAAGTCGCACTCAAGTGGAAGGCATCGATCATCAATGGCAAGCCGATTTAGCTGATGTCTCTCATTTAGCCACCTACAATCGTGGCTACAAATATTTGTTTTGTGTCATCGACGTCTTTTCTAAATTTGCCTGGGTCGTACCATTGACATCCAAATCGAGCGGAGAGTTAGTACGAGCTTTGCAACTGGTGTTGAAACAAAGTGGTCGTCACCCTCTTCGATGGCAAACCGACAAAGGCACCGAATTTCTGAACCAAGCTTTCCAACGAGAATTAAAAAAACGTGACATTCATTTTTTCACCACCGAAAATCCTGAAACCAAAGCCAGTATCGTGGAACGTTTTCAACGTACCTTGAAAGAACGCATGTGGAAATATTTTACACATCAACACACTCTCAAGTACATCGACGTCTTACCACACTTAGTCCAAGCCTACAATCAATCTTACCATAGAAGCATTGGACGTGCCCCACAAGAGGTGACACCTGACAACGAAGTCACTGTTTTTGAGCGTCTGTTTGGTACGTCCCGGACGAGGGCTGTCCCCAAGAAAGGTAGAGAAGTGTTAACCACGGGAGATTGGGTACGCATTGGCAAAACCAAACGCACTTTCGACAAAGGTTACTTACCCAACTGGACCACCGAATTGTTTCGTGTTACTGGACGAGTGCGCGATCGTCATCCTACCGTCTATAAATTGGAAGACATGAACGGAGAAGTATTAAAAGGAACATTTTACTTGCCTGAGTTACAACGTGTTACCAAAAAAGAAGACGACGTGTACGACATTGAAAGCATTCTCGAACGAAGAACCCGTAAAGTAGGAAAACGTCGTGTCAAAGAAGTCAAAGTACGTTGGAAAGGATATCCTCCTAGTTTTGATTCTTGGATTGACGCTGCCCAAGTCATCGACTATAAAAAGAAGTGACCATCATGCCCTTCAATACAGCTTCAGCAACCACAGTGACTACTCCTTCACCCACGTCATCTCTGCAAGATTTACAAAAGCAATCCTTGTGGGTGTGGTGTGGAGAACGTGTCCCTAAAACGCAAATCGTTTTTTTCTGTCAAATCTTTGTGGTATATTGTGTCATTGGTGCAGCCATTGCTAATCTGAGTTTGCAACAAGGAGACAAACAATTGTGGACCATTTTACTCAGCAGTTGCATCGGGTATCTTCTTCCCAATCCTTCCCTGAAATACTCTTACAACGGGAACAACAGTAACAATATTGGGAGTCTGGCGGCCAACGTTAGTCCTTCTCCTGACAGTCACCCTTCCAATCACAATCCTCTTTTAGACACTCCTTTAACCTCGAGTGACTCCTCGGACAGAAGAACATTGGAAATATGAACAACACTATTAACCAATTTTACTTAACGTTACCCAGTGACAGTTCCATGGAGGTGTTTCCTAACAACACATTGTGTTGTTACACGTCTAAATTACCTCAAGCTATGCATTTGGATCAAGATGATCATTGGGAAGCAGCTTTAGTGGAAATAATACACCCGACACAAATCAAAAACATCGTCGAAAATCAAAACTTTTTCACAGTTGAAGTGTACGACAAGCCATTGCAACTAGCCTTAGATGAACGAGGCATCACTGGCATTGACAACAAGAAATCAGATGGACCCACAACTAAACAACTGTCCACTCATGTGTTGACCATTCCTGCAGGCTACTATTTTAGCGGTCAACATTTAGTGACTACGATTGCAAGCAGGTTCAATGTTGTGTTTGGTAAACCCCTGGACAAAATCAAAGAAAGTGTTACCTTTGAGTACATTAAAGTGGCTCGCCGCTTCATGATCAAATTTTCAGAGAAGAAAATAATAGCCATTACCTTTTGTCCTGAATTGTTTGATATCTTAGGTGGAGACCTCAAGATGCTCCCGAACAAAAAAGAAATACCAGGCATATCCAGTAACTTGGATTTTACCAAATATTTTCGATCCCCTGTAGAATTGAACCAAGGACTCAATTTGATGTTTGTGTACTCCGATGTGGTGGAGTACAACGTGGTAGGACACACCTCTGTACCGTTACTGCGTGTCATTCCTTTCAAAGTAGATACTACTACCGCTGACGAGGAAGGTGGAAATACCTATCACGTTCACCGCGAATTTGTGCATCCTCATTATTTGCCTGTCAGTAAGTCGTATTTCGACAGTGTCAACATTACTATAAAAGGAGAACTAGGTCAAAATATTCCATTTACCAAAGGGAAAGTCACAGTGAAACTCCATTTTCAAAAACGATTCTCCAACAACTGAAAAAGTGATGTATCCTGTGTACCAAGGAGTCACTCGACAACGAGGACATGGTTTAGGAGATATGTTTAAATCAGCCTTTCGTTCCGTGGTCCCTGTTTTAAAACCAATGGTGACACGAGGATTGCACACCTTAAAAGATGCCGCATTGACTCACGGCAAAGATTTTCTTTACAATGTTCTCATTGACAAACAAAACCCTAAAGAAGCTTTTTTGAGAGCAGGCAAAAATGCCTTGCTTCAAACGGGTAAAGAAATTTTGGGTCGACGAGAAAGTCCTATAAATGCCCTGAACGGTACCGAGTCTGACATTCCTGCTTCCCTGACGACACAGCAAGGACAAGGTAGAAAGCGTCGACGAAGGCACCCTTTCAAAAGTCTCCGTACCTCAAAAGTTCGAAAGACAAAGAAAAAAAGAACCGCTCGAGACTTAGACATTTTTGATTATTAAAAGTGAAGAAAAAAAACCTAAAGAAAAAATGATGCACCAAGAATCTTGTGCCTGTTCCAAGTCGGAACTGGATCTCTTTGCCATGCCACCCACGATGATGACCATGCAAGAAGCTCAATGGGTCGAATTTCATCCCGTCTCCTCTTTGACGGATTCAGCTCCCATCGAGTTTGAAATCAAAGGACAACCCGAAGATTACATCGATCTCAACAACAGTTACTTATATTTGAAACTGAAAGTAAGCAAAACAGACAACACCAATCCAGAAGCCAATGCTAGAGTAGCTCCTGTCAACAATTTCATGCATTCCTTGTTCAGCGATGTGGATTTGTACATGAATAACAAACTGATCAGCAGTAGCATGGATACTTACCCTTACCGAGCGTACCTCGAAAATCTCTTGACGTACGGAAAAGAAGCCAAGAACACTCATCTAGATGCTTGCGTGGTATGGAAACCTGACACAGCAGATAAGTTTAACGACACATTCTTGCCCGAAGTAAATGCTGATGGCAATGTTACCGATCCTCACAATGTGGGTTTTAACGACCGTCGAAAGAAAACTTTGCAGGGACGTAGTTTGGAACTGTTCGATCGTTTGCATTTGGACATGTGGTTTCAAGAGAAGTATTTGCTGAACGGAGTAGATATTCGCTTGAGACTGAATCGAAGTAGTGCTGCTTTCCATTTGATGGCTCATGCCAACGAATACAAAACCATCATCCAAGAAGCCAGGTTATACGTGCGTCGTGTGGAAGTGTTACCTAAAGTGGGAAATGACATTAGTCACACTTTGAGCAGAACAACAGCCAAGTATCCGATACGGCGTGTGGAAGTCAAAACGTTCACCATTGCCGCTGGACTCCGATCTAAGATCGAAGATCATCTGTTCCAAGGACAGTTACCCAAACGTTTATTCATCGGTATCGTCAGCAATGCAGCCCTCAATGGTGCCCACAATGAAAATCCTTTCCAGTTTAAGCACTGTGGAGTATCCAAAATTGAAGTCAGTCGCGATGGCAAAACTTTGTGTACCAGACCCTTCGAACCCGACTTTGGCGAACAGAAAAATTACTTGAGGTCGTACTTGTCGCTGTACGAAGCCACAGGACAGTTAGGAACCAACACCAGTCACGGTATTTCCTACGAAGACTATGCAAGAGGTTACACGTTGTGGGCTTTTGATTTCACTCCAGACCAAGGCAGCGACGAGGGACATTTCCACCCTATAAAATCTGGGCAGCTGCGTGTGGAACTTCAGTTTGCAGGAGCTCTTACCGAAACGGTGAATATCATTCTGTATGCTGAATTCGATAATACCATAGAAATTAACAGTTTGAGAGAAGTCATTCTAGACTATTAGACATTATGGAAGACCCTTGTCCTTCTTTGAATAGTGGAGAATCCATGGAATGGGAGGTTACAGAAAAAGCAGAACCCCAAGACCAAAAAGAAGAAGTAGTGATCATGCAATCCAGATGGCCAGAACAGGAACAACAGTTAGTGGCTTGTTTTGCACAACACTTGGAAGATAAAATGAGGGATCTGATTAAAAAAGATTGTTATGGATGTCAAATCGATCATCCCAGTCAAATTCAACACGATAAATGTATGATGATGAGTCAAGAAGAAAAATTGGATGATTATCTGAACGAAGCTTGGAGTCTCATCTCCGAAGAAGACGTGTTACTTCAGTGGTATAAAGGCTTACGTGATCATTCCTCTCCTCCATTGTTTGCTCGAGAAATCGATCGCATCGAAGCTCTCTTGGCCAAAAGTAAAGAGACGAAGCAAACCATCAGTTACTTGTCAGACCGTTTCAAACAAAAAGTCTGGATTGAATTGATGACTTATCATCACCTGTGAAGAAAGGAGAGAAAAAAACAAGGCTACACAACAAAAAAATGGATACCTGGGAACTTTATTATCTTTTGAACCGTAGTTCGTATACTGCTTCTTGGAATCCTGTCGTGTGTGCTAAAGATGAACTACCTCATCGCAAACCTCAAGAGAATCAAGCTTATGTCATCAACACAGATGACAGTCATCTTCCAGGAACTCACTGGGTAGCTGTCTACTTTCCTCAAGAGGGTTGTGCGGAGTATTTTGATTCGTATGGATTGCCTCCTTTCGAAGATGATATCATTGACTTTATGAGAAGAAATGCTCAGACGACACGATTCAATAATGTGAAATTACAAAGCACAGATTCTATGGTGTGTGGACAATATTGTATCTATTATCTGCATCATCGCAGTCTTGGATATTCTTTAGAACATTTAGTGACTTATTTTGATCGTCATTCGTCTCGAAACGATGACAAAGTAGATCGATGGTTTTGTGACCATTATGGTTATCTGTTGTCTTTAGCTAGGAAACGTAGTGTACATCAATCGCCCAATGATTTCCAACAGTGGAAATCTCAATTTAATTCACAACGTTGTCAACCATGTCAAAGATAATGTATTAGTGTTATGGAAGAAAAAAAATGTTTGTTCTTTGAAATAATGTTTGTTCTTTGAAATAATGTTTGTTCTTTGAAATAATGTTTGTTATTTGAATAAAAATGTTGTGTTTTGAAAACCAATGCGTCTGTCGTTTGTTTTACATTTGTATTCATATAAATGCTCTTTGACTTTTCTTTCTATCCCTCACATTAAACTATCTAAACGTTTCAAAACCCTAAACCGCAGAGGGGTGTTTTCCATCACGTCCGCGCTTGAACCATATAAAGCAGGGGTAGTCTCCAGTCTGGCCATCCATTGTTTGACTCATCCTACTACGAAGATGTGCTCAAGACTAGCTAAGCTGAACGAAGCTTATGTCACTCTGCATCGTATCAGACACAATCTGATACCAAAGCCTGAAGAGATTGAGAATGTAAGAATGTTACAAGTAACGGAAGACCTCATAGAAGAACTCTTCAGAGAGGAAATTCAAAAAGAGAAAGAAGAATGGACTGAGAAGTATCGACTTCAAAAGCAGCAGAGAGAACAGAGAGAACAGCATCAGCAGCATCAGCAACAGCAACAACAGCAGCAGGAACCAGACAGAAGTTTTGTCGACTGTCGTGTGGACACAAAAGAGTTCTCTTTCTCTTTCCGAAGAAGCAGACCCTATCGTGTAGCCAAACGAGGACGCAATCTTAGACGATAAAAGATTGTCATCCTTCCTCGTACACACAAACACAAAAAACAGCCCTTTTCAGGGCTACCCAATATTCTCGAAAAGAATTAATCATTCAATTTGCTTATGGTATGTGAGGAAGTTAGAAAAAAATTAGAAGTGAGTCTATAATCACTGTCTCTTTTAACTTTTGTTTTGAAGTGCGTCTATAAGCACAACGTATTTTTTCAAAATAACTTGTTCAATGTATAATTAATAGGAGTCAAGTATAAAAGTGAGTGAGTGTTTTATTTTAAAAGTCAGCTTGTTTTGATGATGATAGGGATAATGTAAGTTTCTTGGATCTAGGGGTGTTTTCCATCACGTCCGCGTGTTTTGGTAATGATAGGGATACTGTAAGTTTTTGGAACGTAAAGGGGTGTTTTCCATCACGTCCGCGCTTGAACTATATATAAAAAAGCACTCGTCAGTCTGGCTACCTATCGTTGACGCATCAACACAAAAGATGAGTAGAGTTCAAAAGCTAAGAGAGCTTCAGATGCACTTGGAGAATGCGAGGCGTCTCCTGGACGAACTGGCAATGGAGGCCTTAGAAGAACAGACTAGGATTGAAAAAGAAGAGGAGGAAAGAAAAAGGAAAGAAGAGGAGGAGAAGAGAAGACCTATCTTGCCTCACCGTATGATGAGACAAACAAGTCAAGTTACTCCTATGGTGAGGACGCCTTCACCACCAGAACCAGTTCGTCCACTACAGACACAAGCCCCACCGCAACAAACACAACCTCAGCCGCAACAACCACAGCCTCAGCCGCAACAACGACAGTTGCGGAATAGGCGAAGATATGAAGAGGCTTTCACTATCCCTCAAACAGAAGATTGGGATAGTGAAGCCACTCATTCTCCCTCTGCACTCCCAATCACAAGAGTGAATTGGGAGAATGATTGGAGTAGGAGATGTGTGTGTGGGGCTAGACCTGGGAGATGCCAGCATTAACCAGGTGCAATTTGAAGTTTTAAAAACAGTCCTTCTCAGGGCTACCCAAATAACAAGAAAAGAAATACTATGTCAATTGCCAATGGGTGTGAGAGAGGAGTAGTGTGATTATAAACACTGACTCTATTTAGATGGTATAGGGTGTAATTTTGGATAGTATATAGTAGGGTTTGTTTTGGCTGCTTCCCCGTGTGTGTGTGTGTGTGTGTGTGTGTGGTTAGTATAGGGTGTGATTTTGGATATTATATAATAGGGTGTGTTTTGGCTGCTTCCCCGTGTGTGGTTAGTATAGGGTGTGATTTTGGATAGTATATAGTAGGGATTGTTTTGGCTGCTTCCCCGTGTGTGTGGTTAGTATAGGGTGTGATTTTGGATAGTATATAATAGGGTGTGTTTTGGCTGCTTCCCCGTGTGTGGTTAGTATAGGGTGTGATTTTGGATAGTATATAGTAGGGATTGTTTTGGCTGCTTCCCCGTGTGTGTGGTTAGTATAGGGTGTGATTTTGGATAGTATATAATAGGATTTGTGAATAGTATCTAATATGACAAGTGAATGTAGGGGGTGTTTACTTTCACGTCCGTGCTTAAGATATATATACGCAATCTTCGGTCCTTGGAGCCATTCAATTTTGAACACATCAAGATGAATTTTGAACTGTTTATCCAACTCCGAGACAGCTGGTTTGGGATCCTTGATGCAGAATATCAAGTGGAAAGACTTGAGGAAGAATTTCAGAGTAACCATGGCTTTGTAAGCCAACTGAAATTAGCAAGAGATTTATTAGAAGGTATGATAGAGGAGGAAGACCAGAAATTAAGAAGACGTATTAAAAGAAAATATATAAGAATATGGGACTTGAAGCAAGCACTTGATCATGTCATCAAAGTCAGGTGTTTTCTAGAAGAAACATTACATCTGATAGAGTGGGAATATGTGAAGTGGGGTCTAGACAGGCTAAAGAAAGCAGAAGCAATGATGAGAATGGTGATGGAAGAACAGGTGATCCAGATTAAAGAAAACTGGTCTAAGGAGAGAAAGGAAAAAAAGAACAAAAAGACAAAAGAGGACTTTGATCTACTCAATCTAAGATGGATGAGAGTTCAGGAAAAGTTTAGAGCTATGGGACATCCTGACTGGATTCCCGAAGAAGAAAAGAAGAAGAAAACGGGAATCATTGGTGAAATCAAAAGGTGGTGGAACAATGGCAGAAAATAAAAGAAGAAGAAATATCCAAAGGCTCTTTTCAGGGCCACTCATAAGTCTCGAAAAGATAGTAGCTTTCATTGCCACCCTTTTTTTCCCTTGTCCCTAGACAGTTTCCCTATACCCATACAAATCATATTCCCCATGTTCCATGTCCCTTGAGGCTAAATAGGCCCAAATAGTTCCCATGTTCAATTCCCCTTGACGCTAGATAGGCCCACCATGTTCAATTTCCCTTGACGCTAGATAGGCCCACCATGTTCAATTTCCCTTGACGCTAGATAGGCCCAAATAGTTCCCATGTTAAATTCCCCTTGACGCTAGATAGGCCCACCATGTTAAATTCCCCTTGACGCTAGATTAGCCCAAGCTGTTTTTGACTGGATTTTCCCTTGACGCTAGAGTGCCCCATATTACTACTAGTGTACTTTTATTTGATGTTCGAAAAGAGTATAACCGAATAGCATATTGTACGAAATTTATAATTTTAAAATATGAAATGATAAATATCTGTCACAAACTATCCTGAAAACAAATTATAAATTACAGCATAATTTTTTTTTTTTCAAAACAATATGCATTTTTATGTTTATTGAAATAGCTTAAGAACTAAGTATTAAATTGCTTTTATATTCGGGGCACGAACTCGGACGAAACTCTTGGCAAAAGCAAACTTTGACGCGTACGAGTAAATAATGACTTGCAAGTTATGTAGACGGATGCTAAAGAGTTTGTAACTATGAATAGAAAAGTTGAACACGCTCAATTGTAATTTCAGTAATTTCACGCAACACAGTAGTGGACACATTAAAATTGACCTTCACTCAACGAACCATTGCAGGTCAAGGGTACATTTATTTTAAATAGGACTTCAATCAGCCATCATCTCGAATAATTTTGGTTTAGTAAGTGCTCTAAATAGCAAGTTTGATTTCTTTATGTAAAATATGTTTGAAATCATTTTTATTTGCGAAACTCTAGTTTGTTTTAATTCATCCAAAACGTAGCCAGACAAGACGTTATATTTATCTGACATTCGTGTATAGTATGCACGTCAATCAAAGTTGTTAATCTTACTTCCCAATGATGCAAGGTATTGTCACATGGATTTTTACACAGGCAATCTTTGTGCAATTGATAAACGTAGTTACTATCTTGTAGACAATAACCAGCATATGTTATAGTACACTGACGCATATTTTTCCTTGATCTTTCCACCAGCACTCATATAGGATGTTTGTTTGTTTGTTTGATTAGGATTTTTAACGTAGCTTTAACAATTTTTCAGTCATATTGCTACGATATTTGCAGTGAGGCAGTTTAGAGTGATGTCTAGCACTGGGGCATCATGCCGCAAACATGTAGCATGATGTCATGCACACTCACATTATCCTGACACCAGGCTGACCAGTCCTAACACTAACCTCTAATTGCTGAGCACCAAGTGAGGCAGCTGTTAGTACCTTTTATGTAAGTCTTTGGTATGACTCGGCCGGGGATCGAACCCACGACCTCCCGCTTTCCCGGCGGACGCTCATTTTGGATGTAATTTCGTAAGTTTAAAATTTTGTTGTGAATAATTTTGCTCCATGTCAAAGCCATCTCAAATGCTTGACAAGGGCAAGTTATTTTGCTCCACAAGTTTAATTTAGAAACGATAGCGAATTTACAATTCTCGTAACATTTCAAAATTGGAATCAATTGGACACGGTATATAGTTAGCTTTTGTTCAAACCGTTCGACCACATTTTGTTTTGATTAACTTTATTTGAAACAAGAGCGACTCCCCGAAAAAAAACTTTCAGACCAAACGGTATTCAAAAAATGAAACGAAAAATGAAGAAAGGATGAAATACCCTGTTGAGTTGACTATTAAACTTTAATAAGCATGCCACAGTTGCATACTTTATCTCAATCTGTAAAAATGATTGTTTAATCTGAAATTTTATATTTGGAAGATTCGTTTAGACAAAAATAAAAGAACTTGAAATATATCTACATTCATTTTGTCAAGTGGCAGCTGCTAGCTAGGATTTCAAACTTGCTGATTTTTACAAACTATGATGCGGTCATGTATTATTATTAGACGAATGTCGGTCAGATCTGCAGTATTTTCTATTTAAAAGAAACACAGTGACCCACAAATAAGCTTTATCTTCAAATTAATTACTTTTACAGCAGCTTCAATATTTAAAACTGGGAAAACCAAGAAAATCCATACGCCGCAAGTACCTTTTCCCCATCCTTTAAGATATATATATATGTATATATATATATATATATATATATATATATATATATATATATATATATATATATATATATATATATATATATATATATATATATATATATATATATATATATATATTAAATGTTTCAAACGCACCACTCTACATTGCATCTATTAACACGGTGAAAAGACACACATTTTGAAACGTAAATTACATAAAATATTAGGAAATGAACGTGTTACCATATGCAGCACTGCATTAGTCGAAATTAGCGGGAACAGAGGCTAAAATTTATGATCCATGAGCAACTTTGATACATGGCTGGAGTTGGATCGGGTAATCAGTTTCCCCAGACAAACAGCTGAAGCAATAATTGAGCATACTGCATAGCAAAATACGAACATGACCAAAATCACGCACATTCATTTTACATACAAACATTTGATTTCTGTCTAAATTCAACCTTTTTTTGTTGTTCGTGCGTGTAATAGCCATATAAAATGCTGTAAAAGTTATATATATATATATATATATATATATATATATATATATATATATATATATATATATATATATATATATATATATATATATATATATAGGGTATCTGACACATTATAATGATGTTAAAAACAGTCTCTCCTAGGAAAGATCACACGATTCCTTGGAGTACCTTGTAAATCTTGATTTTACCGATAATGACTGTTTCATATTATATGATAAAGTGAGGAACTGTTTCATATTATATGATAAAGTGAGGAACTGTTTCATATTATATGATAAAGTGATGAATTGAAAATGTTTTATTCTGACAAAGTATTTGTGACAAACTTCATAAAAGATATTTCCCTTTCGATACGTTTTAGATGCATAATTATTGTCATGAATCATTGTATGACTAAAATATTATTTAAGGTATTAATGGCAAAGATAACCCTCTTTGTCTAATATAAATTACAGATATTATAAGACCGATAAAACCGTACAACGACTTACTTGCTAGGCATTTAAACGTCGTGTCATTTTTCAGAATTTCCTCCATTGAGCAACAAGTAGCAATACTATAAGCGAGAACATTGTTAAGAATATTTTTGACACATTGTTATGACAGATATTTTTTTGAATTGCATTTGACATGACCTCATTATCTTGTGATTCATACTTTATTCTACTTCACTTTAAACGTTTTTCGCTCAATATGTCCTGAATTTAAAAAATACCAACATAGAGCGGGGAGATTTGATTTACAGGTAAGCATGATAGTTTAAGGCATTTTATTTTCAGATGAAAATTGCATGTGTCGTCAATTAAAGATGTTTTCACATATGTAAAAATGCTTTAAGATTATTTAATTCTTTCCACAAAATGTTTGCATTATTTACCGTAAAACGTCAGTCCCGGTTTTTCTAGTTGAAACTGGTATGTGGTAACATATTCCAAAAAACGAAAGATTGTATACAATATGCAACAAGACTGATTTATATGATAAATTATATTACATATTTAATTGTGATTTCAAAATGTAAAATATTTTCTACCTTAACAATCACATGCATTGAAAGCCAAGCACATTACATTTGATTTCGTTGGTTAATTCCAATGTTAATGAGTTTTTAAACTTTGTTAATTGCAAGAATTATCATGAAAAAATTCAGTTTATAGTGGCAATATGCATTATTAGGATTACATAACTACGGTTACTAATAGCGGCGAACTTCTGCCTAGGCAAACTAAGGGGCGTCCTAGGTCCCCAACCTCAGATGGAGCCCTGTCCAGGGGCCGAAATGGTACACACTGTTGTTCTTGCTTTAAATTTAAGTGAAATTCTAATGTAATAGTGAATAGTGATCTGACAAAAGTCTTTAGACAATTTTTAAAGGTCTTATTAATTGTTGAATAGTGCTTTGCTAGTCACTAACTTTACTGTCTAGAACACCTTATTTACAAAACAAAGATGGTAACTTCATTAGTAGTGCCTTTTACAATGGGATATCAATGCTAGGCTGATGCTTATTTACCTCTGACTCTTCATTTGTCGCATTTTTTGCCTGACTGCAAAAACCATTATCCATTGACTTGCTATTCATGACTGGCAGAAAACTGTTACAAGAACTGGTTTCAAAGGCATTTTTATATCCAAGCATAATGTAGATAAATACTATTTTAGGACGTGGAAATATTAGTATATTTCGCTAGCTTAATAGAACCTTTGATTATCGTACTTCAACCGTTTTTCATAACTGGATTCTTTTGTTGAACTGATACATTGACAAGCCATTTTACTTGATGCATTGACAAACCAATTGAACTGATACCTTATGAAGTCAATTAAACTGATGCATTGGCAAATCATTTTAATTGATAAATTGTCAAGCTATTTGTAGCGTTGCAATGCAATTTAAAATTTACTGTTTAATAGTTTTCAATACTTTTAAAAGATGGCGCAAAATTGATAATGGGAATTACAACTTTTATTAAAGCGTCATATCACTTTGCATAGAAGCTATATGACGGTCGTCACCACTCGCTTGTGTCTGAAATATTGTACACACTTCATTGCCATCGATTGGAATATGAATAAACAACTATGAAGACAGAACTTTATGGTAGAGAAGTAGTCTGAAACATACACAGAATTAATGAAAACGTATTTAGGCATTATCTCTGTGTTGTGATTACATTTACACAGAATTTATGAAAACGTATTTAGGCATTATTTCTGTGTTGTGATTACATTTACACAGAATTTATGAAAACGTATTTAGGCATTATCTCTGTGTTGTGATTACATTTACACAGAATTTATGAAAACGTATTTAGGCATTATTTCTGTGTTGTGATTACATTTACACAGAATTTATGAAAACGTATTTAGGCATTATCTCTGTGTTGTGATTACATTTACACAGACTTTATGAAAACGTATTTAGGCATTATTTATGTGTTGTGATTACATTTACAGATGCATACATTGTTAAACCTTGAAGAAGTTATGTATACACAATCTTGTTAGTACTGAGAGTTAAATGCAAATATAAACACACAGGGAGACATTAGGAAAGAGGTATTAGGAACTATTTTCCTCTTTAACGCAACTGGTGAATTGATCTCTAAGAAAAGCGAATTTGTTATGCATTAGAAAAATAGATATATAATAATAGATATATTGATAGATATACAGATAGATATATATATAAAAAGACATACATAGGCATGGGCATAAAAATCATGGAAGAAAGATCAGACATAAACAAGGAACAACAATTATTGGTGCATCTTGGCAGTCAAGAGAGGGACGACGTTTTGGAAGTGCAGCTCGCATAAAAGTGCATTTCATAAAAGAGAAATATAAACTACTGGTGCGAGAGTATCTTAGCCTCAATGGAAATGACACGCATTGGCTCAGACTGGGTTGAACAAAAAAGATGACCAAACGGACATCGAGTACTTGGGTTACCCAATATATTACGCCAACAAGCGAGCAAACAGGGTTAATCAGAATGGTCTCTTATTATAATAAAATAGTCTACGTAACTTTAAATGTTTCCAGTAATATGGTGGCTCAATTCTTTCTCGTCATACCAAACGCAACTAAATGAGTAAGTCACGTGACACAAGGTGAGAGTTAAAACAAAAAACAACCAGTAATTTTTTGGACTGACATATTTACATTTGTCAACGCTCGATCCACATATTCTTAGAAAGATACAAATGGAAGTACGATGATTATTTACAATTATGCCGTAATTTAAACTGGATTGAACTTTTGTTGTAATTTAAACGCAACCTCTAATACTTCATAACAAGACATGCGTTACTTTTCTTCAGGAAGCGAAGAGACAATATATTAAATGGATGGGTAATTGCGACACTTGTGCACAAATAAAAACACTTTTTGATGTATCCTGTGATTTACAAATTACATTTTGTATCATGAATTTTTCCGCAGGATAATTGTGCTAATATTCTCGGATCTCGCACGCGCTGCATATACAGTGATGTGCATTCGAATTATCTCGCGTTCTTGAGATGATCTTCATCTGTCCCCGTTTAAAGAGCATGTCTGAAACTATGTTACTTACCGACCTGCTCTGAAGACATGTACACGTGTGCGTACAAGGTCTACAAAGATCGTGAAGACCACGCGACGAGCTTGATGAAGGATATAAATAATTTGTTTTAGGGGGACATCAAAGAGATGCCAGAGGCCATATCCATATACGTCCCATACCAGGTTGTTCTGTTTTATTTCAGGTTGTTACTATTATGTTATGACGAAATGTATTCTTTTTACAATATATGTCTATTTTCAGTTAGTAGAGGATTTACTAAAGTTGTATATTATAGGAATGTTTACAATAGCATCTTTGATACCTTCTTTATGTTAAGTATATTTTAAGTTAGCGGGAGACCATTTTTTTAAAAATCGCGTAAGCCGTTTTCTCATGTGAAATTGGTGTAGAAAATTTGTTCATAGACGATCGATTTTAATACGATGAAATACTACCTAAATCTGGAATTAAAATTTGTAGCTAATTTTCTCGTTTCTCCCTCTCCATCCTACCTCTTTCATAGTCGCTATCTGCAGCCCTCCCAAGTTCGGCCTTCTCAGAATTATGTGATTCCAAAAGGACATAATTCTGATTTCCCTTGAAGACCGTGTTAACTTATTTATATATTCTATTGTACTTGTTTGTATTTATCACTTTCTTTTCTGGCAGTCTTTTCATTATAATTATTGGTAGTAATTTTAAATCGATATTTTATTCTATCCATCCACCCACGAATGCTTGTTAGCATACATACATACATACATACATACATACATACATACATACATACATACATACATACATACATACATACATACATACATACATACATACATATATACATACATACATACATACATACATACATACATGCATACATACATAAGTGCATGGTAGAAGTCGGAGTCTGAAATACATTTCATGAAAAGTGTGTCTACGATCTGACATTCTCTTCGAATTTATGTCCAAGATAATGATCTGCTAATAAGATTATTTTGGTACTGAAATACAAAAACAAAATGCAAGTGTAAGAGTATCTTCACCACTCCTATGGACCTTCGTATATATCTTGTGACTTAGTACAACTGATACTGTCATGGGTATGCCATGTGAAGGAATATAAATATCCAACCTGTTTATTATGATTTCGTTGTTCGCTTTAGTTTATATACCTGTACCCACCGAGATTCAAATTTCAGGTGGGCCGATTCATATGTCCGACCTATCTAGATTCGTGTCGCCATTACAAGTGCTACTGAATTTGGTAAGAAAATCCTACGGAGTGTGTTTTTGTGTGTGTGTGTGTGTGTGTGTGTGTGTGTGTGTGTGTGTGCGCGCGCGCGTTCGCAGTTTTTCACCACAATTAACTCTTCTAACCAAACCATACGCACATTACGTCGAAGAATGACTAAAACAGATTCTTGAACAACTAGGGAGAAAGTAGGAGATATTTCACAGGGGACTTTAAACTGGGAGGTTTATATATGAAGCACTGGAACATATTGGCAATAGGATGAAAGGATATTTGAAATATTAAAAGAATTGAAATTATGGATTCAGGAAAGTTTATTATTGTATACATTTAATTTATCGGTATATTGTGTGCTTGACCGTTGTTAGTAATTGAGGGAAGAATCTGGCCAACCTGCTATTGTTACTTTTTTTAGTTTAGTATAAGTTCAGGGCCTAGACTTGATTACGAGCGTAAAATGTTCTGGAAACGAACATGTCGGCAATATTTAATGTAGAGTTCCATTAAACTGTAATCCACATTCGGATCATTTTCACGAGTCAGATTATAGTCTGTATACAACGGATAAGGTAGACAATATTCAATTATATTTTAATATATGTGAGTTAGAACTGTGTTCAGTTATAAACTGAGAGGAATAATTTTAAATTATTCATTAAAATCACAAAGTGCTCATTGATGTTTTGGACTAAAACACTACTTTGAGAGTATTGAAGACTGACGGAAAGACATTCTGGATTATATCATTCCGGTACATCAAGACTATTGGTACAACAACTCATTTAGGACTCTTGGTGCATCGGGACATTCAAATCTATTGGAATTCATTCGGAATATACTTTTGGACATGTGATAAAACATATGAGGTTATTTGGGATTAAATTCACAATACTGTGAGTTCGCTTTAAATTCTCACTTTATATTCCAGAGAAATAAATATTTTCTTGAATTTAATACATGTATTGGTTTTCTTCTTATTTCTTTTGCTTAGCTCTTGACCAAAGAATAGCAACATTACAAATAAACATATTATAACTTCATTTTTACGGTGTGCAACAACTGTATGACATTTTACTTTGAATATTACTCTAAATTGGTATTAGTAACTCTGCTAAGTAACTGTAATTAAAGTATATGTCATGGCAGAGAAAAGTAACTATTGAAGACCAAGGGAATGAAGTTTACACTGTTTGATTGAAAAATTTAAGAACTTGTAAAGAATATTATTCACATATTTTTTCCTGAATAAAGAAAAGAACATGCCTCCTTCCTACAGGATCATCACGTGTAGATTTAAAGGATCTTCTCCATGATACTTACTGTAAAACAACAATATTCACTTTCTTTACGAAGCAGAAACTTTGTAAAGGATCGAAAAATAGTTCTTGATTTTTTTTCGCTGCGTAGGAACATCATTTAGCCGGAACAGAATTGAGGGGCTTGATACGGGTAGATCTTCAAATTATACACACAAAAAAATCAGAAATCTAGGTTAAGAATTTCTGGATATATGGATTTATTTAATTTCTCATTGTCTGCTGAATGAACGGTGTATATATTTTTTCTATTACACGCGACACAGGTATAAATAAATTACTTTTAAAAAGGTGGGGAGACGGGTTAGTTTACTTGACCACTACTTGAATGGTATATAGAAATACAAAATGTCTGTAATTAAGTCTTATTAGACATTTTGGAGAGTTTCGTAGATACTAAAATTATTTATTTTTCTTAATCTTGGACACTGATAAAATTGTGACAAGAATAAACCGTGGATGAACAAACACATTCTACTAAAAGATATATAAGACTGACGATGGTAACTGAAATAAGCTCATACTTGCTCGGAATTTTTTTTCCCTCTCAATGGACTGTACATGTGAATCTAATAAGTGAGGATCATTACAACTAGATTTTATTCCCTAATTAAAGTGTGAACTTGGTGCATTATATGGTGAAATAAAATGTTCATGACATCTTAAAAAGTCTTTACAATAACGAACAAATTTAAATTCATTCAGGTTTTTGCCAAGAAATGTTTATTAAAAAGGGCATTAGCTTTATTATTTAATATTATGTAAGTAATATTAAATGATTTTCATATTGTGTCACATTTTATTGTGACTAACCGCCTGTCGAAGATTCCAGAAATTTCGGCCCAGATATAAAAGGGAGATAATGTTCGTGTTTATTTTCTTCGTACTAATTGGTTTTTATTGGCCTATGATTTTCGTACAAACGAAAAAAGCCATAATTGGAGATAATTGCAATGACTTACTGGTTTCACTATCCAGTGGAATATTCAAAAAGAGATGGGTTCACTTGGGGATAAAGGTATTACAGTGCATTAATCAATGCTTACAATGTAAATGCTCACAAATATTGCACAAAACATGAAACGTACTTAGTCTTATATGTTTTCTTTTTTTACTAGACCTAATGAAAGGACAAAACAAACAGACACGTAGATTGACCTAGTATAACACACTAATAAATCTGAATATAATTCATTTCACAAGCTCAGAGAAAGTGAAAAAAATCATTCGTTTAATTTCTGTTTAGCAAAGATTACAACCATATTACTAATAGACGTTTACTCATTTCTTTATAATCTTCAATGGTGTTATAACTGTATGTATTCCATGCAATGTGTAACAAAATCACGTGACAATACAGAGATGTAAACATCAAACTTTCTCTCCATTATTGTTAGTACTATCCATATCTTTTAATTTAGTGAATTTCTGCCATCCAAATGAATGTATCAGAAATGCATTCTGTACTTGTTTAATTCGTTGTCTTGTTCCTTGTTTCTGTCTCAAACGGTGAAGATTATTGTGTCCAGCGATCCATCAGTAGCCACGGGGACAAACTGTGGTATGCTTACTGCGCAGAAGCAAACGGGTGAGCTATGAAAGGAGTGGCGCCAAAGAATAGCTTGTACAAATCGTTAGAGTTTGCAAAGAAGTTTCTTCCCGTTTCGCCTTTCTAAGCGGCAACTTTTTTTTCTTTCTAAAGCAATAAAAGGTCATAAATTGTGTCATATTTGCAGCTTCTTTAAAACCCGCCCCCTCCTTCCAGTCAAATGATAGTTTAGGCTTTAGAACATAGAATATGATGAAGATTGATGAATTTTTAATCAAAGGATTAATATAAACAAAGTATAAAAATAGGTTATACGCAATGTTCATTAGAAACTGACAATTTCTTCGTGCAAAACGTAATACGTGAAACCTGTGTACCGGTAATTAGTTTTTCAAGGGAATCATGATATTTCTAAAATTAAATGCCCCCCCCCCCAAAAAAAAAAAAAAAATTAAAAAAAACAAATACGAAGAATATGTCTATTAAATTTAAGAGTGAAAAATCGACTTTCCTAAAAACTATTCCACCTGTTTATTTTGCCCGGAAAAATTTCTAAATTGACCTTGTGCAATATATTTAGAAAGCGTTGAACTGTGCAAAGAGTGAAAGTTTCAATTAAACTGTTGTAATATTACACAATAGTTATATGTTTACACTATTTTTTACCAACAGAATACACGGGAAATGTATCTGAAGAAGATATAAGTAGATACTATCAAGTTCAGAGATGTTAGTAATTGTTTCGAAAGATATTATCTTTACCCTTTTTCACACATATATAAAGTCTATTTTCACTGACAAGACAATATGCTTTGCAAAAGAAACAACAACGAAACGTCAAGCATTGTGTGAAACCAGAGGTTGACCATATTTCAGAAACTGTACAAATTCTTCATCCGAATTTTTATATATTTCCATTCCTGCAATAAAAAAAGACCTTTGTGAGAAACATTTAAACAGAATTAATTAATGAATAAGATACAACCTTAACAGAAAGTCCTCAATGCAGCAAACAATGCTTACAAAAGAGAAATTACATACATACATACATACATACATACATACATACATACATACATACATACATACATACATACATACATACACTGTACGCATCTATCTGTGTGCTCTAATTTAATGGGTGTCAAATTAACAGCAATAGTTACTCCATCAAATATTAACTTTACTTACCACCTCTCCATCCAAAAATTGTATGCATCTGAAAGTACATTGATAACATTACTGTGGCATCATTGTTATATATACAAAGTAAAACGTTCTGAAAATCTGATATAAATTTTAAAAACTTGACGATTTGGAATACAAGATTTTATAATGAAAGTCATAGAATGAAATGGATAGAAATGCTGGACTTCAGTAACGGGTCTCTTTAATTGTAGAAGACCACTGAGTTGGGAACGTACTATCGCAGTTCTCATTGAAGTTGACATCACTGGCGAATTATTTTAAAATATATGTAATGTTTTGTCACAATCGCGTTTATACAAAAACACAACACCAAGCTAATTTGAATAGGATCGCTAGAGATAGAAGCCTATCAAATATTCACACTTTCGTCACTGTGTGTGGCTGACTCTAGGATCTAGAATGTTTTGTCATGGATTTATCTTTTTGAGACATAAAACTTAAAAGGATCAACCTCTTTTCAACGGTGCTAGTGCAGACGGAGTCTCTCTCTCTCTCTCTCTCTCTCTCTCTCTCTCTCTCTCTCTCTCTCTCTCTCTCTCTCTCTCTCTCTCTCTCTCTCTCTCTCAGCAGTCTCTATTGACAAGAATTCATCCGCTAAATTGGGATTAAAATAACGATTTACCTGTTGAGACTTGAGGTTTATCTGCTGTAAAGAAAGAGAATGTCCACATATTAAAACGGTAACGCATGCTTTGATGCAAAGATTTCTCTTTTAGGTTACTTATAGCAGACATTATAGTTACAAAAGACAACAAGACTGATTTGTTTCCATTGCTAAAACGTATATTTATACCCCACCACACCACACCCCCAACGCCTGCCTCGTGTTTCTACATCCTTGATAAATATGGCCAACCAATTAAGGACTTGTTCTAAATATTGTTATTAATACATAGGGGATCTCTTCATAAGCGGCGCAATCATCATGTTCGTGGGGATTTACTTCCTTTCCAATTTCCAGATATTATTAGATTGTGTCTCAGATTTAGGAAAATGTTTGTTACAAATACATTATACACCCATTACGACACGAAATTCATTGTCCATTTGCACATTCAATATTTTCTCAGTATATTCGCAAATATTTAATTTCCTCTCTTTGCTTTATTGGTCTAAAGAGATACACGTACTTGAGACAGGATACACCTTCTCCTGAGAGGAAATCGGAAGATTGTTTTCATTAAGAAAACGTATCATGTTGGAGCCTGTCAGAAACTATTTCATAAGATGATTGCTTTAAAAGAAAAACTCGCGGTAAGATGACAAATGCCAGTCAGACAAAAATGTGTTATATACTATGTAATAAAATGTACAAAATTCAAAAAGAACATTGAAGATAATTTCCAGTGCACGTAATAAATACCCAATAGTTTACAATTCTCGTTTTTGAACAGCATGACTATAAAAAGGACCCCAAAAGACAAGGAGTTTTTGAAAATTTGAATGAATAAATTCCAGAGACAATGCTTTGTCTTGCCTACCTGGAGTCTCTGTCAGTGTATGGGTGGGGGGTGGAAGTGAAGGTTCCGTTTGAGGTGGTGGTGGTTTCGGCTTTTCAGGCTGAAATCGTGGCCTTGGTTTCGACTTCAAACAATCTGGTTTCTTGCATTCGAATCCTTTTGCGCTAAACAGAAAATTGTTGAAAAAATCATTATGGAATCTTTTTGTTACACGTGGATAGATATTATTGCTGTATAATTAATAAGTCGATGCTAATGCGAGGTTATTTGAATTGTTTTTATTCTTAGTTGCGAGGACCGCTCCTGTCACATAGTGGTTAGAGCCTCAGTCTCGGATGCGGGAAATTGTGGGTTCCATCCCCGGCCAAGTATATGCCCAAGACTTTTTAAAAAATGGTACTAATAGCTGCATCGCTTGGCGCTCAACATTAAGAGGTTAGTGTTAGGACTAGTCGACCTGGTTTCAGGATAATGAAACATCATATTGCATGTTTGCAGCATGATGCCCCAGTGCTAGACATCATTATAATTGTCACACTTAAGATATCATGGCAATATAACTGAATTTTTTTAAAGCTACGATAAATTCAAATCACACACACACACACACACACACACACACACACACACACACAGAGTTGCGAATCAAAGACATATGAGGGAAAATGTTAAAATGTTTGATTAATCAAAGTTTCTCTCCGATGCTAAGACACCAGGACGTCATATAATGTTAGTCTCCCTTCTCAAAGTTTACCGTATATTCGTAATGTAATTCCATGTTTGTGCAACTGTTATAAATGCAAGTGTTAAACCGCTTATTACCTGTTTTTCTGTTAAGATCATACGCACTTTTTACCTTGGTCTTTATGTTTAAAATATGCCATTTTCATATTAAACCAGTATTTTACATGGTCTGATAACATACATAAATTGACTGCCTTATCTTCATCAAGACGAAATCAATTTTGTGAGTTTTGACTATAAATGTCTCACTAAGTTGTACATATCGTATATTAATACAGTACCATGTAATGCCAGTAAAACGAAACATAAAGTGCATGAGACTAAATTTTTATACACAGCAAATCTAACCTTTGATAATTTCACTGTGAAATCTTAATCACGTCCAAAACTTGAACTCGGTTACGACTTAATCACGTCGAAAACTTGCATTCGGTTACGACTTAATCACGTCGAAAACTTGAACTCGGCTACGATACTTACAATAAAAATGATGCATGCTCTGTACGAAAGGCTAATTCTAAACTATATGACAAGAGAATGATACGGATAATAGAATCTGTCTAAAAAAAAAAAAAAAAACTCTTTCACTTTCCAAAAATGTTTTAGCATATGTGGCAGTCTCGTCTCTTCTACGTCATACGAGTAATATTATCGCTAAATTTCTCCTGCACTTACTCTTAGAGTTAAGGGAAGGGTACGTTTAGCATCGTGGCATCCGTTAATGGTCCGCGACAGATTATATGATTGCTCTAGAAAATGTACTCACGGGAGTGAGCTTACCATTCTTTGAAGGGATCGAATCCGATTGGCCAATAGCGCAGGTATCTCAAGCACACATACAGAGTACCAGCAAGAACGATTGTAGCTAAAGCAGCCAGCATCGAAATCCAAACGATATTTCTCTTATCATCGAACATATTCTTATAACCAATAGTGGTAGTCGCAGCTGTTGTCGTTGTGGCGCAAGAACGGTAACTCTCACTGACACAAATCCTTGAAGTCCTCCAGTATCAATTGCTTTTGCCGTGAAATCAAGATCACCTACTACTCCGAAAGAGAATTCTGTATAGTAATATAACCTGTTTGTGATGTTTGAAAATAGTTTGCTGCCAAGGTTGTTTGATCCAATGAATATGCAAACTGCCCATTGGTGCCAATGTCTCCATCAACTGCGGATACATTACCGACTGACGTTCCGATGCCAATATTGTTGTAAACAGTAAATGTGTAGGATGTTGAGAGGAAAGTTGGAGTGTTGTCATTGATTTCAGCTGAAAAAGATTAAAGAACTGCATGTTTTAAATTGCTTGATTTATATTATTCTATGTTCCATTCAATATGTATTTTTTAATATTAAACGCGTTCATATTCAACACATAACAACTATATCGAAGATATTTTAGAACAGAATATATGAGAATTTATTTTCGTGAAAATTATTATTTTAATTTAGTAAATGTGTTGGGCTATGCGAAGCACGTTTCCTTGATAACATCTTGCATCACTATCAGCCATTACAAATCTGTTGAAATGTCTGGCTATTAAAAACGTCCGTATTTTGCTGCTGAGAGTTGTTCTTTATAGCAAATAATCTTCTCTTTACTGTCTTTGAACACGACATTAATAATTGCTAAGAATCGGAAGAACAAATGCCAGTCAAGAAGACTAATTTTGCAGACATGATATGGTATGCTCAAACATTCAACAATAATTGAGAATTTTATTAAATATTCAGCATAACAAGGCAACGGTTTCACTTTACCATTCAAGAATATCAATCCTTTCAGAACATCATGTTTGACGTCATTAAGTGTCGGTCAAAGTACACTGAAGACAAGATATATTCTATTCATGTGTTACACCTATTTCATATATTATAATATTTTTTTTAAAAACACAAGTATACAGTTTATTTGATATCAAAACTAAAACATGTGATTCATATTTATAATTTATTTTAGTGTTTCCATTGACCTTCCACATACCAATGGATACTGACAATGTTGCTGTAGCTGTTAATCCTCCGCTGTCTCGTGCAGTAACAATGCATGTGATTGCCGTGGGAAGGCCTGGTTTATCTAGGTCATATTTAATCGCATAAGTCAGCAATCCCGTGCTTGAAGCCATGGTCATATAACCCGAATTCGACCCACAGTTCATGGAATACGAGACAGTGTCACCTATGTCGGTATCTATCACTGACAACCCTGGATTCATTTGCTACAACATAAGATAGCATGCATGTCATTCTCTATATAAAACCGCGCTCTCTATCTTTCAAAATTCTTGTCACGGTACAGACTTTGCTGGAAAATATGATCATGTATATTTGGTAAATCATTAATTCGCGAAAATGTTATATCATAAAATATCCTTAATGAAACAAAAATGTTCAATGTTACGATTTCCAGTATGCACTAAAAGGAATCCCTATATCACACAATTGTGTATACTAATGAGTATTTTGTATGGATTTAAAGCGGTTCGTTTTTCCAAATGACATTAAAAATTATGGAGAACGACCACTCAACAAAATCAAACCATATAAAGCCAAGCAAAACTAACCAAACAAAAGAAATAAATCCGAAAATAAAGATATGACTAATATTCATGTAGGGAATTATGCCAAAAAGCAGAAGGGCGAGTATACGAAAACGAGAAGGAGGAAATTAATTTATATTAGATTAGTGAATAGTCAGAACCAGTTTAGATTTGTTTTGTCTAGGCCGTCTTAGAGTAAGCTAGAAGTAAAAGAATGGGCGGTCTCTTTATTTGTTAAATGAAAGTTTAATTGTATATATTTTTTTTACTAATGTAGCCACACGTGCATGATTATCCTAATTATTAAGGTAAACATACATGATTTCCCATCTTGAATTTACTGCAGTAGATCGGGTCATCCCATTCCTACCAGTTTCTTAATTCATTTATATTTTTATGATCAGTCAGTGAAAACGAGGTTTATTTAAGGAACGGGGTCGTAGACTGGTATACTGAAGAGTGAGTTTAATCTTCTAAACTTTGATTGAGGAGAACGTTTATCATATCATAAAAAAATATTTCTTTTCCTGGTTTAAATACCTGATATACTTCATCTTACGATTTTAGATAAAAACTTTTATTTTAACTCCTGGCGAAGGTGCTTTTATACCACAAGCTGTAAAAAAATATATCCAGTATTAACGCTAGACAGGAAAATTTCCTCTATATCTTCACATCACATAACTGTTGTTGTTGCTGGTTGGCAGAGAGAGAGAGAGAGAGAGAGAGAGAGAGAGAGAGAGAGAGAGAGAGAGGAGAGAGAGAGAGAGAGAGAGAGAGAGAGAGGACAGTTTAGATGGCAGTGATAGGTAAAGGCGAGCGCTTTAGACTACTTCGTCCCCCGGGATCCTAGCACATAATGTTTATGCGATGGCTGTGAAAACCACCACCAAGTACTTTACAGTTTGTGTGACGTCATAGTCAACCTTTATTGTTAGATATCACAAGTGTCCTTCTAAGTAGATGAATCTGATGACAAACGTGGAATAATTACAACACCAACAATAGATTTGGTGAATTGAGCTGTTACATTTCGATACTATTTCAGGCTTTTTGTTCTACATAATACAAAATAAGAATAGAATCAACAAAATGGACTGTTTCAGCAAGATTCGTGAATAACTGATTATGTACAGGCAGTGTCCGAGCCTTATGCCCGGAATTAATATTACAGTAGAACCAACAATCTCAAAAATTGCTGGACGAAAAAAAAATATATCTGTGTCGATTTGCTTAGTTACATATCCTTCGATATTTTTCCCTTTTTAAATCAAATATTTTAAAGCGTTTTTATTTCTCTTGTTTTACACTAAAAGTGTGAATGTTGTAGGAATGAACTTTGAGAATATTCCATACAATGGACACTCTCGAAATTTTCCCTGGCCTGAATAAATCTAATTGATGCAAGAGGTAAAAGAGGGATAAATTTAAACAGTTCATGCGGAAAGCGAAATGTGAAAACCTACTCAAATGCGATTGTAAATAAAAGATAAGGAGAAGCTAATACATTTCGTAAGTACTAGAAAAAGTTACATCGTTAATTTTACATTCTTCATATCTTTTTTTAGAAGTTCTCGTTCGTTGATTTAAAGAAACAAAGTAAACAAACTGTTCAATCGTAGAGTTTTGCTTACCTGACCCGCATTGCCCTCATTAGCGTTAACCCTGTACACTTGTTGGGAGAAATACAAGTCCTCGTTTTGATTGGTCACCCTTACTAGGAGATTTTTATCAGTAGTGAAGATTCCGTCGGATACTCGAACATATAGTGTAAAAGATGTAGCCGGCATGGTCTCATAATTAATTGCATTTGTCGTTGATGTAGTTATCAGTCCAGCTGCAAGAAAATCTTAATATATTTAGTGTAGCTCAGTTGAGTTTATATCTATTGGGGCATATCAGGTCCAAATATTTTAATACTGTGGAGTTTAAA
Source organism: Unio delphinus (assembly GCA_029339505.1). Lineage (NCBI taxonomy): Eukaryota > Metazoa > Mollusca > Bivalvia > Unionida > Unionidae > Unio > Unio delphinus. The sequence continues at coordinate 8,122,539 of JAQISU010000010.1, forward strand.
TCTATTGGGGAATATCAGGGACAAATATTTTAATACTGTGGAGTTTAAATCTATTGGGGCATATCAGGGACAAATATTTTAATACTGTGGAGTTTAAATCTATTGGGGCATATCAGGGACACATCTTTTAATACTGTGGAGTTTATATCTTTTTGGGCATATCAGGGCCAAATATTTTAATATTGTGGTGTTTATATCTACTGGGGCATATCAGGGCCAAATATTTTAATACTGTGGAGTTTAAATTTATTGGGGCATATCAGGTCCAAATATTTTAATACTGTGGAGTTTAAATCTATTGGGGCATATCAGGGACAAATATTTTAATACTGTGGAGTTTAAATCTATTGGGGCATATCAGGGCCAAATATTTTAATACTGTGGAGTTTAAATCTATTGGGGCATATCAGGGACAAATATTTTAATACTGTAGAGTTTAAATCTATTGGGGCATATCAGGGACAAATATTTTAATACTGTGGAGTTTAAATCTACTGGGGGCATATCAATAGCAAGGACAAGTACATACAGCCTTACTGTAGTTCAAATCCTACTTAGTCATCAGGAAACAATTTCTGTTATTGGACCTGTTCTCTTCATTATGTACACTCAGCCGCTCTCAATTGTCTCAGATCATCATCCACTGTATCACTAATTGCACGCTGATGACACCCAAATATACAAATCTAGCCACCCATGACATGTAACACGCTGCTGATTAATGATGATAAACTAAGGCCATTCTGATCACAACACAAAGACATGCTCAGTCACATTCTTTACCTCAAGCAATCTTTTATCTTTTTTTAATTTCATGGCGTTTTTTTTTAGTCATATAATTATATATAAAGTAAAGCGTTTAGAGATTCTAAAGATTAGGCGCAAAGTCCTCATTATTATTATTTATTATTGAGTATTTTAATACAGTGGACTTAACTCTATTGGGGCATATCAGGGCCACGTCTTTTAATACAGTGGAATTTAAATTTATTTGGGCATATCAGGGTCAATCCTTTAATACCGTTGAGAGAGAGAGAGAGAGAGAGAGAGAGAGAGAGAGAGAGAGAGAGAGAGAGAGAGAGATCCACCTTGAACACTTCAGTACAATACAGAGCAGTTGATGTTTCGCTAAATTTCAAACATGTCTATTTTCCAATTTCAGAGAGCGAATTTTCCTAACTAGTAAAGGTAAGCGCAAAACAAAACAAAACATCAAAAGCTAAAGGTAAATAAGAAGCACTAATACTAAAGTATAGTTCTTCTTTTCTTTGTAAGGCCACCCGAAGTGTACATCAACATTATAAGCATAACCTGTGGTAATAAAAAGTATTTTCGATTTTAAACGTAAGAAGACTGGACATATTACCAGTTTGATTCAATTAGCACACGAAAACGTAATAAAGCTAAAGTACATACTTTCAAGGCGCAGGTTATGTGGAATATTGTGTGTGTGTGTGTTTTTTTTATTTGATTGCTTTTCATTATGCATGCGAAGCGCGGACAGTCTTGCAGTTTCCAGATCTTGAAAAATACAGATTAACTTGCTTTCCGGTAAATAAACCTAACAAAAATGTTTATTGTGAGACTCATTGGACGAGTATGTAGTAGGACCGGCACGTTGTAATAGGTGAACTAGGCGGCTGCCTAGACCCCAGCACTTGGGAGGTACACGGTCCCTGTAATATTAATGAATAGTTTATAATAAACGATGCGGGGTGGGTGGCGGGGCAGTGTCTACAGCGCCAAACACCTTTCATTGGTAATGGTCTGGAGTCGTGGACGGAGGTCGCAAATCTAATCATCATACAAAATAAACAAAATTAAGTTCACTTCTAACTATTTACTTGAACTAATACATGCACTTGACCGTTAAACAATATTAATTATAATTTGTGGAATCACGACACTCTCAGAGGGATCTCATTACGATCAACTCTTCTTTACTCACGATTTTCCCCTGCCACAATACAAGTTTGGAACTCTCTCTCTCTCTCTCCCTCTCTCTCTCTCTCTCTCTCTCTCTCTCTCTCTCTCTCTCTCTCTCTCTCGATACAAAAATTCAACATAATATTTAAATTGTTCTTTTTTTCAGCAATTAAATTTTAATAAAATAAGTTCAAAGCGTCTGTAGTTTTACCCTTAAATTTACCTTTTTATATACAGAAGAACAGGCGTAAAAGCTTACAATGCGCGTGTACTGGATACAACTAGTATCATTATATAATTGTTTTTATGTGTGTTAAAAGTACATACATTAATTCCACGACCTGTATAATTACAAAACAAAATCATGATTTGTTTACGGCAAGTAAAGAAAGTGGGCACATCTGACTAAATTTCTTCACAATGGGGTAATTTGGAATAAATGTGCGCCGAGCAGCCATCAGAAAACAGCATATGGCATGCACTGCAGTGAAGTATTTGAGAGTTTGGATGTTTTTAATCTGATTGATGCTAATGCCCTTACATTAAAAGTATTGTACGTACTTTACGCTATTTGTTTGTCATATAAACTGAGAGAAGCTAATAAAAACCAGAGAATTTTATTTTGATTTAATAAGAACCTTTCTTCATTTTTGTGTTTCCGAATACTTCTGGTTACTAACGTTACCCAAGTGAGTATGTTATGCAGATGTCGCGAACAGATGAAGAGGAGCAATACCAAGATCAACAATAGACGCAATTGATGGCCTAATATTATAACTTGGATTGGCATTATTTACATACTTGCACTGTTTATTTGGAAATAGTCCAGCCCGGTGCCAGGTACAGACGTCATAGTGTAGTACAAAGTGTCCCCATCATTGTCTGTGGCTGTTACCTGGTAAACGGAAGTCCCCAGATTTGTGTTCTCCTGGATGCTTAGTGAGGACACGAGTGGAAGGTTCGTAATTACTGGTGCCGCGTTTAAACCTAGACAAAGGTAGTTTATAATAATAATAATAATAATAATAATAATAATAATAATAATAATAATTGGAGAAGCCCATATGTTAAAGAGAACAACTACAAGAAATAAAAGATATGGCTAAAAACATGGGTCAATGTTGCCACATATCTGGTTTCAGAAAGTCTTCATTGTATATTTTTCTATATTTCCTTGCTAGCTTAAGTATACTAAAAGCTTTAAAATTGGAAAAGCAAATATATCTGTTATGATAACTCATCGTTTTGTGGTTTCTTTTAAAACAGAAGAGGAAAAGAGTAGTAGCTCCATTCTACCTGATATCACAACGGAAAGTGAACTTGAGCGAGAACTGTAACCATCCGACACCGTAACGGTAACATCATACGATCCCACGGTATGGTACAATAAATCTGATGTTAGCTGTATTCGTCCAGCTTAAATAAGATAAATACAAATCATATGGCAGTAGTCATGGTGATGGCAAGAATGATAAATCATTCTGATGACGAATACAAAGATGGCGATAATGAAGATATCATCAGTAAAACATATTTCGTAATTGTATCAAACTGACCTTTCGGAAAACCTTGTCGTTTTCTTGTGATCGACATTTCACTTTCACACACGTATGCCATTTTTCAGGTAAATGCTGTCAAAAGTAACAGTTGCTTTCGTATATGTCTAATGACAATAACGTTAATTATTTGTTTTAACTATTGTATTGGTTCATCGCACGTATCAGCCACAGTTATTTTGCATCCATCTGATTTCTGCATGTATACAAGCAAAAGCGACCCAAAGATGCCAGATATTTGGCACTTTTGGCTCATTCAAACAAATTATCTTCATCGATGTTAAATGTATCCTTAAATGTTACCAATAACATACTAATAGGCTTGTTTGCTTCAAAAAGAAAACTACTCACACTGCACAGGTTTGCGACCAAAACCTGTGCCAATTCTACTGAAGGAGGTACTTGCCTCATCTGGTAAACATATATATTTAAATTAAAGTTATTTTACATCCATATAAGTACATCTGTACTTTCTCTTGAAATAGCGGATGATCCAGTCGGTAATTGATGTTGGATTGACCTTTTATGCTAGAAATTAAAGTAATTCACAAAAACTGTGACGCGAAATCTAAGATCATGACCCGCCTATCTAATATCTACTTTTTTTAACAATTGTACAATCGATAATCTGAGATGACCAGTCGCGATTTCTCCTCCCCTATCTCATATAAAATCCATTATATTGTATTTCCTGTTATAATTGCATGCATCAAATTTTATCAAATATCTATCTAAGTGTCTGTAATTAAAGTTTTGCGTAATATGAGCTTTGACACTGTCATGGACACAAGAGCTTGAGCTAAAATGTATAAACTTTTTGCACATGATTTCCGTATGGACAAGGACGCTCTTTTAGTCTGATGAATTTCCAGTCGATGGTGTAGGTAGGTAGGTAGGTAGGTAGAGAGAGAGAGAGAGAGAGAGAGAGAGAGAGAGAGAGAGAGAGAGAGAGAGAGAGAGAGAGAGGGAGGGAGGGGGGAAGTAGTTGAGAGACATGTGAACACAGAAATGATCAGAATCCCAATCACATCGACACGTTGTGATAAAAAATTCATAAAGAAAAATATCGAAAGAGTAATTTACAGATAGAGGTGGAAAGGCTTTAATTTACAGCTGAAAAAAGTAACTTACACCCGGACAGGATTTGGAAAGGGCACCCAAGTGGATTACAAGTCATACTATACGTCAATGTAGGACTATCGACGTCTGTAGCGTCGACGTCGAAAACCAGGTCGGTCGTTTGCCCTGACGTGGACAAAGTTACAGAGTCTGGAAAGGAGAACATATAGGCATGATAAATTAATTTGAATGTAGTGTGTAGAACATTTTAAATCATTGATTCGTTATTGACTGGTTAATTGATTAACTTAGTAATTAATTCACCTCTATCTAAACTTCGAAGCATTCGATGTTATATATATTGTTTAAAGATTTTGATTTTTCGAACATATAAAACAAAACCCTGCAAGCTTGGAAATAGAACTCTATTTGCTATCTTTAATAATTCTACGTAAAATTCAAATATTATGATTAATTCATAGAGGAAGGACGACACTAATATTAAAAGTGAGTTTTAGAATAACATATATAAAATGACGTCATGGTGCAGAAAGCGTGTGAAGAGGTATGGAGGTAAAGCCATATGAAATGAGTTGAGATTTTCAACGCTTAGTATAAACTGTGCTATAATGTATTTATGTTACACGATTTCTGCACGCTGAAATTTGATGGCTTTAATAGCTATGAAAAAATAGTGGTTATTTATATATATATATATATATATATATATATATATATATATATATATATATATATATATATATATATATATATATATATATATATATTCAAATATTAGATCCAAATGGGATAATAAAAAAATGAAAATCATAATATTCAATACTGCTTTTATTTTCGATTTGGGCATTGATCATTCTCACAATGCAAAAATATTAGGAATGAGTTTTAAATAATGCAAATGAAACGCTCTCAAATTTATATTTCTTTATTCAATTAAAAAAATTGATAAAGCTCATACATATTTTATAATTCAATAGCTATTGTTTTCAGTTATACTACATAACATTTATTGAGAGAGAGAGAGAGAGAGAGAGAGAGAGAGAGAGAGAGAGAGAGAGAGAGAGAGAGAGAGAGAGAGAGAGAGAGAGCTGCTGCTTAATGCTAACTGTGTACATAGTCATTTACTTTGTGCATATGGCCTGACGTTTTTGATACGTGACCTGAATTATTCCGCAAAGGAAAGATTTGTTTTCAAGTGTCGGGGGATCTTACTTGGCAAATTGGTTATAACCGGACTGTTGCTCGCCACAACATGCACTACCAGCTTCCCCACTGTGGTGCTTTTACCGTCGGAGCACCCTATAAATACATTGTAGTTGGCGTTGGCGGCGACAGAAAGACCCGGATTGTTATTCACATACACCCCAAAATCTGAAAATAATAATAAAAGACTTATACATACATACATACATACATACATACATACATACATACATACATACATACATACATACATACATACATACATACATACATACATACATACATACAATCGGTTGAAGTGACAAACAAACATCATAGCAAAGCATATTTGGATCAGACGAGCTTTAACCGATAGAAGTTTCTGTTGGCTAGAAAGGTCTCTATATTTGACCAACGCAGAATAAAAAATTCATATGTACATTTTTCTGAACATCCAACTGCGAAACCATATGAGATCAATCAGAAAGAAATTTCAGAACGTGTCAAGTAGTTTGACTCTTAGTGGAATAAATTGGTAAGATCCGTGTGGAGGCAATTTGACAATATAATAGAGAGGCATTAGACGTGTTTAATAGACAACAGACGGGGTGGGGGAATGTAATAATACTAACAGATCCAGCATGAGCATGCAACTGTATTTGAAAAATCAGGGACGGTTTGTTAGACAAAAGTAGTAGAGTAGGTCACTGTCGCTTCGTCGTGATATGACAAGTTTTTTGTTCTAAAGCAAAAGTCCACACACGCAGCTTTAAATAGATTACCTGACTGTTACGCATGCCCACTGCCAGATTATTCTTTAATAAGACTATATTTCCAGCCAGAGCAACATATAGCATAGACCTAAACAAAATGTAAAAGCTTTTTGAAACCTAATGTTTGATGAATAATTAGTGACGTGAGACTCCTAGACTCGTTTTATTTTGTTCCCTTTGTATCTGAATAAGGAAATAAAAAGTGTTTAATAACTGTACACAATAATAAACATTTGAAGCAACATGTATTGTTGAGTTATGTTACTGCGTGTACAATATTATGGCACAAAGCTGAATTTTGTTACTGCTAGCACTTTTCAGAATTTATCTTTCCTTGTCTGTTTCCCATCCGTTTAAATAACATAGTATTATGAACGTTTACTAAAAACATAACCTGTTAAACCGGGTTTCAATCTGACAGAGAACGGAGCTGGGCTGGGACTCGTGGAGCTGACTCCACACGTGACTGGGTCAGATGGATCAGTCACACTTAGTGTATACAGCAATAGTTCTGTCATCTGGTTTTCCAGTACTTCGACTGTAGCTTCTAAGTTGTGTATTGTGGGAGGCTGTGAAAATAAAACACAATTACAATTATCTATCTTACCAAACTTATCTCTGATATGAAATACAAACGAAATGTCTTACTAATATGTAAACCTCACGTTATTCTAAAGATTCTAGTTGTATCATAGAAAGAAACTTGTTTTGTGTCAGGACACAAAAACGCGATGATTCTTTTCTTTTGAAGGAAATCATCGTTATACAAATTTACCATGTTTCTCTTAAAACGCTGTAAAAGATTTAATAACTTTTGAACTAAATAACAGCAACATGTTTGGTCGCTCTCTATAAAACACGATTAACCTTTGAACTCGTTCATTTGAATCAAGGCAGTGAATTCCAAGTATGCGTTAGTTTACTAAAACAATACTGCAAATGATCATGTCCACTGTGAGTTGATTGAAAAAAAAAAGTTTGAAGATTGTAAACTTAATTGCAAAATGAATCTCACAATTTACAATCTATTCTTATCTTCAATTTCAAAGTAATGAATTGTTAAATAACAATACTTACAGACAAGCACGTATAATGGCATAAAAGCAGACCGCCCCACAAAAATAATTAGAGAGATAAAGACATAACGACAGGTGAAAGTACCTCATTGTAGATACTGAGGGTAAGCGTGCCTGTTGCCGTGTATTCGCATAAATCAACCACTTTAAACACGAGGGCGTAGTTCCCAGACAAGGTAGTCAGATTACCAGCAACTCGTACCTCGTCTACAATGATAGCATTGTTTTTCTTGAATCAACTACTGTAATCATCTCTCTCTCTCTCTCTCTCTCTCTCTCTCTCTCTCTCTCTCTCTCTCTCACACACACACATACACACACACACACACAAGCGCGCACACGCGTCTAGTGCCTATAGAATACAGATCACAAGTTGATCACAGAGCACCAATGTATACAAATATAATAATAATAATAATAATAATAATAATAATAATAATAATAATAATAATAATAACTGTTACATCTCCGAAATGTTGAAGAGTTTTACTCCAAAACATCAAAATCAAGCCTGAAAATACGTGTTAGATAAATATCTCGTCAAATGTCTACCTAAACATATCTCAATATTTATCTCTTTAAAATTTACTTTTTCCTCATATCATGTATAATATTCTAAATAAATAAAATTAAATTTTAAAGATTCAAGAATATTTTTCATCCGCAAGAGTATACACACAACATTTCGGATTCAAAAAAAAGAGCTGATAACTCCATATACATTTTTGTGAAAGCAAAAACAATTTTCTCCGATACTTCATCAACTCTTTGGCAGTATTGTTCTTTAGCATTTTATTTATTCTTTTTCTGTATTTTAATTTTTTTATCTTTTTCGAATTCATTGTATGTTTTGAATCATTGTGTTTAAACGACCCAATTGATAAGGGTCGGCAGACATTCAAATTTTGTAGATACCCCTTATTGAATCATTGAATGTCGTAAATCATATTAGAGACAATGTGCATGGTGTATGCAGTCGTGCTCGCCTGATTTTATGTTTTAATACAGTGTACAACATCTAAAAATCAAAGATAATAAGTACTATTTACCGTTCATTGTTCCAAATAGGTTTAATAGTACTATCAAATCTCTTGTAAAACTATTCAGTTACCAGACAGTCCACCACTTAAAATGTCAATTGAATTGAGGAGATTTTATAATTTCTTTCAGTCATCGCTATAAGAGATATCGTGATACATGTATATTATTTAATTATATAGAATTTACAAGAGATGGAGTAGTTTTGTATAAAGTGGGGTTTTCTCTGCCTTTGTATTCTATGAACTTTTTCTTGCAATAAAAGGATAAATTATTTATACAACAAGCATTGGCCTTTAATGTTTCCTGCCCTGGGAGGTAGGTCCTGAGTCAATAATTAATTTTTTTATAGCTACACGCATAAGGAATCTCCTCTAACTTGACATTACAAGAGGTGTCAATGTTTGCAGTCAGCATTATTTCTGGCTCTGTCCTGGCCTAAGCAGGCCAAAACACCTCTACTTTTTGGGGCACTGCCAGCTGGAGTCCTAATTTGCAAACCATGGAGAACCCCATCCAAGGGAGATGGCGTGGCTCAGTGGTTAATCTGTTCGACACGTGACAAACCTGACCACCATCTAATCAGCATGGCTGGACCAATGTCACTGATTATATGAAATACCTTAACATAAACGACAAATGTGTCAGATACTTTAATGAGGTAATATTCACAACAGTGGAAATGTTTATCCAAACATATAAAACATGTTCGAAGATATTGAAGAATTTTATTATTTGGAGATAGCAAAAATTCTCTGTGGATAAATATATAACTGTGGTCATGGTTGTTATACCACTCATGTTCTTCTTAGAACAAAATTTGCTTTTGCGTATAATGAAATGTGTCAAATAGACATTCTGATTCTTAAAGAAGTTTATTGCTGTGCATTAGAGACGCTTTTAGAATGTTACTTAATATATTAATCATTTTATATTTGATTACTGAATTTATTCATTATAATCCCAGATGTATATTATTTTGTTATATTATATAACCCATTTAATTTAAATACATTAATGGTTCATTTTCTTGTTCAGCAAGGGGAAAAACATTCTTTAATTCAAACTGGTGGTTCTGAATTTTCCATATCTAATGTTATTTCTCTTGATTTCTTATGATTAAAAATGGATAGGTTCCGTGGATATTAATGAAGTGATCTTGCATCTGATTGGCTGATTCATTACATTGCGCAATCGATGCAGACAAGTGTGTCCGAAACATATCGGTGTACGTATAAGAGAGCAACGAACACAATGCGAATCCAGCTCGTCCACTGATTTGTGTAATGTGACTCACCTTGAACGTTCCTGGATTTTGTGGACAAACAATTTCAAATGATCGAATCGATCTGGTGGAACAGAAGGATGTGGCAACGAATTTGGATATGGCAACAAAAGTTATGGTTGTGCTATATTATACGTGAATTTACTCACTGTCCAGTATATGATTATATCCGGAAACGTTCTGCGCGTAGCGTCGGAAGGACCAGTCAGCAGATTGTATCTCGAGACATTCCTGTAAATGTCCAAAATGTACAACGATTTGTTGTTTACACACTTATCTTCATCAATTGCGCTATTTGACGAATAGATAACATCGAACCAAAATCCGTCCATCTATATCTTGACAGGTTAGGAGGTGGGGAGGGAACTGATGAATTGGACCAAAGCAAATTGTGACCAGAAATATGCTCTCGAGAGTGTTCTCAGCTAATCATATGCAGTATCGCTTCACCAATATGCACGGATATCACTTACACTCTAATTCATTGGAGATCTCGATGTGACAACGCTTAAATAACAAGTCGCATTAAAGCTCAACTAATCAGATACTCCAGTCCAACATAAGTATACGGCCTCACCCATGTGTATGCACCAGCAAGATACTTACGCTCCTCTTCTGACAATCGTATACTCATTGTTCCCACTATGAAAATGAAGTCATATGGACAACGTTCTTTTGCATAACAGGACCCGGCGATGTGGAACGAAATTAGACACAGAGACACAGTGGTCCCGTTTAAGAGTGCTCTTAAAATTCACCTTTTTCGACTGCAGGAACAAACTTAGAGACCTAGTAATAATTTGTATCTTATATGTTTTCAGCATGTTTTTATGTTTTCCAATGTCATGGTTTTTTTATTTGTTTTTCTGTAGTGTAGTCATATTATTATAGATGTTGTAAAGCGCTTAGAGCTTCTAAAGATTAGGCGCTTTACAAAGTCCTCATTATTATTATTATTATTATTATTATTATTATTATTATTATTATTATTTCATCTTATCAGTATGAATGGATGCCGCTTATGTCGCGTATAATCCATATTACAAAAAAATGTAAAAAATAAAAAAAAAAAACTTCCTACGGGTTGCCGTATCGAAGCTGAAGTAACTGCTTGTATTCATGGTTATCGTCAGCTGTGTAATGGTAGTGTCTGATGGATTTGGATCGCTTGCTGACACGGTGTAAACCAGGGTCCCCAAATTCCATGTCGGCTGGGCGATCATGAAGTAATTAAGATTTGTAAAGAACGGCGGAGAATCTGCAAAAAAAATATTTTAAAAAATTAAAAAAATATCATCACAGGTGTATAAAAACTGAGCAGGCCTGACATCCCAATTTCATGATAGCTGCTATCAAAAGAGGCAATCCGTGATAGGTGGGCATTTATTCTGAAATGGTTAGGCATGATGAATATTCTTTCACAATAGTACTAGAACAGGAAGGACACACATTGAACAATAAATATTTAAATTTGGCAGAAGAAAAATAATTAAGGACGAATTCAAGATAAAGATTAAAATAGCAAAAAATAACTATTTTAAAAAAAAAATAAACTTAATTTGTGAAAAATTTTCACTGTTTTTTGCTTCTTATATATTCACATGCGAAAAATATGTCCTTATATTTTTGTATGTGGAAATACTAGATTTCCTGTCATGCCATGCAAATGCTTGATTGTTTGTGCCGACAGTAGTTATTCTTGCCGCCAAAAATACGAGAACTATGTGAGCCAGAAACTGCATAAAAACTGCATTACATTTCAACCATGGAAATTATTTTTTGCTGAAGATATTTTACTCGACGTCGTCCGCATCTCGGTGAAGTTAATTTTCCTTAAACCTTGACAACAATGATAAACCCACTGTAATACACTGCTAATACTGTTTGATTTGTGCCCAGATAGGATCCATTTGTTTACAAGATGTCAAAAATACAATTTTCTGCAACATATTCGGTCATCCTAGTCCTATCGCTCTATTAAGTTGCTGATATGTTTATGATCAGCATATAAAAGTTAGGTGGAAATACGAAAAGGGATGAGTGTAAGGATCGTGTGCTGAAGAGTGAGTTTAACCTTCTAAGCTTCTATACAGAAACAAGTTTATTATTATTGTTTGGTTTATACAGAGAAACTTCTCTTTTCCTGCAAAAATACTGATATATTTCATCTAGTGGTACATTACGTCTTAACGTATGAAATTGAAAATGTTGTCTAAGTCTAGAAAGAATCTTCCATTATTTATGATTAAGGCTAACAAATATTATTTCAAGCTGTCAGAAAAATAGCACTGCAAGGTTTATTTGGACCAATGTACTACGTTACTATAAGAAGATGACGTTTCATAGGGTATCATGAATAACAATGCGTTATTGTATGTCATGTTTTGTGAGAAAATTTGCTAATGATTCTTGCCTCATGTTTACAAAATGTCTTCTGATAAAATTCGTAATTCAAGTACTTTGGGCAATGTCATAAGGTGTTCTAGAATATTACGACTTTAGACCGATTCTGAAGCAAATGATCTACATGTCCGTGAATTAGACATTGCGTTACTGTTAAATTCGCGGTTACTTCAAAGAGAACATTGCCGCGGTGGCGAGAAACGCTGTTTTGTAATCAGATCAGGAATGATTTCACAGGTCGTCTGAGGCGTAGAGACCGGGAAGCCCGACATCGTAACATAATCAGTACTACAACCCCAGAAGGCTTTCTCTCGCAGCCAAACATTATTATGCTGCATTCATCGTGAAAGAACCAGTGCATGTTTGGACGTGGAAAGAGTAGGTCATAGATAGAAATTGGGGGACACTACTGCACTTCGAGAGCAAATTGGACGCATGTAAACAGAGCGGGAAAGAAAGTTCTAGGAACTTCTGACGATATTTGGGACAAAGACTTGTGGGGTAATATATGTCTCACTTTTCTAACTAGGTGTCATAGGATTTATATGCTATTAGCTGCATTTAACTTAGTTGAACTTTACCTTCTTTGTATAGCTGAATTATCAACATGTCGTAATGTAGCGTGTAACAAGTTAGCAATGTTCAAGATTGATGTATGTATTTTTTAGAATAAAATCGAAATGGATGTGTAATCTGCTACAATGCTGCGTCGTGAGGCAGAACTAAAAATTTAAAGTGAGTAGTCTTAGAACTTGGACTTATTTGTATTTGAGTATATAGTGTGGATTATGCAGAGTTAGGTATTGTTGGCCTTGTGCACTGATAATTAGGCATTTTTATATTTGTATGTGTCTTTTATACTTTGGAAGGTAAGAAATGCGTAGGAATATTGTTGATTTTGATAGTTTACTATATAGATAATTTGGGATATTATTGCACGTATCAGAAGTCGTTATATTATTGTTGTTGTTACAGCCTTAATTAATTATAGTACAATCATGTAAGGAATATTTAGATGTGAGTATATGAGTTGATCTAATGATTTAATTACTGTTATGCTGACGAAAGGTCTGTAAGAGAGTGTTGATTCTCGTGTGAATCGCATCACAATTAGTATTTCTAGTTCAGTACAGACGAATGTACTTCTAGTCTGCTTTTAGAACATTTGTTCATCTCATTTTGGTGCTGATAGAAGAGTTATATGTCAGCATTTTTGGTAGGGATCTAAAAGTAATTGTTCATTCTTGAGAATATATGAGATCAGAGCAGAGGCGTAGCGATGATATTTTGCGCCCGGGGACAAACTATAAAACTGGCGCCCCAGCGATCTTGTGACAGATTTATTACCCTTGTTTTCTTATTATAATGTAACGTTGCAAGTCTCATTTTGGCGCCCCTGTACCGGGGACATATGTACACCCCTCCGCCCGCCCCCCCCCCCCTCGCTACGCCTCTGGATCAGAGAGTGGTCGTTTGCATGTAATTTGGCGACAATGCACAGTGAGTAATAAGGCCTTGGTGGTGATATGAAATGCAATCTGTCGGTTTACATGTTGCTCTGTTTACAGTGCTTTCTCTAAAAAAAATGCCGGTGAACTGTTGTCAAGAACTTCACGGTGAAGTCATATTTGAAGGTATTTTAGATTAACATATCATTTGTATTGATTGTCACACAGTGCAAAGGTCAGTACGGAGAAATAAATGTAGAGAACATATAGTAAAATTAATTGTGGTGTATGTCCAGAAAGGACACGAGAAGAAAACAGTCTCACCTTTAATTTCGAATGATGAAATAACTGGCAGTTTTAATAGATTTTGTATTGATTGGAAGCAATTGAATTGAAAAATTGTCCTGTAATTGTTGAATACCGTGATAGAGTTTATTAGATTGATATATCTTTCGCCATATTATTTTATATTTTATACACCTAGACCGTCGGTCTTGCTGACTGGGAGCTCGGAGCTATTTAATCTCTTAACTAATTGCACGTCCTTCTGCGGTTTTAGTAATAATTCCGTAGGAGGCACGTGACATTGTCTAACTTTACGTCCAGGATGTAATTTAAAATACGAGAAATAGAGATATGAACAAGTTTACACTGCAAGAAAAAATGGGAAAACGAAATAATAATAATAATAATAATAATAATAATAATAATAATAAGAAGAAGAAGAAGAAGAAGAAGAAGAAGAAGAATCTGACGTCACTAGAATAGGGTAATGCTGACTAAAATTATTAAGAAAGAAACCGACAGAAGATTTTTTCGGTTAAGTCAAATTCGATGTCACTTATATAAAAGGAAAGAGCTGAAACTTTAACACGCCATAGATTGCCTTGTAAACATTTTCAACTAGTTCAAGTAAATTCTATATTGTCAGATCTCTGATTAAGATGACTGTTTAGTGCGAGCTTTCAGCAAATTATTTTCTTAAACAATGCATTTTTATAACAGCAAACGTGATATCTTCAGCAAACAACGCACAAAATTGATGAGAATCGTTTGTAGCGCACACTACACACTGACGGGTAACCCTAATATAATTTTATATGAAGTACATTATTTACCGCTGAAAAACATGTATGTTAGCAAAACGTTTGATTAGCAAGTAACTATTTTGTTCTAAGACACACTATTCCGAGTTGTCAAACCACCGTACATATTTCTTAGTCGTTGTAGATCTACAAAATCATTTCAGGTGCATGTCCTTTCAGTACCTCCTTTGCATTATCGATTTGTTTCATAGCAGTAGGACATAAAATATAAAGTGTAATCTTACCATGACTGTCAGATATATTCAACAAAAACATATATTGCATAATGAATCCTGGAGTTACGAAACCAAGAAAGGAAAAGGAATTTTACTGGATATGAGCCTGAACCGTGAAACAAAGCGGGTTAAACCAAAACAGACATTTAAAACAGGACAAACACGCGCGAATCAAACATCATCTATTCACAGCCATTAGTTTTTCTATTAAATAATTACTTCGTTTTCTTCATTACTCACCTATAATTGCTTTCGTTTTTACAGTTATTTCTGATGGTATTCGTTATACGGTCATTACTCGTTTGTACAGTTATTTCTGATGGTATTCGTTATACGGTCATTACTCGCGTTACAGTTATTTCTGATGGTATTCGTTATACGGTCATTACTCGCGTTACAGTTATTTCTGATGGTATTCGTTATACGGTCATTACTCGCGTTACAGTTCCTTATGATGGTATTCGTTATACGGTCATTACTCGTTTTTACAGCTATTTCTGATGGTATTCGTTATACGGTCATTACTCGTTTTTACAGTTATTTCTGATGGTATTCATTATACGGTCATTACTCGCGTTACAGTTCTTTATGATGGTATTCGTTATACGGTCATTACTCGTTTTTATAGTTATTTCTGATGGTATTCGTTATACGGTCATTACTCGTTTTTACAGTTATTTCTGATGGTATTCGTTATACGGTCATTACTCGTTTTTACAATTATTTCTGATGGTATTCGTTATACGGTCATTACTCGTTTTTACAATTATTTCTGATGGTATTCGTTATACGGTCATTACTCGTTTTTACAGTTATTTCTGATGGTATTCGTTATACGGTCATTACTCGTTTTTATAGTCATTTCTGATGGTATTCGTTATACGGTCATTACTCGTTTTTACAGTTATTTCTGATGGTATTCGTTATACGGTCATTACTCGTTTTTACAATTATTTCTGATGGTATTCGTTATAAGGTCATTACTCGTTTTTACAGCTATTTCTGATGGTATTCGTTATACGGTCATTACTCGTTTTTATAGTTATTTCTGATGGTATTCGTTATACGGTCATTACTCGCGTTACAGTTATTTCTGATGGTATTCGTTATACGGTCATTACTCGTTTTTACAGTTATTTCTGATGGTATTCGTTATACGGTCATTACTCGTTTTTACAGTTATTTCTGATGGTGTTCGTTATACAGTCATTACTCGCGTTACAGAACAATGAAATATCATGGATAAAATGTGTTACATTATACAACAGATGGCGCGATAGATCCATAACTCCTCCAATTAGACGTCAATATAAGAAAACATGTCAATAATGTATTGTTGGGAGAGAGGGATCGAAATAATACAAAGACTAATGGATTGTTTAACTTAGCTCTGCTAATAATTCATATCCTGAAGTTTTAATTAATTTCAGTCAATTGAATTGGTTTGTTTTTTGTTATGGGGAGCGTTTCATTCTTATTATTGTCATTGTTGTTTTTATTAGTAATAGTAGTAATAGTAGTCGTATAAACGTTAACCTTTCATTTGTAAAAGTATAACATAGCGATATTCAATGTCAATATGCAAATCTAGGCATATGACAACTGCACTAATGTAAATACATTTAAAAGTACTGGAGAACTTTATGGACTTGGATTTGGTGCTCTATCTGGTTTGGCCACTCTGATATATTATATAGACTTTCAGAAGTCAGGCGAAATTAAAAGAGTTATCTCTTAATATTTATTTTCTGTCGCCTTCAGAAAGCTGCATAACTGAAATTGTAGTATATGACTACATAATACAAGAAATTACTAATACATATTGTATGCCTTACTTAGATCTATGTTTCATATTTCCAATAAGTACTTATAAACTCACCTTTATCAATAACAACAGGGATGTAAGCCTTACTGTAGTAAAAGTCTTTTATTCTCTCATCGTTTTTTAAATAAATAAACAACAGGAATGTAAGCCTTACTGTAAAAAAGCCTTTTATTCTCTCATCGTTTTTTAAATAAATAAATAATTCCTAGACATTTGAATTTATATTTTTGGGAAGATGAAACTTAAAGCTTTATCATTTCCTTGTCTTCGCATTGTCTGTCTTCATATTACAGCTCTTTCTTCGTCAAAAGTTTAATTACTCCTGCTGATCTTTCAATTTTTGATCCAGTCAAGTAATGTCAGAAACACCATTACCCTTTATTCAAATTACATGCAGATCAGCCATTTTAATTTTACATGTGCAATTACATTGTGAAAATTATAAGGACAAAAATGCACTTCTACACACATACGAGCCATCCAATCATATACACACCCACACAAATACGCATTTTAGAACGTAACTAGAGCATATTAATGTTGTTACTATCTCACTTGCATCTATCTTTGCACGGATGCCATAGTTTCTGTTCTGATATGCCAAAGCTGAAGACCAATCCAGGTTCATACCAGGAGTGAAAGCGGTTGGACTGGGGCGGAGGTCAGTATATTTTATGTTGTCTGGCTCAGGACCACTACCTGCTGTGTATGCTACCATTTCGACATCCTCTGTATACCTTTAATACAACAAAGAGAGATATACTTTAATTTAGATTTTGATTATATTCAACGTTGTTATTCTCAATAAGAATTGCATAATAAACATATTTTGTTCCCTTATCCATCTGTCTGAATTAGTGTTGTGTTTATCTCAGCTTCTTATGTGGTCTCCGTCTTTTACCAAAAGAATAGAACATAGCTTTCAGTTGTTTCTTTTTTAATTATCCATTATTGAAATAGGACGGCACACTTTATGAGAGAGATTATTGTTCGTAAAGTAAAAGGCAATATTGCTAGCAACATAGTCTCGTTCAAGAGACTCTCGAGCGGATGTGTCAGATTTTTGTCATACGGTTATCTGCTAAAATGCTGCCTGGTTAAATCTAGAATTGTTGTTTATATTGTGGAATTTAACGTCATTTTTCAGCACATGATAGAGTATGCATAGTGACCAGTATATTTGTTGGTCAAAGAACATGGAACGATCGGAGGAAGAATCGTTGACCCTTTGGAAGTCATTAGGAACTTTTATCACATACCCACGTTGGTAGTGCCGAGACTCGGATCCATGCAAACAGAGGTGAGATGTGAGAATCATCGATCCTTGGGAAATCATTAGGAACTTTTCTCACATGCCCACGTTGGAGGGGCCCCGAGTGGCCGAGTGGTCTAAAGCGCTGTCCGTTACGGACCACTGCCATCTCACCTCTGTCTGCGTGTGTTCGAGTCTAAGATTCGTCAAATGTAGTTATGTGAGAAAGCTTGCCAGTAGCTTCTCGTGGGTCGGTGGTTCTTTCCCGGGGTTTTCCGGGTTCTTCCTCCACCAATAATACTGGCTGCCATGTATAGCCTATATTGTGCTGAAAAAATGGCGTTAAACCATAACTAACTAACTAACTAACTAACATGCCCACGTTGGTCGTGCCGAGACTTGGATGCATACAAACAGAGGTGAGACGTGAGTGATATTTAAAATCGGACACCGTAGACCACTCGGTTACTCGAGTCCAAAAGATAGGAAGTGTCTTTGTCAAGTTTTGTAGAAGGTAAACTATAAAGAGATCTCTAGAAAAATCAACATTTATCTAGGCTTACTGTCTGCAGTCATTAACCGTCACTTTGTCAACAGGCGCCAATGCAAGCGGCATGTATCAATCAGCTAATTAAATTGTCTCTGTTTCTGCCAAATATGACGTTCTATCATTATCACAAATAACGTGTAACGCCAACTCATGGCCTCAACCAATGAAATTGCTTATCCAAATTATGGGAAAGCGTCGTTCTTTCAGGTTTTTACTAGACTCGTTTGGTGAAGATATTATAGAGCCACGCGAGATATCTTCTTGAAATAGACTAACTGTTCAGCTTTCAGAGATCGACAGATTTCGGCGTCAATGCGACATTCAAAACCATGTTACTACTAACTGCTTGCGCTGCCCGCACCGTTGAAAACTTACTTTTCTTCAAAAGACGTCTAAACAATCTTTAACTTGATATGCTTATACGGCATTTTGGAGGTGACAGGAAATAGAACTTAAAAAATAGTTCTTTAAACTGATCCTGACTTAAAGTCTGTATAATATGGCACGGTAGCCAAACCAGGCAGAGCATTCAATCCAAGCCCTTGAAGTTCTCCAGTATGATTAAATGTATTAACATTTTGAAGTGCTCTATTTGTGCAGTTGCCATAAACCTACATATTTTGTACATATATATTTGAAGAGCATTATGTTATACAGTTTACAAATGAAAGGCTAAATTTTAATAAATTAAGCAGAATGATTAAAATATTAAATTACCTTTAATAAACAATGAGTTACTGCGTCTTTACAAGAATGTAATGCATTTTTTTGGTCAGAAAGTCGGAATACAAATTGATTGGTGTAGACTCCAGTACATTTCATGATTATTTGGCTTTAAGTTTGAAGTGAGCGTGTTTTGAAATGTGTATGCACATATAAACAATTATCTTCGTTTACAATAATAATAATAATAATAATAATAATAATAATAATAATAATAATAAATCAGAGAATAAATAATTAGCAGAGATAAAATAAGCAGCAATGGATTACCCTTTTGTATTATGTGATTCCTATCTGAAACGAACTACAGGTACTCTTTCAAGAACTAAATACAATGACTTCGAAATTGTAAATTAATTTTGTTTATATACATATATATAATTTGGATAAGTATCCTTTATATGTCATATGCTGTTGTTAATCTTGTTGCTACTGCAGATTTTTCTGTTGTTTTCTCTCACCATCCGATGTAATCACCGGGATAAACGGTCATCTGAGCACCGGTTGGAACATTCAACGTAATTAACATATCTGCAACATCTGAAATAAAACAAAAAACACTGAAATAAAACATACAATTTAACGCCGCCATAGATTACGTTTGTACACTGCTTTTGATTTCCGTCGAATTAAGTAAATATCACTTCATTACTGGCTCGATGATATTAACGTTTATAAATAGTAGACTTTCTTATCCCAAAAATAATTAATGTACATGATGATTTTTAATCCAAAAGATTTGTGTGTTTTGGATGAGGCAAATACGTAAAGGAAATAAGAGAAGAAACATTAAACAAAGAAAAAAATGAGGATAATGACACAAAGAAGGAAATAAAATTGAAGAATTGGTGATAAAGAAATCCATTATGACAACGACGAAGATGATTACATTAACGAAGACGACGACCTTGTAGTAATAATATCAGTATTGGTACTAGTAGCAAATAGAAATGAAATGAAAGATTCGTTTCCAGCAAAGTTATTGAGACTAAATGTTTATGTTGTGAATGGACAAAAAAAAAATTAATAATATTTTCCAACAATGTATAAAATGGTCGGCCGAATGAATAAAAATGAATGTTTTCCCCAGCGGTAATGATTTAACATATTTTGTAACTACATAATGCATTGTCTCTACCTCTAATATGTCATACACACTCAGTCTATGTGTCATGTCTACATAATGCATTGTCTCTGCCTCTGATATGTCATACACACTCAGTCTATGTGTCATGTCTACATAATGCATTGTCTCTACCTCTAATATGTCATACACACTCAGTCTATGTGTCATGTCTACATAATGCATTGTCTCTACCTCTAATATGTCATACACACTCAGTCTATGTGTCATGTCTACATAATGCATTGTCTCTACCTCTAATATGTCATACACACTCATTCTATGTGTCATGTCTACATAATGCATTGTCTCTACCTCTAATATGTCATACACACTCAGTCTATGTGTCATGTCTACATAATGCATTGTCTCTACCTCTAATATTTCATACACACTCAGTCTATGTGACTTCTGTTTAGTTTTATCTTATAATAGTTAGTACAGAGAACCATTCGTAATTAAACACTTCAAAAATTTGGGTTCGATGAAAATGATTTATATTGTTTTCCTCATTTTATTTCCATAGAAAAATAACACAAAAATTGTTCGAAAAATTACAGACAGTACAATGCACACGACTTTACATAAAAGATGTGTTATCTCACATATGAAGAATATTTGTGTTTTTTTCAAAATATATTTTATGGAATCCATATAAAGACTGTTAAATGTACTGAATATAAATTGTTAATTTACATACTCGCCACAAATTCATTTGATCCAGCAAGTTTGTAGGCAGTTCCAGACGTTGATCTCCACACCTCGAACAACACTGTCCCTGTGTTTTGCTTAATAAATGCTTGCCATTGCTTAACGATTCCGCAACATGGGAACTGATACACCGAATCAGCTGCTAGAAAGGCATAACCTGCAAGATAAAACCAAAATCAAAGCTAAAGACTTTCATTATAGAACTATCTTAAAACCGTAAAGCATAAGCTACTTATCATATGCCATTTTAAAAAGATTAATTAATATATGTAATGAAAATATATATGAATTTAATATTTAGCAAATTTATTTCCAACCAATTTTTGAAACCTGTTAAATCTCTCTCTCTCTCTCTCTCTCTCTCTCTCTCTCTCTCTCTCTCTCTCTCTCTCTCTCTCTCTCTCTCTCTCTCCGGTGGCCTAGTGGTTAGAGCGTCCGCCGCGGAAGCGGGAGGTCGTCGGTTCGATTCCCGGCCGGGTCATACCAAAGACTTACAAAAATGGTACTAACAGCTGCCTCGCCTGGTGCTCAGCATTAAGAGGTTAGTATTAGGACTGGTTGGCCTGGTGTCAAGATAATGTGACTGGGTCGGACATCATGTTAAATATCTGTAGCATGATGTCCCAGTGCTAGACATCACTATTGTTTGAAAATAAATGACCAGCAAAAGTATTAATAATGCTTTGAGTATTAAACATCATGTAAGAATTATACTCACTGCAGACATCGTAGCGATATGACTGAAAAATTGTTAAAGCTGCGTTAAAAAAAATCCTAAATCCTCTATGTTGAGAAAGAGTAATCGTATATATGTCGGCATGTTTTGTGTATAAATGAAATCTCCCACAATGCCACATCCGTTTTTGTGTGCATATTTGCTTGAGTGTTTTTATGTTGCTTGTTGTAAAAGAATCCAATGGATTTCAATAGGTTTTATTTTGTATGTGTGTTTGCATGTATAGTACTACCCATCATAATTTTGTACGTGTATGCGTGATTGTACGTATGAAAACAAATTAACAGACACAAAGTCCTTTCCGTTTGTGTTTGCTATTATATGCATTTTAGACCTCTGTCCTTTGTATGTCATGTGGAATGAATCTTTTCTCTGATGAAATTGAATTCAAATTGAATTGGTCTAACTCACACCAGAAAGGTTAATTATTTTCAATAATAATACTAATGCTATTTGAGTATAATTCTTACATGATGTTTAATACTCAAAGCATTATTAATACTTTTGCTGGTCATTTATTTTCAAACAATATTTATTTAATTGTCGTTTCATCAAGCAAAGAGAACGTTCAAGCCAACTACGTTTATTTTCTTTACGACAATTTGTGCCTGATTCATGGAATGGCTGTAACACTAGTAAATTGTTTTAATGGCTGTAACACTAGTAAATTGTTTTAATGGCGGTAACACAAGTATATTGTTTTAATGGCTGTAACACTAGTAAATTGTTTTAATGGCTGTAACACTAGTAAATTGTTTTAATGGCTGTAACACTAGTAAATTGTTCTAATGGCTGTAACACTAGTAAATTGTTTTAATAGCTGTAACACTAGTAAAATATTAATGGCTGTAACACTAGTAAATTGTTTTAATAGCTGTAACAGTAGTAAATTGTTTTAATGACTGTAACACTAGTAAATTGTTTTAATGGCTATAACACTAGTAAAAACAATAATGGCTGTAACACTAGTAAATTGTTTAAATGGCTGTAACAGTAGTAAATTGTTTTAATGGCTGTAACAGTAGTAAATTGTTTTAATAGCTGTAACACTAGTAAAATATTAATGGCTGTAACACTAGTAAATTGTTTTAATGGCTGTAACAGTAGTAAATTGTTTTAATGGCTGTAACACTAGTAAATTGTTTTAATAGCTGTAACACTAGTAAAATATTAATGGCTGTAACACTAGTAAATTGTTTTAATAGCTGTAACAGTAGTAAATTGTTTTAATGACTGTAATACTAGTAAATTGTTTTAATGGCTGTAACACTAGTAAAATATTAATGGCTGTAACACTAGTAAATTGTTTTAATGGCTGTAACAGTAGTAAATTGTTTTAATGGCTGTAACACTAGTAAATTGTTTTAATAGCTGTAACACTAGTAAAATATTAATGGCTGTAACACTAGTAAATTGTTTTAATAGCTGTAACAGTAGTAAATTGTTTTAATGACTGTAATACTAGTAAATTGTTTTAATGGCTGTAACACTAGTAAAATATTAATGGCTGTAACACTAGTAAATTGTTTTAATAGCTGTAACAGTAGTAAATTGTTTTAATGACTGTAACACTAGTAAATATTTTTAATGGCTATAACACTAGTAAAAACAATAATGGCTGTAACACTAGTAAATTGTTTTAATGGCTGTAACTGTAGTAAATTGTTTTAATGGCTGTAACAGTAGTAAATTGTTTTAATAGCTGTAACACTAGTAAAATATTAATGGCTGTAACACTAGTAAATTGTTTTAATGGCTGTAACAGTAGTAAATTGTTTTAATGGCTGTAACACTAGTAAATTGTTTTAATAGCTGTAACACTAGTAAAATATTAATGGCTGTAACACTAGTAAATTGTTTTAATAGCTGTAACAGTAGTAAATTGTTTTAATGACTATAACACTAGTAAATTGTTTTAATAGCTGTGACACTAGTAAAATATTAATGGCTGTAACACTAGTAAATTGTTTTAATAGCTGTAACAGTAGTAAATTGTTTTAATGACTGTAACACTAGTAAATTGTTTTAATGGCTATAACACTAGTAAAAACAATAATGGCTGTAACACTAGTAAATTGTTTTAATGGCTGTAACAGTAGTAAATTGTTTTAATGGCTGTAACAGTAGTAAATTGTTTTAATAGCTGTAACACTAGTAAAATATTAATGGTTGTAACACTAGTAAATTGTTTTAATGGCTGTAACAGTAGTAAATTGTTTTAATGGCTGTAACACTAGTAAATTGTGTTAATAGCTGTAACAGTAGTAAATTGTTTTAATGACTGTAACACTAGTAAATGGTTTTCATGGCTATAACACTAGTAAAAACAATAATGGCTGTAACACTAGTAAATTGTTTTAATGGCTGTAACAGTAGTAAAAAGAATAATGGCTGTAGCACTAGTAAATTGTTGTTATTGCTAACCTCTAGTGCCATCGATTGTAGAATTGTATAAATACGGCTGGTTTTTCCCTATGTAGTCCACAGCGGTACATTCTGAAAAATTACACAAACAAAACATCAATATGAAAAATGATGATACTTTTGAATGAATCTAGTGGAAGTGACAAAGACTCAGCCTAGTGTTAATATCTCATATAATGATAAGGTATGGCAGAGGAAAATGAATCAACATGTATTGATGTACAAATATTTGCTTAATATTTATTACGAAATAGTTGGTTCACTTTTCGATGTTGTACCATTAAAAGAGACGTATGGAATCACCTGAACGAAACTGATTTTTAAATTTGAGAAAATATGAATATTTAATTTTAAATTTATGTAATATTTCTTGCATAAAATGACTAAATTTATGGCATTCTATCATAAGATCTTTTTATTATATGCTGTGAAATAAGAATTGTATATTTGTTATATGTATAATGGTAACTAATTTCTTGAATTTATTGATTCAAACCTTGGGGACATTTAACATCAATACATTAATTTCTCAAACGATCATTATGTTATCTAACATTAACATTTCGTCTTCTTCTTTAATAATAAGTGATTTTATCAGAAAGTGTAAACATGCACGACATTATTTTAGGGATAGGCATCATCGGTGGATTGTTCCATATAAGACTATAAACATATTCAATGTTCTCAATTTATCTTTGAGGAACAGGCTGTAAGCATCTTCCATTTCTCATGACATTATATCTTTTCAACTTCCGTCTTGACAATACCGTTAGCTTGGGACATAGCACATATCGGATTTATCTTTAAATTTATTTATACTATTTATAAATTTTTTACAAGTCGATTAAAGATGAGTCAAATAGTAAGTAACCAAAATTTATATGAAAGAACCTTGTTAGATATTTTCAAAGACTATATGAGATCTTACTGTCTAATTTTCACCAGTATATCAACATTATATTTCTTCTCCACCTTCGTTTAACTGATCAAATTGTTACTGCATTTAAGGTTGCTTTAACGATGTCCCATAAAAAATATATTATAAATCACTTGTTTCTCTCTCTCTCTCTCTCTCTCTCTCTCTCTCTCTCTCTCTCTCTCTCTCTCTCTCTCTCTCTCTCTCTCTCTCTCTCTCTCTCTCTGTATGTAATGATAAATGTGCCCAAATGAAGTTAAGATGTAAAGAAGTGACTTCAAGGACCCAGATAAACCATTGAGTACAATTCTGCATTATAACATATGTCAGCTCAAAATAAAATTGTGAAAATGTATGACTCGTTTCTAAAGTGCGACCAGTTTGTCGTCATAATTATTAAATGTCAATGTTATAAAACTACATTTTAAAGACGCCACGTAAAGATATAAAAGTTGTTGTCGTCTTTGAAAATATCGGTGTGCCTTGGATCACTTACGCCTATTACGGCCACTGCTTTCAAGCCCTAAATTAAGTTTTTGCATAATTTCTACATAAGTTAAAATCTGTTTGCCCATCTTTCTACTTCATTGATCTATATGCATGACCGCCAATCCATCGTTATTAACTATGTAATCATTTATGGAATTATTATGTATATTTCGTCTATATACAGTGCCAGATTACCACTGGGCGTAGACACTGGTCTATGAGCCCCACTCCTTTTAGGTGCCCCACGACAACGGATAAACATAATATTCCTAGGAGATAATTTGAGAGGGAGGGGAGAGGGGACAAGATTTCGACTAAGTGAAGTATGATGGTGTGTACGGAATACGAAACTAACCTCAATATTCGCGTACGGTAAATGTGTATTTTTTGGCACTTCTTTTGTTTAAGAAACTTTACGAGGATAAGATATATGTTAATTACGAAGTTTTAATAATAATAATAATAATAATAATAATAATAATAATAATAATAATAATAATATTATTATTATTATTATTATTATTATTATTATTATTATTATTATTATTATTATTATTATTATTATAATACACGCTTCCTACACGCACCTGGTTAGTTGTTCAAATTAATTTCGTTGTAGCCTACATGCACTTTTAACACTAAAACCATTTTCGAAAATGCATATACGTTTGTAACATCTTGAGTCGGTTAGGAAATCTTGCCCTTGGTGCTAAAATACCTATAATGTTTTATAATTCAATCAATAGAAGGAACACACTTATATTGTGAAAGATAAACACACCCACACAAACACACACATACATACATGTAACGTCTCCCTCTTAGTAAGAGGGGTAGTTAATTAGATTTAGCTACGTTATTCAGGGAATGACCTCCCTCAGTATTATGATCCGGTGTGAGTGAAATACAGAATATCAACAGAGAACTGGGCAAGATTACCGTGAAGAAATAATGCAATATGAGCCCCCATAGACAAGAAAAAAAAAACAAATTTGATCAAACAAATTAAATGATATCAACACGATATACTAGCAGTCTAATTTGGATTTATTTCATCATCAAAATGAGTGGTGAAAAGAATGCAGTGTCCTCGACAGATTGCATCACCTTCCTCTCGACTGTGTTTCCTATTTCCTCAAGTCTTCCTTTTCCGACTGCCTCGCCCTTCAGAATTTTTCTCTGTACTCGTCACATCCCTCTTTCGGATTTCACTCGTGACATCACTCGTCACTTCTCTTTGTTTCGGATTGCGTCTTCGGACTGTCGAGTCCACTCTCCCTCTGAAAACTGTTTCCTTAAGGCTGTTAACTTTTAGAAATTATGCGTCCTGGCACTAAACCCTGTTTTTTTCTCACAAGACTGCCACCTGGTCCCTTTTCTTGATTAACGAGGAAATCACAATTATTTTTTAGATTTCGCCGGAGACAAATCTCTCTCTCTCTCTCTCTCTCTCTCTCTCTCTCTCTCTCTCTCTCTCTCTCTCTCTCTCTCTCTCTCTCTCTCTCTCTCTCAGGAAATTTAGCACCAAAGAATTTCGACCAAGGTAGTCACTTTTAATTTCTATTAATTCCAAGATGTACACCTTAATTCCAATCGGCCATTAAGTTTTTTTTTTCAAGCAATTTTATCATATATTTTTCAGCTATATTTTAAAATAAATATTCCTATCAGAGCTTTTGTGCCGTAAACAGTTCCTTTAGACTTTTGTGCTGTAAACAGTTCCTTTAGACTTTTGTGCTGTAAACAGTTCCTTTAGACTTTTGTGTAACATTATGCCAACAAAAAAAACCCACCTGATAATAACCATTTTTTACATTATTTTTGCCATCTCAGAAATCCCTGGCATACGTTTTCTTAAGATGTCAATAACAAGAAAAGCCAACATGTAAACACCGGCTCTAACTTTACACATATCAAAATATCACATTAGGCAACTGGACATATTGTTGTATTTTCTATCATTTTAATTGAAGAACATTTTTTTAAAACAAAATCTTAATTCGTCTAATAGGTTTTAATCAGCACTTGATGGTTATTAACAAGCCAACAGATGACATCGGAACATAAGCACCTGAGGGAGAAACATATCGAACGGAATTAGATTTCATTTAGCAGTAAAAGCTAACATTTAGAGACGTTATAATTTGTCGTCCGTACTCCAGTTTTAAACGCTTATGAGAGCTATATAATCCACTATCATTTTTTAAATTAAGTTTGTGACGAAATAAACTTGCTTTTATCAAACATTTAAGATGGTTTTGACAAAGCGCACAATTACTGACTAGAATACATTTTGAACTGTATAGGATATTATATCCTATATGAGTGTTGGTTGGACGATCAAGGAAATTATATATTCAGTGTGAAGATATATATATATTGGTACGTGCTAAGGCTCGAATAAGCAGCAACATAGAAAGAAATGAAACTAGCAAGCTTGTAAAAATTTAACAAACAATTTATTGAGTACAAATATTTTCATAAAAGAAAATATTTAAACTTATGGTTTTAGAGAATCAAGTCCAAAAATTAATCCATAAAGAATTCACAATATAATCCACTAGTGGAATTGCAAGAGTCCTGATAATAAAATGTCCTAATAGCTCCCGGTTCGAATCTTGACGATGTAATCCAATATGGACGACGATGTCACGTGATGAAGTCAGTTTTAGTTTTATAATAATTCAAATGAGCACAAGTAATTTCTAGATAAATAACACAATAAATTCCTCTTGATCCCAAACGAATAATTTACACTCAAACAATAACACACATATCTTTGTATTCGAAAGCCCAGACTAACTACTGAACTGTTCTCTCCCAAACAAAAATTTAAATACCTGTTTTTACGTAAACAGAAAAGGGGTCACGACCTTCCAGAATCTCTCAGAACAATCTCACGTTCAAGAAATCACGCAAACATCGTATGACCCAACTAAATTAGAAAGATGTTTATACTTTACTCCATTTTGTCCTTGGAATCAACCAATCATTTTATAACCTTGTTTACAACTCTGATACCAGGTCAGAAATGAAGAAACTGGAAATGACATTGTTTCGTCTGAGTTGGCGACTGATATAACATGTTTATGCTTTACAGGAAAGCAGACAATTGTATAAGAACAATATAGATAATACTTTGCAAGATTCATTAAAAGACTGAATTTGAAAGAAAACTCATAAAGTTCCTTTGTCAAGGGAGAGATACTAGCTATCATTTCGAAGTTAGATATTTTTCTCCAAACTATGATATGTAGTAAAAACAGATGAATGTTGGTCAAATTTGGTGCTTTAGAACAAGACCAAAGAAGAGGAAAATGAACAAAGTATGTTAAAATTGCTTATTTCGAACAGCAGCTTCACTTTTTAAAATTAGAAAAATCAATAAAATGCACGTGACTTTCATATTTTCTTGAGGATATGTATTCCACTTATCAAAAAAAAAAAAAAAGAAAAAGAAACCATTCTTACGTGGCACCTGTGAGTGGCCGAGTGGTCTACAGCGCTCTTCATTACGGATCACTGCCATTTTTCAGCACAAGATATGCTGTACATGGTGGCCATTAATGAAAATCCCCAGAAAGAACCACCGACCCATGGGAAGCCACTGACGAGCTATCTCACATACCCACATTGGCCGAATCCGAGACTCGAACCCACGCAGACAGCGGTGAGATAGCAGTGATCCATAACGGACATCGCTTTAGACCACTCGGCCATTCGGGGCCCCAAGCCTGCTTGTAATTGTTGTTGAGATATATTGAAATTCATAATGCTTTAATATAATCTGAATATGGATCATTTGAAGTTATTCCCTGGGTGGTAATTTTCTTGAGCACAACGTCCCTGGTAGTGAATTCAAAATCTAATGGACTGTCTTGTGCATCTTTTTCTCTGCTAATAGTTGGCCTGTTTTGAATAGATACTGTACATGTGGGCGTTACACAAATTAATACCGCGATGATCATCCTGGTTATGCCATATACAATCCATAGAAGATTCGTACCGTAAATGCTCTTAAATTATGCAACTGCATGTTTGAAGTTGAAGATGTGAATGTAAACGAATTAAACAGACAACTTTAATACATTTGATGAAAGAACTTGTCGGTCTTTCTGGGATATTGAACATTTTAGCCACAAGTTTAAATAAAAACACTAATTTGCTTGGACCCTTCAAAAACATACAATTTCTCCATAATTTATCTCTGGATGTAAAATGTATGAAAAAAATGTTATTGTGATCATAATAATAAAACATGGAATGGATTATTTGTACCATGTTTAAACACACTCTTACAATGTTTACAACAAATTTCTGCCATACAAGCGATTTTATGACCGATTCACCCGTTTCATTGAGTAGTATTTAAAACAAAACAAAGATTTCTGTTGAGATGTTCACACATACCTATTGTTTTGACCTACCAAAAACAGCTTTGATTTGCGTGCTACTTCATTACATCATCTCAGCATACAGGCCACAGTCCAAAGCAGTCTTTACCATCGATTGTTGGATGGTCAAAATTACGCTGGACCTCTGTCCAGTTTTATTGACGTATAAAGGTAAATCGTTTACTAATTAATTCAAAGTGTTTCACCTGCACGGAC
Organism: Unio delphinus; assembly: GCA_029339505.1. NCBI lineage: Eukaryota > Metazoa > Mollusca > Bivalvia > Unionida > Unionidae > Unio > Unio delphinus. Next base: position 8,152,986 of record JAQISU010000010.1, read on the forward strand.
AGGGGGATGACAGTGCTTGGCATTCTTTGATGATGACTTACGTTTTACTTTATAACATGAGAGAATTAATTCAATACATTCGTTTCTAACTTCTTTGAAGTCTCCCATTCTATATCAATCTGGGTCGATATTAATATGCAAACCTTGATACTATCAAATATTATCTATTTGTTTCCAGAAAAAAATAATTACTTTAACTGTTATATAGCTTTTCTAAGTTGTGGCAGAAACAACTTAAGTTTTCCTATATGAAAATCTTAAAATATACTGGATTGCACATTTCTACCCAGGACATTTATCGTAGATGCTTCAGTGGCAAAAGCCATTGAAAACGTGGGCAGATATTTATCCAATCAAGGCATATAATACCGAGTCGTTGTCAGTTGGACTTTATGTAGGTGGATGATTTTCGTAAATGAACCATGTCAAATTTCTTAATATAAGGAATTGTTGTATATTCTCATGTATAAGCGTAAATTAATTTGATTGGGCCATCATGGGTCATCTTTGGCTGTAGGTGCTATGAAACACCAATATACGGCTTAGAAAGGTTTACTTATAATTCATACGAACACAAAGCAAGAAAAGTCATACAAGTGTGAAGCTGATTTTTGGCGAATGTCTCTTTAGTACAATTAGAAGAACGTTTGTGTGGTATTAGAACATTTAAGAAAGATTCGATTGACAACTGCCATTGTTTTCAAGTCCATGTAATTTTAAATATGCGGAAAAATGAAAATATGATCTTAAGCCAAACGCAGTATCTTTGACCTTGTTTTTTTTTTTTCTTTTTTTCTTTCGGTCAATCTTGAGGTGAACTTACGCTAGCTGATTTTAGACCAATGACGTGTTATGCTATTTCTTTTGCATTCAGTATCAACTGCATTTCTTATGCATGAGAGGATTCAATTTCGCGTGCGCGCTTGCGTGTGTGTTTGATTTGTTCTATTTATAGATGTTTTCATTAGTTTTGTCGTTTGGGAAATGCATCGATCTTATTATATATTGTAATAAATCGTGAGTATGCGCATATGTTATAGTGCCTCGTTTTAAGGAACTCTTAGATTTGTATGATTACTTGTTTGAACTCGTTCCATTCTAAATATTCCCTTTGAATGCAAAGGCCAGAGAAGAACTGACGTATACTCCAGTCCGAGTAATTGAGAAGAGCTAAATGGGTGTTATCGTAGTCTTAAGATGGGTCGCCTATTCGTGTTCTTTTGATACTCATCTTAACAAATGTAAATGACTTTCATATTCGCAGGTTCCATTCATTCGAATAGATTTCTCATTCTAATGTTTAGAGGCACAATAAGGGTCATTTTTCATATCAGAAATCATACAGTGCTCGCTTTGATGTCAGTTATAATAAGATCGTAAAATGCGTGCTTAAGTGCCAATTATAATAATATCTAATAGTATTCGCTTTGAAGCCCATGAAAGAAAAACATTAATTTGGGATAGATAAATAAATATTGCATTCTCACAGTAAATTAAAATAATTCACTTTTGAATAGTCACATAGGAGATGGTTATAAATATATGTAATTTGTACAGCTGTGTTTATTAAAATAGTCAATAGTAAACACATTTTATGCAGAGGAGTGACCGAAAAAATGCACAGACTTTGTTTTGGCTATACCATTCGTGATTATATTGTCACTTTAGCTTAAAGTGATCACAACACAAGATTCTCTCTTTCACTTCCTTTACCTCAAACAATACATATCAGCAACACCAACATTAAACTCGCATAGTCAGTACGAAACCTAGGTGTTACTCTGGACAGTACTCTCACATTGCATCAACATGTCATGAACATAGCACGGCTGCATATTTTGTACTGAGAATCATCAGTTACATTCTCAAATATCTTTCAAATATCTTTCAGTTGATGCCACTAAAACATTTGTGTGTTAATTAGTACTTTCAAGACTGGACTATTGTAACTCAAATTTGACTAGCTTTGCTCAGTATCTACTCCAGAAACTTCAAAAAGTTAAAAACACAGCTGCTCGGATCATCTTTAGAGTACCACGATCAGAGCACACCTCCAAGCTGCTCTGTACCACACACTGGCTATCCATTCAATCCATAATCAAACACAAAAATTGTTCTCTGTGCTACGTTTCACTTACGGACTCCAGTCCAACGTACCTATCTGGCCTCACCCATGTGTACACGCCATCAAGATACTTACGCTCCTCTTCTGACAATCGTATACTCATTATTCCCACTATGAAAACGAAGTCATATAAACAACGTTCTTTTGCATACCAGGCCCCAGCAACGTGGAACGAATCGCCCATTGAAATTAGACACAAATACACAACGCGTCCTCTCAAGAGTGCTCTTAAAACCCACCTTTTTCGACTGCAGGAACAAACTTAAAGACCTAATAATGTTTCTTGTCTTAAAATATTTTCTGCATTATTTATGTTGTCTAATTTCATTGTGGTTTTATTTTGTTTTTGTTTTTGATTTTTTGGTATTCATATCATTATAGATGTTGTAAAGCGCTTAGAGCTTCTAAAGATTAGGCGCTATACAAAGTCATCATCATCATCATCATCATCATCATCATCATTATCATCATCATCATCATCATTATTATTATTATTATTATTATTATTATTATTATTATTATTATTATTATCTGACAATATATTTGCATCCAAGTTGTTGTCGACATATTTGTTCTAAATAACCTGCACTTACCGAAAAACACCAACCAAACAGACCAGTTTCAACATCAATTCCCGCACTGTATGCTATGGTATTTATTAATTTCTTTTGACCTTATATAAGCTAAGATAATACAATTTAGTATGCTTCATGATATCAACCGCCCTCTGTTCAAGCTTTAAATTTTTTATACCGTGCGCATTCGTGACTATAGATCTTGACTCTGATTGCCTACTTCGTTTGTTGAGGTCATAATGGCTGTATATTAAATACTTCCTTTAACCAACTGAAACCTGAACTGATATCATTAAACACTATTGTTAACAAACATTGTCATTAAATATCACGTATAGTGTTCAAGTGCGAAGATAGTGTTCGTTTGTGATTGGTTACTGTGTATTTAACATCTGACGCAAGAAATTCAGTAATTAAACTATGTTAAACACATATAGATATAAAAAAAATTCAAAGGACATTTGGTTTCAGTACTAGTTCTTATTCTGCTTCATTTTTTTGCAAATAAGAGCAACAGAAAACACAGAAAAACAATTCGTATGCTATGGCAGATTATACCCTCCAGCAACAAAGGTCAAATAGTTTATAACCACTTCTTTTTTTTAAAATTAAATTTATTATTTATTGATTTATCATTTTAACAAGAGATCGAATATGAAAACAACAGAGAAAATAATTATTATTGTGATTTAAAATGAATAAACTTGAAAACAAAATATATGAGTAATGATTGTAGAAAATAAATATTGTAACTTTTACTTTTTACGTCTCATAAGAATGTTCGACGTTAAATATTACAAGTTGTTCTTTTAAGATATAATTATTCTTACTGAGTAATTATCTACAGTGAATTATAAACGATATCTACCGTGTTAAATATTAATTTAAAATATATGTATAGTTGAATCTATATGTTAAAAGTAAACACACATATATAAGCTTCTCGTTTTCTAAATTTTCAAAGTGCCTTTTTTCTTTGTTTTAAATATTTCATTTTCACTTTGCTTTCTGGAATCTAGGAATATAACGATATTTTCTTGAATTATTTCATGGTTTCAAAGCATAGTTTCAACTTGATAATTTGGATCCAATATACCTATATTTCTTAATAAGCAGAACAATGATTTGAGGATAGGCGAAACAGCAGAAATGTTTGAAAATGTGCAATGCTGATGTCTTTGTTGTTATTTTTCCTTTGATTGATAAATGGTTATGTTTAGTTTCTCTCCAAAGCCCCCTTAATGTCTTCAAAACTCCATATTGACTTTGTTTCCTGTTGAGTGACTCTTGCCCCATTGAATATGAACTCACTATTATTCAAAACAATACTTGTACATAACCCCATCTCAGTCACGATTTTAATATGCTGTCCTATGTAGACGTCCTAAAAGGTAGCTAACTTTTGGTAGAAGGGACGAAAGTAGACAAGAGACAGATCTAATCAGGAGCTGCCAAGACTGGCAATGTATTGACAACTTAAACACAGGCATGGTTTAATATTACATTAAAAAGAAAGTCAAAGCCATTCAGGTGATCTAGGCTGTGATAGAGTTGGATAAATCCCCATTTCATCCAGTATGGTGAAAAATCATAGGAGAATGTTAGTATATGTAGGTATGATTAGTATTTTTAACGTAGCTGTAACAATTGTTCAGTCATATCGCTACGATGTCTGTAGTGTGACAGTTTATTGTGATATCTAGCCCTGGGCATCATGTCGCAGACATGTAGCATGATGTCCCACCTAGTCACATTATCCTGACACTAGTCCAACCAGTACAAACACTAGCCTCTTTAATCTGAGCGCCAAGCGAGCCAGCTGTTAGTACCATTTTTATAAAGTCTTTGGTATGACTCGGCCGGGGATCGAACCCACGACTTCAAACATCTAACCACTAGGTCACCTGAGCGGTTGGAGAATGTTAGAATAGTGTCGAGAGAGACATTGGTTACCAACACTTATTTAATATCGTTTAGAAATACACGCCCTCTCCAAATTAAAACCAAATTACGATTAGTAGTAATTTTAAAAAATTCTCAGAAATCTTGATTTAAGAACACGTCATTTACAGTACATCGCTATTTTATCTCAGTTTACGTATCTATATTTAAACAATGTATTCAATATTAAAGATAAGTCAACAAAGTATAACTATGTAGTCGATGTTCATTGAATCTGGGTTTAGTAAAGAAATATTTGTGGCTTCATATTTATAAGAGTAGGTGTCGCTGTGGACCAACGTTTACCTTGAAACGATTGTTCGGCCGGAAACATTCATCTACTGAAACAGTCGTACCCTTCGCCTGGTAGAAAACAAGGCACAGGAAAGAAGTTACTGTACATTCTTCCAATCAGAAGCAGTCCCATTCTATATGTATAATCCTATTTAAGTATATTATATTTCGGGACGTACAAATATTTTTATTTATTGGCTGTTTTATTCTATTAAATGTTTAAAAATATTAAATCTTTATCACAGTCATTATAAAGTAAGAAAAATTAGTATCCTTCGGTACATTTGTTAAACCGATCCTATTGAAGTATCAATGTCGAAAAACTCCTTGACAAACAATGAGTATCAACTTTCTTCCATTAAACGAAATTTTCTTTCAAACGTGAATTATTCAACAATATAATGAAGATATCATTCATTTGCATTCAGTTCTTCGGTGTCTTACGGTATATGAAAAAGACATTACCTGTAAGTAATAGAATTCACTAGTTCAAGGAGTTTTGTATGTAAAGTGGACTGAGTTGATTCAGTCTTATCTCAAAAGAATTAAATAAATTTTCATATATAACATATGAATGAGGTTATTTATATAAGATTAGTGGTTTCGAATACAAGTTATATTTTGGGCCGAAACTTAGAAAATATTTTTTAAAAAACAGCCAGGCTTGCGCGAACTGCCTAAGGTTAGGCGACACATATTTCACTGAATTTATCTTTCTGATACCTATGCCGTCTGATTGACATTCAACCTTCCCGCTGAAAATTCCAAAAATGTGAACTTTTGATCATCTTATGCGATCCAAAATAAACCCTCTTTCAGTATAGACGAGGACCTTATAATATGTTAAGTAAATTTTAGTTTGCATTCGTTTAATCCAGCTTCTGACATGGCAGAAATGCTTCAATTATATTCAAAGTTTGGCGCAGTTCAGTTGTTCCTGTCTAACCAAGGGAATTTGTCTGTACCTTCAGGTGCATGGAGAGGGAAGTACCTTCATTTTACTTTCTCTTTAAGAAATGTTAAGACAATCTTACCACATAAACTTTTTTTTTTATCATTTTCTCAACCATTTGAAACCATGTTTTGATTAGACTGTGAGTTCAGTCTTAGCTGATATTTTGCAGCCAAACCAAGTGTGGTGATCACATTGACCGAGATGCTCGCAGAATCTGGTACATACGTAAGGCTTAAAGCATTCCTGAACTATTTGTATGTTTCCATATTTCAGTTGTCGCAACTCGCGATCTTTGAAAGTTTAACACTGACACACTAAATTATAGAGTTAAACCTTAATTCTTTTTCGTCCTGAGAAAAAACACTAAGAAACCTTATACTCGAAAGCTAACTTTATATTATAATAATACTGTGACCTATCAATACGAAAACAAATACACAAATATGTTTCCATTTCAAGCTTGGCTTGCTTCCTTCCAGCATCAGCTTCACGGAAGTACTGTATAAGATTTGGAATAGTAAAATGCGATAACCAAGACAATACTTAAATGCAGATCATAACTCAAAATATGTCAATGAAATTATTAATCAATTGTGATCACAATTCAAATGTATCACAATTAACAAATGATGAATGTTGCAAAGATACGTGTCTCTGCATGTGGAGTAGTTGATGTGTATATCAAGCACATACATTGTTGGATTAATCAACAAGAAATTTACCCATATATATAAAGTTTGTGATGAAAAAAACTAAGATTCGTAGCTGGAAACTGAAGAATGTGACTTGTAGTCGAAAGTTGATTTGAACAGCGGCATGAACGGATTTGTGAGTGCTATGTTTTGCTCGTCCGTCGATTCGAGAGACTGATCCTGTTCTGTACGTGTTATGGGAAGTGCATTTCTTGCTTACCTCTTCAGCTCTACAGCTGCTGTCCTGCTATATTCGCACAAATTGGAGCCTTTGTGCAGGAGGAACGCCAAGTGACTCGATTGTTTGCTGTTTGCTCACAGTAATCAGGGGTTATTTTGAATGCTTTCAATGAAGCTTTCAGATTGTCTTTGACGCGTCTCTTCTGACCTCCGTGGGATCGCTGTCCTTGCTGTGGCATGCGTACAATACGTCCCGTCCAGCATAGCTGGCACTGCATCAGGATGGTGTGGCTGCGGGTGAGACCTACTTGTGCGAGTACCACAGTGTCTGGAACCTTGTCCTGCCACTTGATCTTGAAGAGTTTCCTAAGATTTGTGGTGTGAAAGTTTTCAGCGTGGTGGCGTGGCCTTTGATACACGCTCCGCGTTTTGCATGCGTAAAGTAGTATGGGGAACACAACTGCCCCGTAGATCTTTAGTTTTATATGGATGTTCATGCCTATTCTATTCCAGACGTTGGCATACAACCTACTGAAAGTTGCGCTGTTCTTGGCATTTCGAAAGTCCACTTTGTCGTCAATAGTGACGCTCTGTGACATTGTACTGTCAAGGTAGGTGGTGAGGTTCACTACTTTGAGTTTTTGGCCGTTGATAGTGATGTTGGACTCAACATGGGGCTTTCTAAGGGCCGGCTGATGCAGGACTTCAGCTTTCTTGGTACTGATTATTATGAGACTAGAGCTTGTGCAGGAGCTGGAGAACTTGTCAACGATATATTGCATGTGAGCTAACGACCATCATTGATGGTGCAGTCATCGTAACCCTAACTCTTTTGTTCACCCCTTTGCTAATATATATATATCGTAGTTACAATTTTGTACCTCGATTTTATTAGCTGGAGTGACTGAAAGGACTAAATGATGGCAAAAATATTTAATCAGATGAAAGGATATGCCTTCTGGTTGCATATATTCTAGACAGATGAATCAATATTTTAACTTTCAGTTATTAGTTTAACTTATGTTCCATCAGTCATAACTCTCTCATATAACTTCGTTTTTGTAATAATTTTAAATAGTGTAAAATCATGTTTGTCGTCAGCATATTTAAATTTTACATTCTTTCAATTAACTTTGACAATTTTGACAGGTAGTTGTTAGCCAAGAAATAGTCAAAACAACTTTTGCAGGCCGAGTTAAAAGGTAATATGACTGATGTCTTTTTTGGTACTCATATTGAACATTTCTTTGTATCGTTCTTTTTAAGTCTGGACGTTGCATTCAGATGTTATAAGAGGATTAAAAAAATGTTATACAACACAATGTTATACAACACAATGTTATACAACACAAAATTCCAGAATAAACTGCGCCATACCCTGTTTTACATCTTACAATCATCCAATGGAAGCTGAGCATAAAAAAGCCGACATTGGAAATATTAGAAGGAAAATAATAGTACTTCGGTTAAAAACATGTCTGACATTAGTATGAGTTTGAAAAAACACGTGTGTTAGTATAGGTTTACAACTAATGTCTTGTACCATTACAAATTTATTAAAATTGATGCGATATTAATGTAAATTGTTTATTATTTCTATTATTTACACCAACGGAAATCGGTTGAATAAAAATTACAAACGTTAGACAAAATCAGATACCAGGAGTTACAAAATTATAGAATTACACCACAACGTTTTGTTTAAAAACTCAATTTACATGAACACTTTAACATTCTATACAGAAATTTTTTGAACGGGTATTTAAACGTTATAGCAAAGGTAAAGGTAAACTATAATTGCCATTCTAATTTCTTTTTATATTCCCCGCTTTATTATTATTTTTTAATCATAATGTGGATTTTCTATTCAACAAGACTACTGACATCCAACTATCATGCATACACTCTAGTGCAAACGACATTAAGGGGTTCATCTGAGACACAAAACAAAAAAAATGCGGAAACAAGCTGCAGTCTTTTCAAGCCGTTATAATTCACTTTAACTTTAGTTGGTTTGGTTTCAATGTTCGATCACACAGTGAAACATTAAAAGAATCAGTCAGAGAACCATTCAAGCAATCAGTTTAGTTCTGTATGTATATCCATTAACTATCTATTCATTAAACTATGTGTTATGTATGTATGTATGTATGTATGTATGTATGTATGTATGTATGTATGTATGTATGTATGTATGTATGTATGTATGTATGTATGTATGTATGTGTGTGTGTGTGTGTGTGTGTGTGTGTGTGTGTGTGTGTGTGTGTGTGTGTGTGTGTGTGTGTGTGTGTTGTAAATTATCGATCTTTTAATAAGCAATGAATCTTAAAGTTGAATGCACCTAGCATACAGATTTTATCATACTGAGCCAATTGGAGTATTTGAGACGGGTCATTTCGACCTTTATTCTTAATTTCTTTCATATCAGTGTTGTAAATTCAAAGAGGTCAGTGTTCCGATTCAATGAAATTGACCGGATTCCTTAAAACTGTTATGTATTTACTTATGTATATATGTATGTATGTATGTATGTATGTATGTATGTATGTATGTATGTATGTATGTATGTATGTATGTGTGTGTGTGTGTGTGTGTGTGTGTGTGTGTGTGTGTGTGTGTGTATGTATGTATGTATGTATGTATGTATGTATGTATGTACGTACGTACGTACGTACGTACGTACGTATGTATGTATGTATGTTTCGCCTCCCTTACTCATAAAAGCAACTGTATTTATTCAAAAATATTTAAATAATAAAACAGTATCGTTAGTTAATATTTGTTTTTAAAATCGAGGCAACAGTTAGAATTCTAATATTGGCGTTCCAGTCACCTTAGTCCCTAATACTGACTCGTCTGAGTGGCTTCTTACAATCTGTTGTGTGACTGTGATATAAGTTTGAAATATGACTCGTATGAATTGCTTCTTACAATCTGTGTGACTGTGATAGAAGTTTGAAATATGACGCATATGAATTGCTTCTTACAATCATTGTGACTGTGATAGAAGTTTGAAATAGTTGTTTCACATAAACAAAACTGGAGTTCAATGAGTAATTATGTTCACTAACTATGAAATTCCTCAGTGAGATACTATATGAGAATAATCAATTAAATCTGACATGGCGACGGCCCCTTACGTTGGACCTGAGTAAGGTGGGCTATTGTTTTTTCAATAGCATATGTCGTTCAGGAAATGGTGTGTTTGTTATTATATGAATTTAATTTACAACTATAAAGTATGTACGCATTAGGTTCTGTTACAAATCACGGCGGTCGTGAATGCAGTTAGAGATATGTGATTACAATTACAAGTACGTACTTTGTGAAAACGTTTTGTAAGTCTTTTAACTACAAACGCTTCAAAGACAATCTGAAAGCTGCATTGAAAGCGTTCAACATAAACGCTGATTCCTGGGAGCAGACAGCAAGCGATTGAGTCACTTGGCATTCCTCTGTGCATAAAGCCTTTCAAATTGTGCGAATCATGCAGGTAGAAGATGTGAGCCAGAAAATCACGTGCCATCAACCCTCCTAGAGACGTTCCACACATCTCCTGCAAACTAATATTTTGTGCAAGGGTTATCCTCATCCCCTACCTGCGTACGCACAGAACAGAACCAGCCCCTCCAACGCTCAGATGACTTGAGAGGTCCTCGTCGAACCGATGGACGAACAACACACGTTAGACCCAGCGGCTATAGTTGAAAGGTACGAGAACCCAGCTTTCGTGGGTGTGAAAGTGGCACGTGGACGTGTAAAGCTGTGTTCAAGAACTAAGAACACTTTTCGGTGTCGTAAATCTCACCACGGTGACAGACAGCCAGTGACATTTTCTGCTAAGTTGAATAGAACAGGGTAGTATCGACATCCAATAGGAACTGAGAGAGGGTGTGGGTGGGACTTCTATAGTAATTTAACAAAACTATTTGGAGCACTCCACCCCCAACCATAACAACACTGCCACAGTCATCAAAACGAAATGAATATTAATATCTCTAAACCGAAATGTATAACAATCCGAACACCGTCTATCTAATAACATGGATATACTTCTAACTCAAAATGGCTTAGACGTATATATTGTCAAAATAAAAAACTTCTTGATATCTACATTGAACAACATCTCAGCTTAAATGCACATATTTGTCACCTGCGTCCAATGATAGTCAAAAGAAGAACTCATTTATAATCGCTTTCCAAAGTTCTACCTTCTCAATCACCTGAATCTTTTTTCTTCGGATTACATACTACCACTGATAGATTACGGTTGTACCATATGGGGAAACACATCAATTATAATCTGTCCAGAATTGATAAACTCCCGAAAATGACAACCCAAATAATGTTGAAAGGTCCTGTTATGACTCCCTCGAACGTTTTTTTTTTACGTCTGCAATATACAAAAACGTATTCTTTATTTGAAAGGAATCGTGACATCTAGGTCTTTAAACGGTCTTTCTCCAGATTATATCTATAACCTAACAGAACTGAGATCATCGTTATTTTTATTTTTATTTTTATTATTACTATTATTATTATTGTTGTTGTTGTTGTTGTTGTTATTATTATTATTATTATTATTATTATTATTATTATTATTATTATTATTATTATTATTATTATATATGGGGTTTTATTACCTTGAAAAACACTTTTTATTTAAACTTAAACTGTTTTCCTAACACTCTTATAATGAAAAGCATCCTGTAGGCGCCAAGGCTTTGAAAAGTCATTTTTCTTTTTAGCGACAAGATCCATTCATCTGTTTCTACAGTTAAAAAAAAAACGCTTTTGATAGGAAGTAAGGACGATGATTGACACTTGAATAATTGGCACACAAGATGCAGAAAGGTAAAGGATCGTAGCTTTGACGCCTTCTAACCATTGATAAAATTAAAGTATATATATTACGGTATATCAGGAGTTGATGAAAATCTTGAAACAGGACATTTCGACAATACGGAAAGAAACGTCATTGACGATAAATTATGTCGAAGAATTTTATCTAAATAACGCCAATGCACCGTTGACCTCAGTTACTGCTTTCAAACGTATTTCACCAATACAATGCTTACCATAGAAAAATGGTATAATCATTTTTGAAAATGGCATATTTATTATGTTTATATCTTTGAAAAAAAAGGAAATAAATTAAACTTTTTAACTTAAAATTGTTTTTTTTCTCATAACAAAATACAGACATTAGCAAAATGGGTGTAAGACATAAACAAATTCAATAAAATAATTGCACAAAACACTTCTCTTCAATTCTAGAACATTACTAAAGTTAAAAATGGTGAAATAGATTATGAAAAGACAAATATGAAGACTAAGTAACACGTCGATGAATTATTAAAGGCTATTATTATTATTATTATTATTATTATTATTATTATTATTATTATTATTGTAAAGTCAAGTGTTTATTAAAAAAAGTTCATTTTCTTCCACCCTTGAATGTATGTATGTATGTATGTATGTATGTATGTATGTATGTATGTATGTATGTATGTATGTATGTATGTATGTATGTATGTATGTATGTATGTATGTATGTATGTATCTGACTATCTGGCTCTAACTTGCAAGTGATTGAGATTAAAATACAAGAATGAGTGGGAGTTAGGCACGCTTGAGCCTCGGAAAGAATAAGAATAGAAGTAAAGGTAATTATAGAAAGGAAAGAATGAGGCGAATGCAAATAGAGAATGAAGAGAAAAAATAGCAATTACAAATGCAGAAAGATGAAAGAGAGAAAGAAAGAGCAGAGAGGTTAATGCAAATAGAGACGCAAAGAGAAAAGTCAGAAAGAAAAATGCTGATGTAGAGAGAAATATAAAAGGAAGAAATGCCATTTAAATTTAGATTAAAGGAATTAGAACTGGCAATTTAAATGCACATCCATCCCCACTTTAAGCACAACGTAGGTTTTGATGTTACTAAAATATTATGTTAGTAACCTTTAGGTTTATACCCCTTTTAAAGAAAAATAAGTAGATACACGTTTTCCTCATTTTGAAAACAAATCGCTTACATCGATGATGTCATCATCCACAACACATAAAATGATCACTTTGAGACAATTCGGAAAATCGTTGACTGACTCAGTGATGGAAATTTGACAATTAATGCATTCAAACGTGAGTGCTTGTGTTATTATGTGTAAGAGATATTGTGAGACATGGACAAATTAAAACATTTAGATGCTAAGGTGAAGGCTATATATGAATTCCCTGTGCCTATCAGTAAAAAGCAACTGATGCGAACTTTGGGTATGACTTGATAATAAAGGCAATTTTGTACCAATTGTAGAACCTCTGACAAATTTTAATTGGTCTGAAAAATGTCAGGATTTTTAATGAGTTAAAGGCAATATTTAAGTCTGCACCTGTTCTTTCAAATCCAGATTTCAATCAGTCATTTAAATTGTCTGTTTATGCAAGTGATGGTGGGTGAAGTTGATGTATTGAATCAAGAAAACAATTATAGTGCAGATCATCCAGTGTGCTTTTTTCGAAAAACTAAATAAGTACCTGATCAATTTATTCCAGAATCGAGAAGGAATGTTAAGCTTTGTTATTTGCTAAGCAAAGCTTTGAGGTATATATTCGTTAAGCTCCTGTTCAAGTTATTGTGATCACAACCCCCTTACTTACATTCTACCATTAAATCACATACAAAACGTACGTAATTTATTCCAGTGGTGCATCATGCATCGATACAAACTGTTTTCATTGTTATGAACTATAATATTTATTGTGACGATTATAGGAATGAGATCATAATATTTTCATCCGTCTGTCTGCCATTTCTTCGTGCGTACATTAATTCCTCTAAATAGCATGTTACCTTCTCGCACAACCTATCACAATTTTATGGACATTATCTGTTCATCTAAACCAAACACGACATCATGAACATTTCGGTCATTTATTTTTTGTGATGTAGTTGATAGACCTATCTATTCAACACATACATATATTACAAGCCAATACAAGATCTTATCTAGTATTTTAATAGCATGTTAGTAAAATATTTTACCCATGATCACGTTACAGTCAAACAGCAAGTCTATTTAAACGTTATAAGGGATGAAGTTTTATGTCCGTCAGTTTTCATTCAACAGCAGAATAAAGAAATAAGCATATTTTATAATGACTGAATTCAAATGTATAGAACTGTTATTTGCCTAACATCGTTTAGATTATGGCGTTATGGGCATGGCTATATTTTTACAAACTACAAATCATATTTGTGCTTTCTGAAAAATCTGAAATATTGATGGTTTCGCCAAGCTGACTGTTGTGAATATGCTATTATCAAATATTGACTTTATCTTAAGAATTAACACCTTAACATTAAATGTTGCTTTATTTATTCAAAGAATATTTGGCTGAATTTACATGAGAATAAAAGATGAAAACGTTGCATTTTGCAGAGTTTAGTCAATGTCTTGAATTACCCCACCCCCTCCCCGCTGCGTAGACAACTACTACAAAATACTCGTTGTTATGGCCACAATTCGGTTTACATTCAACTTTATAAGCCTTTAACTAATGTATTTTACCCTAAGAACATATTTCTAAAGAGGGAAGAAAACAGAGGCAAACAAAAATTGTCTCAATGGTTCGTTGTTGAGTCCTCTTCAACTGTTCTTTTCAGAATATCGCGTACTTGGTATTTAGCCAAAGCACTTCAGCTTTTTTATGTAAATAAAAATATTCGTGAAACAAACTGAAAATGTAGTTTAAAAAAATTCAACACTTGTATAACAACGATAAGTGTGTTTACCTATGTATGGTTGTGAATTTACAGAGTATATGGGTGTTATGAGCAAATTGAATTTTCTACGCATTTCTTTTATGCTTTGCTTTCAATAAAAAGGTGAGGCGATCTTTTTCCAGGACTAAGAAAATACCTATTGATACGTTTCATCAGTCCGTTTAGAAACAGATCTCACATGCACAAAATGTTACCAAAAATCAAGATCACCCTGGTCAAGTACAGTGTCTAAAAGTGATCAGTACTCAATTTCACCAAAATAAATATAAAATTAAGTTACTTGATTAGTTAATTTTAAGTCACGCTTGAAATTTTCAATTAAAGTTTAGTGCAGACTTTAGTTTTGTTGGTAAAATTCAGACCCTATCTTAAAGTCTAAACGAACTGCGATGACTGTTTGTTACAAAATATTGCAGAAACCGTTTTTGATATTTTTTAAATCTTGAAAATAGTAACAAAAATATATCAATTATTCCTTGAAGTCAGCACATCTCTTTCCTTATTTGTCCCGTTTTGTGTCAAAATGGAATGCAGAAATGACTCTGAAAGCAAACAAAACGAGATTGTATACTTAAGTCCCTCTGTCACAATAATTTGTGACACGAAAACGTAAGCTCTCCTCTTTCCAAAAGTCACTAACTTATGCTAAATAAAGAACATGTTATAATGCATGGATATACAGCGCCGGATTGAGCACCGTGGAGGCCCATAGGCAGTCAAACTTTTGGGGCCCCAGACCCACGGTCACGGTCTCATGGGGGCCCCCCTGGGGGATCCTGATGGGGCCCATAAAAGTCGCGGGGCCCATAGGCAGTTGCCTACTCTGCCTAATTTGTAATCCGGGACTGTGGATATACAGAATACCACTCATAGGTATAAAACATAATTCATGGACATGGAATATACAAATCGTATGTATAGCACGGGTGTAGAAATATACGACACATGCGTATCAAGTATTCAAGCCATGAGTACAGAACATAGAACTGACATGTATGAGACATACACCTCATGGGTATAAAACATACAACTCATGTGTATGGAACAAAACAACTTATGGGTTTGGAATATACAACTCATGGGTATAGAACATACAACTCATGGGTATAAAACATACAACTCATGGGTATAAAACATACAACTCATGGGTATGCAACAATTAACTTATGGGTTTGGAATATACAACGCATGGGTATAGAATATACAAGTCATGGGTATGGATCATACAACGCATGGGTATCATTGGTATAGAACATAAAACTCATGGCTATAGAACATACAACTCATGGGCATGGAACATACAACAAATGGGTATGGAACAGAATACGCATTGGTATGGAACATACAACTCATTGGCGTGGAACATACAACGCATGGGTATGGAACATACAACTCATGGACATGGAACATAGAACTCATGGGTATGGAGCATACAACTCATGTATATGGAACATACAACGCATGGATATGGAACATACAACTTATGGGTATGGAACATACAACGCATGGGTATGGAACATACAACTGATGTATACAGAACATAGAACTCATGGGTATGGAACATACAACTCATGGGTATGGAACATACAACGCATGGGTATGGAGCATACAACTCATGGGTATGGAATATACAACGCATGGGTATGGAACATACAACGCATGGGCATGAAGCATATAACTCATGGGTATGGAACATACAACGCATGGGTATGGAGCATACAACTCATTGGTATGGAACATCCATGGCACGGGTAGAGCACATACAGCTTATGGATATTTAACATACAATTCATAGGAATAGGACATACTACTCATGGGTATGGAACATACAACTCGTGGAAAAAGAGAATCAAATTCAAAGATACAGAACAAACAACTCTTGAGCATAATAGAACACATAGGTGTAGAGTATACGAATCACGGGTATACAGCATACAACTCGTGGTTATGAAACCTACAATTCGCGGGCATATAACATAAAACTCATGGGTATAGAACAGTGATCTCAAACTCAAACCATTCTGAGCGAGGGCCTCATGAGATCATTGTCGATGGCTCAAGGGCCGCACCACGTTTGTTATCTCTCATGACACCTCGTGACGCTAATCAGTATGTGGGCCACAGGATACTGCTTGGAGGACCGCGTGTTTGAGACCCCTGGTATGAAACATATAAGACATATAATTCGTAGATATAAAACGCGGAACATGCGGGCTTAGAACATGCATATCATTACTCATAATTAGTGTATTACGTTTAGTTCTAAAAGTCTAAATTTACTACTACCATTACAATTAAAGTTTCTGCAACGCTTCTTTTCCATTGTTTGTTTGTAAAAATGTTTAAGCATAAGGTTTACATATATGAAACGTTGAATTGACACAGTTTCCATAAAACCACCAGTATACTTTACCCAGCGAACGTTGCCGGAATACGCAGTGTGACATTACAACAAATTTTCTAATACAACACACTTCAAGTAATTAACAAAAGAATTACATTTATCTCTTGTTCCTTTTCGCCAAACAGAAGGATGTTGATCCATAAACATTGTTTTGATTACGCCAAAAATAGAAAATAAAAACTTACTTGGAATTATTACTTCTCTAGATTTTGTATCATACAAATTATAATAGCTATATAAGCTAAGATTAAACGCAATGAATTCGAATCAGGCTTATAACGAACAAGAATTTAACTCGCAAATATCTCACTTCTTTAGACTGTTCCACAGACTTGAATTTTGACCCTTGAGATGTCAATAAGGACTTGATAAATGTATTAAGTTAATCTAACGACAATATTTGTATGCAAAACATGCTGGCAGAACCAAAAGAAAACAAAAAGACACAATTCAAACTCTAACCTAGAATTCACATCAGAAAAATCATTGGCAAATACTGATTTATTCGTATCAAATAGCTATAATAAGTACAAGACTGAAAAATCGCTTAAACTTTTTGTAAGGTCTATTCAAGAACCATATGCACTTATTGAAAGCTTTCCAGGTAGAAAAAGGACTGAAAACAAATGTTTTTTCTTCTTTTTTCTTTTGCTTTAGTCTGAACTTAGTGAGATGGATTATTATATATTCTTATAATGTTATTCGAGCAGGAAGAAGGGTGTGTTTGTTATTACATTAGTAAATATTACAGGCCTTGTCCAACCTCCAATGTCATATTTCAAACTTAAATCCTCGTATGCAAACAGAGAAGTTGTGAATACAATTTGAAGTACAAATTTTGCTTGAACTATTGAATATTTATTTTATTGATGTCATTTGTGTAATATGTGTAATGCAATGCATATGAGACAATTTATTAAAAGACTCCTCTGCTTACGATAAATATGTAATTATCTATGTTTGAATTGACAATATTCCTATAATTGCACTTATTCATTACTTTGCTGTATTGTGGAAATGAAATTCGTTTAACATTTTTCGATATTATTAAAGTATATTATAATTGACGATTCATACAATTCTTGTATTAAAAATAAAGTGATTAGTAGAAACTCGAATTTATCCATGTTTCACGGCTACTGTACAAAGCTAGTTTCAAACAGTTGATCTCAGCTTGAAGTATTACATAATTTTGTAGAAAGTGAAGTTGAATGTATGATGCATATGTATACGGGGTATGTA
The DNA here is from genome assembly GCA_029339505.1 of Unio delphinus. Lineage (NCBI taxonomy): Eukaryota > Metazoa > Mollusca > Bivalvia > Unionida > Unionidae > Unio > Unio delphinus. The sequence continues at coordinate 8,171,182 of JAQISU010000010.1, forward strand.
CTTCAATGTAGAAAATAGAGTGACTGTCAAAATAGATCTCATCCCATATACACGAAGCATAGACTTTAATGTAAAAAAATAGTGACTCGTAGATTAGATCTCATCCCCTATATACATGAGCCATAGACTTTAATGTAGAAAATACAGTGGCTCGTAGATTAGATCCCATTCTATAAGTATACGAGCCATAGACTTAATGTAGAAAATACAGTGATTCGTAGATTAGATATCACCCCATATATACATGAGGCATAGACTTAATGTAGAAAACAGAGTGACTCGTAGATTAGATCTGATCCCGTATATGCACGAGCCATAGACTTTGATGTAGAAAACAAAGTGACTCGTAGATTAGATCTCATCCCATATATACATATATAAATCTCACTGATCCAATTACAGCATCACTGCTATTTCGTTGCTTGGATCCAATACTGCCTTCACTAGGTGATGTTATTAATACCTCTCTATCATACGCGGAATTCCCATCATTTTTCAAAACTGCCATTTTAAATCCTCTGCTGAAGAAACCAAAACTCAACCATAACGATTTAAAGAACTACCGCCCAGTTTCTAATCTCCCGTTCATATAAAAATATCTTAGAAACAAATGTTCTTACCTAACTTGTATCTCATCTGAATTCAATCAGACTTTGTAGCAATGTAGTCTGCATATCGCCCTTGCCACAGTATTGAAACTACTCTACACCAGCAAGATACTTACGATCATCTTCTGACAATCGTATAGTCATTGTTCCCACTATGAAAACGAAGTCATATGGATAACATTTTGTATACCAGGGCCCAGCAACGTGTAATGCGTTATGCATTGAAAGTAGATACAAAGACACAGTGATCTCTTTCAAGAGTGCTCTGAAAACCGACCTTTTGCGACTGCAAGAACAAACTTAAAGGCCTGATAATGTTTCTTACCTTAAATAATTCCGCACTTTTTATGTTTTCGAATTTCATGGTGTTTTGTTTTGTTTTTGTTTTTTGTATTTTTTTAGTCATATCATTATAGATGTTGTAAAGTGCATAGAGCTTCTAATGATTGGGCGTTATACAAAGTCCTCATTATTATTATTATTATTATTATTATTATTATTATTATTATTATTATTATTATTATTATTATTATTATTATACACAAAGCATAGACTTTATTGCAAATAAATGAATAGATTAGATCTCAATTAAGATCCAATCAACGGAAACGACGCTTTTATCTCTTTCCCTGAAGACAGATTGGCTGTAGAAAGGAATGGTCCATTTCTTCAAAAATAAACAACTCTTGTACGCCATTCACAAGATGAATAGTTTACTAATAGACCCAAAGGTACCAAAAAGTCTCCGTAAATGTTTCCAACCGAGCACAGATATACATACACCTTAGACTGGTTTACAACTCCTCTAGCTGAAATGGAATGCTACTGCATGAGACCGCCTTTTAAAGCTCGATAATCTTTCAATGTCTTATCAACATATTAAGTTATTCGGATAAAAATATTTCTCGATTACAGTCACTTTTAAAATAAGGAAAATACATTTTATGTCGAAATTTATTCTTAGTTGTCAAGATACTTGATCGTTTTACGATATATTTTTCAATTGGCGTTCAAATCGCGTACTTAAGAATATTTGCAATTTAATTTTAACAGCGCGTAATTAGTGACTACTTATCCGTGATGAGCTACCATCGTTTAATACCAGAATAAAAGTTTAATATTCTAATTCTCAGCACAATTAGGAAATGGGATAAATTTTAAGAGGTTTGCATCATCCGCCATAATGCTGCTATGAAATATGGTATTTCGTCTTGATTCACTTCTTTAAGAATAGTTTCATCTAAACCAGTTGTTTTTAGATACAAAGTAAAATGCATGTACTTTTTTCAATGGATACCACAAAGAAATTTCTAAATAAAATGTATTTCTCACAGTGAGGAAAAAGTAAGAATTTGTTATTTTTATATTACTTACTTGTGACAGCAGCATCGTTTCTATAAAATGTAGAAATCAGCAAACTCCATATTGCTATCCATCGAACTTTCATCTTTTCTGCTTAAAGCGTTCGGCTTCGACAAATACCCGAATAAACCTGTATTATGCACTTATCATATATACAATGATTTGTTAATACAACGTTACGGTATGATATCATGAAATGGAGTAAAGTGAATGTGATAAAGTGCAATGTATTTAAAGAAGCTAATCGTTCATCTCAGATGTTATCATTAGCGTAACGTGCTCATACGCAGGTAAAGATCTTAATTTTGATTGGTTACTAATGGTCTCCATTTATAAACCACCTTTCTTTTTAATGTATTCAAGGCAAGGAAGCATGCTAAGAGCGTTCTGACGTATCTTCTGAATATAATTCATACTGAAGTTGTAAGGTTCATGCTGGTAGCAAGTTGTATCGATGTAGATTTGAAAACAATGAACAAAACAAACAAATATGGCTTTATAGTTTTGCTTTCATTTTCAGGCAATTTCTGAGAATGAAGATGCACAAGTGTTACAAACGTGCAATTCTGTATGCATCAAAGCTGCTTTGCAGCCTTATGGTTGAAAGAGAGAATTCATCGTTTTGGCAATTTATTAAATAGTATATACATTCAAATACCGTTGTTTCGATAATGTCATGAACATATGTATTCTGTGTACAAGTTACTTCTTTTAGGTATAAAAATGAGGAGATAAGTTCTTTCTTGGACAGTGGATCACATAAAATTGTAAGATAAGTCCCTATTCTTGTATATCTAGGGCTAACGAACTCTCCTTAGTACATTCGTCAGTCCTGGGTACATGGAACGACGAGGCTTCGGTGCCATACATATTTACAAGATGGTGTATACATTTACTAATCAAATACATGCGTACTTGTTTTAGCAATCTTTGTACTTAAGCTTAAGGGAAATAAATATAGGATTTAATATAGCCATTGCATTAATAAATATAGGATTTAATATAGCCATTGCATTAATAAATATAGGATTTAATATAGCCATTGCATTAACTACTTACGGCATCTTTGAAAGAACGAGTTTGATGGTGCTATTCTTATACAGGATGTCGTTAATGCGTCACAAGCAATTGGTAGGGAAGTAAAATTCCCAATGCAGTTGCATCGGATTAAGTCAGATCATGCAATAGTTTAATTAACTAGTCATTAGTCAGATATTATAAACCATAATGCATCCTGGGCGGATGAATATTGAGACTGTTGTTAAGTTTAGATATACGAATATGGACAATAATTAAATGGCGACAATCCTTGAATGTAAAATATTTTGTCAGAATCAAACGAAATGAAAAAGACAAAATTCAAAATCTCTAATCCAGTATTCAGACAGGAAAATGTTGTTTTTTTTGGATCTGGGGAACATACATAACATTCATCCATTCACCATTTAAAACGTTTTTCAGTGACATTGTAAAATTAATGAAGTCCACTTTAGAGCGGCGTTAAATATTTCAATAAAACCAGGCCTTTTCTGAGTGTTATTAAATAAATCTTATTAATCCTTGTTAATATCTATATAATCTCTGTTATTCATCCAGTCTTTGTTAAGTTACTATTAGAAGCAAACAAACACTGATCGTATTGATGGACGAACAGATAACAAATTAATTGCATGTTGTACCAATCCAAAAAATACAAGAAAGGTTTATATTCCATTTTACATTGAGAAACACTGACATAACCCTTGTGCTGTTGCATGAATACTTTTGTTTTTTTTTAAGGCTTTTAACATTTCTTTTGGTATAACTTAGATTTATTGAGACAGTAAAGAACTTCAAGCTTATTTGTGACTAAATGCGAATTAAGACATAAAATTTAGGATAATATTGAAAGACGTTCAAATAATTGTGACTTTTTGCAAATAAATTAAAATCTACTACAGTACTTAGTGACTTTTTATCGATTCCGCTTATGTATAACTACATAAGATTTATGTCAGTTACATCAACGATAAACTAATATTGCCGTTTACTACTTGAGAGAACTTACGAATATAGCAGAATGTCCCTTCTACATAAAATTCCTAAATTTATATTCAAATGAGTTTAAAAACGATTCAGTATTTCTCCAGTACCAACACGAAACAAGCTGGTCCATTTAACAGCAGTTTTTGTTATACTCAAAGGTTAAAAATTGTCCAGGTAGTAAAATTGTTTTTTGTCCACATGACAATATATTTGATTAAATTCCTTTATCATTCTAAAGGGTGTCAATTTGTTTATATGTGTTCGAAATCAACGAAAGATTCATTTATACACGAATTATTCGAGAAAAAAGGAAGTTATTCAACTCTTAAATATGTACACAGCGCCTACAGGTTACCTAAATTTAATTACGCATTACTGTCTTTTCGGTTTAATACACGAAAGTGTGTATGTTATATACATACACTACTAGTAGTAAACTGCCAGCAAAACAGAGCAAACCATTTCGAGGTAAAATTAATGCTAATGTTAAGATATTCAAGTGGTCTTGTACAAACGAAACGTTTTTATAAAAATAATGTGAGAGAGAGAGAGAGAGAGAGAGAGAGAGAGAGAGAGAGAGAGAGAGAGAGAGAGAGAGAGAGAGAGAGAGAGAGAGAAAGAGAGATGGGTGTATGGATGGGTGAATAACTGAATATATACAAGGTTATTGAATATACATATACACACATATCGGTAGATAGGTTGATACTCGGACCCGTGGATCGACCGACAATAGACAGGCAAACAAACAAGTAAACTCATTCATGCATGCAATTATTCTTTCACATAACATGCTTTTGAAACTGAAACTTTAACGTACCTGTGTTTCATTTGTTTCGCTGAGTCAAATTATATTTAGACCTTTTCCCTCACATCAACTTCCTGTCTGTTATCATGTGCCATTTGAACCTGTCTGATAGGATCTACCACATGTGAAATGTACCTCTCTGATAGCATTGACACATGACAAATGTACTTGTTTGATAGCATTTAACATATGCCACATGTACGTGTCTACAATCATTTAACACGTGTCAAATATACCTCTCGGATAGCATTTAACACATGTCAAATTTACTTGTTTGATAGCATTTAGCATATGCCAAAATGTACCTGTCTGAAAGCATTGGGCATATGCCAGATGTACCTGCCTGATAGCATTTAACTCATGCCAAATGTACCTCACTGATAGCATTCAACAAATGCCAAATGTACTGGTCTGATAGCATTTAACACAAGTCAAATGTACCTCTTTGATAGAATTTAAAACATTCCAAATGTAACTGTCTAAAATTATTTAACACAAGCCAGATGAACTTGCCTGGTATGACTTAACACATGCTAAATGTACATGTCGGATAGCATTTGACACATGGCAATTGTATTGGTCTGAGAGCATTTGACATATGCCAAATGAATCTGCCTGATAGCATTTAATACACGCCCAGTGAACTTGTCTGATAGGATTTGACACATGCCACACATACATGTCTGATAGCATTTAACACATGCCAAATGTACTTGTCTGATAGCATTTGACATAAGATAAATGTACATGTCTTTGAGCATTTGACATGTGCCAAATGAACCTGCTTGATAGCATTGAACACACGCTAAATGTGTTTGTCTAATATCATTTAACATATGCCAAATGAACTTGTCCGATCGCCTTTAACACATGCCAAATGTACGTGTCTGATAGCATTTGACATAAGCCAGTTGTACTTGTCTGATAGCATTTGACATAAGCAAACTATACCTGCATGACAACATTTGATCGATGAAGAACAGCTATATCGTTCGCATCGTTTAATGAACAGATATATTGTGAAGCCAATGAACCTTTAGCAGACAAGGCACCTTTATTGAGCTAACAAATTCAATTTTTAAAATAACATGAGAAGCAAATTGGTGGTCGCAGCTTGGGAACTTCATCATATGAGGCCGAATTTACTTCTTTATGTGTATTCAATAGTCTTCTATTTTCTATACAGATCTTGCCATCTCCAACAAATCTAAGTTGAGATATAACTTTTATTTACTAGCACGTTACTTACATTTTTATAATAATAATAATAATAATAATAATAATAATAATAATAATAATAATAATAATAATAATAACAACGATGATGATGATGATGATGATGACGACGACGACGACGACGACGATGATGATGATGATGATAATAATAATAATAATAATAATAATAATAATAATAATAATAATAATAATAACGATAATACTAACAAGGGTAATATAAAGTAGAATTATAAGTTAACAGAGGACACTTAATACATACGTAACTCTCTCCCACTAATAACATCCTGTCTCTACCTAATAAACAACACCCCTTCTAACGACATCCGGTCTCCATGCTAACATACGAACACCTCTTAGAACTCGACCTCTTCAACCTAGGGTACAGCCACACATTATACCAAGACTACTATTATGGCCTCAAAATTCGAACCTACAAGGTTGTCCCAAACCCATACCACCAGGGCCCGTCACACAAAGTGGCACTCAGAATGTTTTTAGGACATAAAACCCCAAATTAGTGTATATAAGGTGGTCTAGACTCCAAAGACCATCAGGTCCCGCATCACAAGGATGCAAAACGAAATGTACACAAATGTTGTTTTTTTTTTAGGACAGAAGACCTCAAATTAGTGTATATAAGATGGTCTAAACTCCAAAGACCATCAGGCTCCGCAGCACAAGACTGAAAAACGAAAATTACACATCAGAACGATAAGACTCCAAATTTACAACAAAAAGGTGGTCCCAAAAAGTACCCCTAAGACGACCAGGGCCAGCCACACAAGGTGGCAAAATACAATAAATAAACCAATAGCTTTCAACCTAGATTTTCTTTTCTTAAACCAACTTTTAAAAAAATACAGCGTTATTTTCAAAATTGGGTAAGGCGACACTTGTTTGACCAGCACCTTGGAGTCTAGGAGCACCGACCTGTGCCAAGAAATTCACTTTCCCCTAACACTCGCTCCTTCTTTGTCGCGACCGGACATCTAAACAACATGCGTGCAGTACACGATCACATATGTAGTTTAGTCATACGAGTGTGTGTTGGGTCTAATCCCACTCATATACACTTGCCATATATAGCAGCTGAAACAATGAGTGTGCATGGATATATTCTCCCTCATGCAATAGCCTTACATTCAGGTTGTTAGAGACTCTAATAGTCCCACAATCTGACGGCTAAAACTAATAATGGTTCCCTGAACACGTAAAACCCATGGGGATGTGGCTCTCTTTCCGTCCCCACAATTAACAAGCGTGCTGTGCGTGCATAATGCCGTGATACATGCTTAATACGAGCGCACATCACGTTAATTCAATTAGTCAAACCAGTCAGATACGACCCCTTTTTATTCACCGTTGTTAAAATTATACATACAACTGCTACTATCATCGATAACAGATTTAATGTCTCCCCCACCCCATTTCCACTCGTTTATATCATAGGAATATAATTCAGTACAATTATCTTTTACTATCAAATGTTCTGGATTGTCCGACACAGTATGGTTTCTTTTATATTAATAGTATTTAACGAGCTCGTCTCCATCGTTGTCCCGGAGACTCGATGAAAAAGACTTTTCTTGTCATTATGACACTGTTTAGGTGATTGTTTCATATTACTGTAGGAAAGCTATTTTTGAAGGAAACCTTATCGATCAGCATACTACATTTGATATTGACAGGATCGGCAAGAAACTCTCTGTACTTTTCACGCACATCAGATGAGATATCATCATATTTGATATCAGTTAATACTGAGGATGAAACTGGAGGGTGTTAAAATGTATTTGTGTTTCAGTACATATAATTGACTCTATCACGGTAAATATTCTGATAGAGCCGATATAATTAACAGCATAAGTGTCTTATCTTAAACACACATGTGTGTATGTGTGTATGTGTGTGTGTGTGTGTGTGTGTCACAGGAAAGTTTAGATATCCAGCAATCAGCTCTTTAATATTTATTTTGTTTATGTCAGCAACTTTTCAGCTTCTTTTTCAACTAGTTTTTTTTTATCGCATTTTTTAAAGAAATAGTATGTATTTTATAATCTGTAATAGGTTTTGTTGTTGTGATATCGTCAAACGCTTGATAAAATATATTTCGATCGACATCATCATCTAACTCAATTCTAGGCTCAATTTATGATACTGTATTTGGGGCAGCATTATTGTGATACACGTCATACATGTCTTTATCGCTGGTAAGAGAGTCTATCAAAACTATATATGTTGTTGTTAGCATAGTAGTGTCAAGACTGTTATCCACTATTTCAAATAGCGTCATTTTATCGTAATGATCCATACAGAGTACACGAAATAGTAGACGTTTAGCAAATATGTCCTTGAGATTATGATCTTTAAGAAAATCTTTGTGTTTCTTGTTTCAGCTAGCGTGTCAAACTCGTCGTGAACCTTCTTTAGTCACTCTTATTCTGGTTTCATGAAATTTGTTTTTATTGGTTAGATTATCGATAGTCAAAAACATTTTCTTTATTTAACTCAAGTAGTGTATTTATCAAATATTTTTCAACCTTTCATCACCTACAGGACAATATTTACTAATTATATCAATGTTTTTGATAGCGTATCTCAGTTGATGGCCTCTCGTTCCCGAAACTCAAGCAAAGTTGTTGCTGTTCTCAGATGAACCGAGCGAACATAAAATTATTTTTTTCATTCGAGAACATTTTATCAGATGCTCTTGTCTCCTCAACCCGTTCTGGGTCTAACTGTTCAACATAAGCTATTTCGACCTCCGTTTTCGGGTTTAGCATAAAATAAAATAAAAACTCTTTTGAGACTCTGATCGATGTAGGATCAATAGGCATTATAGATTACAATCATAACTCGTCAAATATATATAAATGAAACATCGTCGAACATCGGCAATACTCGGAAGTTTGAAGAACGTAAATTTAGAAATACGAGTACTTGTCTGTAGGTGCTGAAGAATCAAGTAAATTGCAAGGAAAACACCTGGTGTCGTATACAGCGTAGTCCATGTCGAATCATCATTTGATCCTTCTAATCGCCTAAGATTAATTTCTACAGAAAAAGTCACATTCTTTACCTCGCAGTTCGAATTTCCATATTGCCACAGTCTCTGGACACTCTATTATGATCCAAAAATCAATTGTTTCTCCATTTGGGGTCCACTTTTTGTATTCTGGCTAATTATCAGGAAAATAGCTTGACGCAGTTGCAACAAAATCTCAACGGTTACTTATAGTCAATTTTGGCCAAGTACAGGGCTGTCAAACGCAGACGACTAACTGTCCTTATCTTCCTGATAATAACTTGACGCTGTTCCAAAAAATTCTCATTGATTATTTATAGCATCATCAAGATGTGGGATGTAACCGACATTAATTTGTTACCTCGTTTTGTACTGCCACCAACTGCAAGCGTTTAAGTAACAATATCAACCTACTCTATATTGGCAAAATTGGATGTAGAAACAGGCACATACGTGGAAGTTATATTTTTATTGACCGTCTCATTCGCACCTGTAACTGTGCCTCCGGAGTTTTAAAGATAATTGGCATTTACAGAAGAAATTGTATTTACCGATGATCTCAGCGTCAACATATAATTTAGCTGTAAGATAAAATGGGGCGACTGGATAATATGTCGTTGTTATTTTATTCGAATCATGCTTAACATACATGTCATCGTATTACCTGATTTTGTTACTAGTTATGCAGTATTCGTTCTTATGTTTTCGTCGACGTAATTTCTATTTGTTAAATCTGGTACCACTGATTAAATTGCATAGTTGTTATCTTATTCAATCCCATGTCCAGATTTACCACCATAGTATCACTGGATTTAATTACAAAGTTGTCTTTGACAAAATTTACATTTGTTGCAGAATAGTAATTGGTCAAAGTTGTTTTATCAAGTTGAGTATTTAATATTAATTTCCCACCCATATGTACATAGCTACTGAATCGTACAACACTAATATTCTGGTGAATCTGTTATACAAAGACCTCTTCAAATACTATCGAGTGTATATCTACATTAATAATCCGGAGCAAGATAAATCCTGGCTGATAAGCGAATGCAACGAATAGCTGACAAATTATAAATTTGTCATAAAACAACCAGAAAGTTTAATTCCTAATGTTGAGCTTGATTTTGAAGAAGAAAAAAATAATTGTCTTCGATGAGATTCCACTAAGCAATGCAGCGAAGAATAAAATAAAATCTTGTTTTTGATATCGCGCAACAGTCAATTTAAATCAGTCTATCTGGCTCAAGGATGTCATAGCATGGATAGTTTTATCAGGCAAAATACAGGCTGTTTCATAATATTTGCTGAATTAGACAATATCGACGTACAAAACATAGCACGAGAACAGTGCGGCGGTGTATTAAAGTCAAATATGCCGAACTTTATCATATCGCTGCTGGTGATGGCGTATATAGGTTAATTTTATTTGTTAAACTAGCAAGAAATCGTTAGACGTAGAAGAGATAAGTCTTAGACTGTCAAAGTTAATATATCGGTAAATATATAACTGGTATTTAGACGTAGAAGAGATAAGTCTTAGACTGTCAAAGTTAATATATCGGTAAATATATGATAACTGGTATTTAGACGTAAAAGAGATGTCTTAGACTGTCAAAGTTAATATATCGGTAATATATGATAACTGGTATTTAGACGTAGAAGAGATAAGTCTTAGACTGTCAAAGTTAATATATCGGTAAATATATGATAACTAGTATTTAAGTCAAAATCTAAAATTAATCTAGCAAAATAAATAAAACGAAAACAATGCACGCAAAACGAACAGACATTCTAAAAAAATTCGTTGCAACTAGAGCAGAGTTCAAGAAAACGGTTGAGAAGGAACGTCAGGATCTGCAGCAAACTGTTGAAGAAACTTCTAGACGTTTTAGACCAGATACCAATGCAGTACTTGGCAAACAGCTAGATATTTCTTCGGTATCACCGGATCATCTTAAAACGTTATCTGAGAAAGGACTACGAGGTATTCTTGAAAAGGAGCAAAAAACGTTGTAGAGACAATTATTGACCAAAAAGGAGATTCAGATGTACGACAAGCTGCAGTATTACAAAAAAAACCATTGAATAACAGGTTAAGGGTAATGAAGAATATGTGGCAATGACGCATGAAATTTATGCTTATACACAACACATAGTAGTATTTGTCAAACTATTTACTCTTTTTTTTTCTTGAAGTACTACCAGGTTGTTAATTTAACTAAATCGATGAAAAATAATCTACTATCCTGCTAGTGTTGAAAATCACATATCTTTTATCACGATGACAATGACTGATCAATCCGGCCGCGAGATGAATCTCAATAACGTAATTGTAACATTATCTTTACTTGAGGTAGGTCAGCTCTGCTCACCATAGTTATCCGATTACGGCTAGCTGACTAGAGATCTGCTTATCACGGTTAACTGATCTTGCAGTCAGCTATTAGATATTACTTGGGAAATAGATTCTCTAAAATAATTGCAAATGTACATGGCATTGCAAAATATAGCGCCAATCGCGATAGACGCATCCAAAGCGTTTGCCACAGGAGCCTCGTCTGCATCAGGTACAGCTGTTGGACAGAAGATTGCTGACCAAATTAAGGGCAGGCCACCGAATACACCTTTCGCAAGCGATAGGAATATAAAACAAGCAGTTGCTAAAATATCACCAGTATGAGAAACTACTAAGGCAATCATAAAAACGGTAAAAAGAACTGCTATCTCCTCCAGGCGAATAAATTATTAGTAAATTAACAACTAAAACTAGACCTCGGAGGGCTAGCGCTCGACAAGATATTGCGGCGTTCTATATTTTTTTAAAAACAATAACAAATCAAGAATATCTGTCAAAAATTACCTTAATCTTGCCAAGTAAATACTGACAGATGACTCCTCAACATAATTCGAATATGTTGAATATCTCGATGAAAATTCAAACTAGCCTAACAAATCTGTATTCGAACATTTATACAAAAGAGGATGATACTTCTGTGTTGCTATATACGCCCGTACTTGGAGTACGACTTAGAATAATGACAACGGCGGTATCACCTGTAAATATTGCAGCTGATACACGAGTGACACTTGGTTAATAACGGTTGAAGCTTGCTTAGAAGCGCCATATATCAACTTGCTAATCAAAAGGTAGAAGATATTTCAATTCACCTGTCAATTGCAAGTACTATTCTTTACTATGTTTCATTCGGGACGACTACTCAAGATCTCTTGCAACAAATATGATACTGGAATTGACACGTTTTTAGCCCCACTTCATGCTCAATACTGGAAAATGCCAGCCATGATGTCGTGAATAATGTCAGAAACGCGCTAATGGGATTTCTAACGCGATGGAATTACTCCACCAGGTGCTGCAGCTGACACAACTACGATGCTAGCGAAAGCTCATTCTATCGTTAAAATGATTAGAGATCAACTTCATAACGAAACTTACACTAAATAAAGAGCCTTCACAAATATCTCACATCAAATAACTATGATACTGCCGCTTAGCACAATATACGGATTTTGTACAAGCTACAGTAGGGTATTACGTGGAATAAAGCATACACTTATACTTGACCGAGCCGATCAAAATGATTGTCTGATGAAAGCTGAGGGTGTCGCTGATTCTCAATTTCTAATATCACGACTGGCGAAGTCGATGCCAAGTGTAGTTCAATCGATCGATAAATCAATAGAATTTGAGACTATGCTAATAGCATTCACACAAAATACATTCTATGCAGAATAACTTTTATCAAACCGCAATGCTGCATTCGATCAAAAACACATAGAAACTTTAAAACAATATTCTGCATTTGATAGTACAAATATCAGACGAATATATGTCCTCAAAAGTATATGCAGTATCCCTAAAAATAAATCGAATGTAGTTTTCAGCAGATGCAGCTACATTAGCTAACATAGATATATCTCGACTATATATTTATGCTTCTGAAAACTATTCACAAATATAAAGATACTGACAGTGGATATCAAATTTCAATAGATGAGTTTAGAATGATTTAACCTATATTTCACTTTGATGTCAGTAATCATGGCGAACGAACTATCGGGTCAAATTCTGATATTGAAGTCACGTGGTCACTTGGACAGGCTCTATGAGCTGTTAATTATTATTCTTATTATTCTTATGCGCTAATTGTATCTGACAGATTCTTAACGATCAATTCCACCAGGAGCAGGATGATCATCCAAGTCTAAATACTAAGTGTGAATTGCTTTGCGCTTTGCATTTTGGTTATATCTATATCAAACAAAGATGTGGAGTGTATTGAATTTCTGATCAAGAATGATTCCCAATTGTTAGGTGCTCAGCACTTGAAGTGCTTTACACTTTACAATTTATCACATAAATGGACGGAATGTAATGATACCCCTAACAATCGTCGGCAGTACAAAATTTATTCAGCAGAAGGAAAATAAATACAGAATAAAATGCATTATTTCACTAACTGAATTAAGTTATAGCCGGGACAAGTTTTTTTTAAAATAAACCTAATACAAGCTATTATTAGTCGACTGCCTCTGTCGCTGAAGATAGCTTTCCGAACAAGTTTCCAGAGCGATTCAATATCACCAAAAATAATGTTAACACTGCGGATCAATAAAATTGACTGGGGGAAAAGAAACAGTTATCTCAAATTTATCAGTAGCGCAAGTTTACTGCAATGTCCAAAACGCAAGCAATCCATGGTGGTTTTCTGGAACATGCACTGGCAAATTTTGCAAAAACGGTACTACCCAAATTACAACCAGTACTAGGCACCCTGGGAATAGCTGCTGCCTCGGGTGCCATCACAAAAAAGGTTAATTTACTATTTCGTAAAAATCACTACACCGTGGACAAAGAACTTGAACGGGCTAGTCGTATGTCAGTATAACAAAACAAATATTTTTGTGTCAGGTGTTTGCACGGTTGTAAATTCCAATATGTACTTGATAAACGTCCTTATTATTGATATAATGTACAAACAAATATATCTGGCGAAGACGAAACATATTGCAATTTACAAATTACAGACACAATATGAAAGTTCCATTTATCGTATACGCAAATTTCGTGTTAATTTTGCCTCCAGTGCAATGAGAAGAGAAACACCCTGTTAAATCTTTAACGAGAAAAATGCATGAGCATATTTCCTCTGGAGCGGCGTATAAAGTCGTTTGTGTTCTTAGTAAATTTTTATCAAAGCTAGTAAGGATTTATCGTGGAAAGGATCATGCTGTCTGTTGCTAAGAAACGACGATATTGATTTCATCATGGTATTACTCGCTACGACAAAATAATGAAATCGCTAACAGCAAATGAAGAAGCCGAATTTAATACAGCAGAAATATGCCATATTTGTAAGCATGCGTTTATGGCTGCGCTTTTTGCCTCAAGATAAAGTAACAGATCACTGCCAAATTACTGGAAAGTATCGCGGTCTAGTACATGACACATGCAATTTAAAATATATGGCACCCGATTTTGTTCCTGTTGTATTTCATAATTTCAGAGGATATGACGCTCACATTAGTTGAAGCATTCGGTAATAAATATATTATAAACTGCCTAAAAATTAGTAACAACAATAAAATAAAATGCATTCCAAATAAGGCAGAAAATTAGATAGCATTAACACTATGCAAATTGAGATTTATTAAAAATCTGCAGTTTATGACAGTATCGCTAGACGAAATTGTAAAGGGCTGCAATAAATTTGAAAATTTGACTGAGCATTTCAGTAAAACTTCTAGCAGTTTATTGAAACGAAAAGGAATTGTTCTCTACAAGTATCTTGACAATTGTGATAAATTTGATGAAATGTGTCTACCTGACAAAGGTAAGTTTTATTTTAGGTTAAATTGTGAAATGTTAATGAGGATAATTATGGTATTGCTCGATTTGGGACTCTTTCAGCGTAAAAAGTTGGGAGAGTATCATGGTATGTATTCTATTACAGATGTGTTGTGTTGTTGCTCGCAGATATTTTAAAAAAGTTCAGAACTGTCAGCGCTTTATAACTACTGACTCGACCCAGCTTGGTATTATTCAGCGCCCGGACTAAGTTGGGATGTATTAATCAAGCACAGGAAAATAAAACTAAAACTAGTGACTGATCCTGATGTTTTGAATTTTATAGAACTCGGAACCCGAGGTGGAATAAGTGTTATAACACAAAATATGCTAATGTTAATAATAAATATATTGCGACTATGATAAGACAGTGCCATCAAATTTTATATCATATCTAGATATCAATAATCTGTATGGTTTGGGAATGTCGGAGTATCAGTCCCGGATTACCCATTAGGCAGAGTTGGCAACTGCCTATGGGCCCCGCGACTATTATGGGCCCCATCAGGGGCCCCTATGAGACCGTGACCGTGGGTCTGGGGCCCCAAAAGTTTGACTGCCTATGGGCTTCCACGGTGCTTAATCCGGCGCTGCGGAGTATGTGCCAATAGGTTGGTTTTGGTGGATAAGTGAAAAACAGTTTTTCAAAGAAACTGATAACACTATACCGGATGATGTTACTTATCTCATTGAAGATGATATTGACAATTCTGCTAAGCTTCATGATAAATGTAATGATTATCCCTTATGTCAAGAATCAGTTCTGATCGATTACAGTTTTTATCAGATGAGCAGAGACATTATTCGTCTAGTGCTAGCACTAGCGGTAAAAGAGTTATTAAAGAGTTGGTACCTAATCTGCTTGACAAACTGAGATACATTTGTTATTGCAAAATTTTAAAACAAACATTTAGTTGATCATGGGCTAAAGTTAGAAAAAGTTCATCGTGTGCTAAAATTAAATTAATCACTGTGGATGAAAAGTTATATAGACGTAAATACAGCACAAAGAGCAACTGCTAAAATATAATTTTTTTAAAAAAAAACAACAGCTTTTTTGAACCATGTGAATAACAACGTTTTGGCAAGACCATGGAAAACACCAGAAAGCGAGTCAATATTGAGATCGTCGATAACGTGGAACGTCGTAATCAACTTGTAGCATCCGACGATTGTATCAATATGAAAATATTTAATAAAAATGTTGGAGCCACTCAACAAAGAAAGACAAATCTTTAGTTAAATAAGTCAGTTTATATCAGTATCGCAGTAAATGAAATAACAAAGTGGTTAATGTACCAAATTCATTACGCTTTTGTCGAGGATAAGTGAGCTCATGCAGAATTGTTCTTTACCGACACTGATTCGCTTATGTGATGGATAGAATCTGATGATCTTTGTCAAGAAATTCGCGATAATCGTGATATCTTTAATCTTTCAGATTATCTAGAAAATAGCAGATTTCACTGTGATGATAATCAAGTAAATGGAAAATTTAAAGATGAGACAATTTTGGTTTCTATCGTAGAGTTTATCGGATTGTGTAAGAAAATGTACTGTCAAAAACTAGCTGAAAACAAAGTTAAGAAACGAGCGTAGGGAATCAAAATAAATGTAGTCGGTTAGGTGATAGGATTCGATTATTATAAAGCTATGTTGATATGATGGCAATAAAAGTCAAATTGTCATAAAACTGAAACAGATGTTATGAAATCTGGTCTTTGTAATTTTGATGATAAAAATTGCTGCTCTGATGAAATCAATACAGGACATAAAATGTCTGATAACGTTGAATATAGCAAGGTGGATTTTTAGATTGATTATCGCAGTAAATCGCAAGCGATTTTATAACAACTTTGTGTGACTGTTAAAACTATATCGGCTATGTGTGTACATTTTCAATCTTTTGTAAACTCTCAGCAAGTTATTAATAACGCATTCATTTCAGCAGATAGACATGGGACATGCAAATCGTTGCGAGTTATTAATATCGGATTGAAATTTAAAGTGGATGATAATGGAATTGTTATGGTAATTTTGTGTGAAATGTAAATATGGATCGCTAGCGATTTCACGTAAAAACCGCAGTAATTCGTGTAAAGGAACGTATCAAAGCCAACCCTTTTTTGTATGACGACGATGTTGATTCATTGGTACGTCATTGACAGGTAATCAATAACGAAATCGACGCTGTTGCCTCAACAAGGCTGATTTTGTGATTAAGAAAGACTACCAGTCTTATAATATCGAACACATTTGCACTCGAAAATCACTTAAGGTGGGAAAATATCGACTTCAAGAAGTCAAAGTCGGTTGATAAAGATAACCCAATTAAATTGTACGAATGCAGCTTCAAAAGGCATCAAAAATCACTTTTGGTATGGTGTGGAAACGGTGTTTGAAAAATCAAATCGTATTTTTCTGCAAATTCTTACTGCTGTATTGGATCATTAGTACATTGTAATCTCAGTTTGCAATGAGACAGACAATTGTGAACTATTTTAATCAGTTTTTCATTATCTTTTAGCTAAAACTATGTTGATACAGCTTTGACGGAAGGAAAATAATTTCTCAAAATGTACTCATTGACCAGTATAGTCCGAGACAAACCTGTCCAAAGCAATAATGTCTCTTCCAGACTACAGCAAGAACAAGACAACAAGTGACGTCCAAAATTATTCTCATCTCATCTGTCAAAAACTAGCTGAAAACAAAGTTAAGAAACGAGCGTAGGGAATCAAAATAAATGTAGTCGGTTAGGTGATAGGATTCGATTATTATAAAGCTATGTTGATATGATGGCAATAAAAGTCAAATTGTCATAAAACTGAAACAGATGTTATGAAATCTGGTCTTTGTAATTTTGATGATAAAAATTGCTGCTCTGATGAAATCAATACAGGACATAAAATGTCTGATAACGTTGAATATAGCAAGGTGGATTTTTAGATTGATTATCGCAGTAAATCGCAAGCGATTTTATAACAACTTTGTGTGACTGTTAAAACTATATCGGCTATGTGTGTACATTTTCAATCTTTTGTAAACTCTCAGCAAGTTATTAATAACGCATTCATTTCAGCAGATAGACATGGGACATGCAAATCGTTGCGAGTTATTAATATCGGATTGAAATTTAAAGTGGATGATAATGGAATTGTTATGGTAATTTTGTGTGAAATGTAAATATGGATCGCTAGCGATTTCACGTAAAAACCGCAGTAATTCGTGTAAAGGAACGTATCAAAGCCAACCCTTTTTTGTATGACGACGATGTTGATTCATTGGTACGTCATTGACAGGTAATCAATAACGAAATCGACGCTGTTGCCTCAACAAGGCTGATTTTGTGATTAAGAAAGACTACCAGTCTTATAATATCGAACACATTTGCACTCGAAAATCACTTAAGGTGGGAAAATATCGACTTCAAGAAGTCAAAGTCGGTTGATAAAGATAACCCAATTAAATTGTACGAATGCAGCTTCAAAAGGCATCAAAAATCACTTTTGGTATGGTGTGGAAACGGTGTTTGAAAAATCAAATCGTATTTTTCTGCAAATTCTTACTGCTGTATTGGATCATTAGTACATTGTAATCTCAGTTTGCAATGAGACAGACAATTGTGAACTATTTTAATCAGTTTTTCATTATCTTTTAGCTAAAACTATGTTGATACAGCTTTGACGGAAGGAAAATAATTTCTCAAAATGTACTCATTGACCAGTATAGTCCGAGACAAACCTGTCCAAAGCAATAATGTCTCTTCCAGACTACAGCAAGAACAAGACAACAAGTGACGTCCAAAATTATTCTCATCTCACAAATACTTCCCTAAAAAGAATGAATGAAATGTCTCGAATGTTCCAGCACAAATGACACTTTCCAGAACTGCCAAATCGCAGTTATCCTTAGTAAACGCTATGAAGTCGGGTATCAGTCTATCCCTAATTCTTATGGATTACCTCCTTTTGGAAGGGGATATCGTCAATTTGTAAGAATATATACCATAACTACTCCGTTCATTAGGTCAGATATTTTCATCAAAACAGTCTTTGTTTCCTCTTTAAATAGTATGTGACATGTTCTCAGCACGAGTACATTACAAACAATGATAACAAAGAAAAGTGGTTTTTAATTTTTTTTTTAAATTTCTGTCGATCTGTGCCGAATTTAAGAAAGAGTGATGCATACGTAACTTCTGCCATCAATCTTTAACTTGGAAGAATCTTTCTCGACTAAGATCGCAAACGTCATCAAAATCCTGCACAGGGTAAGATACCACTTAATTTCAGAGGAAAATGGAGAGGAATATCACCATTTTTCGCAAGCTTTCGTACGGTTAAGCGGATGATCCAAAGAGACAAGGACCATCAGCGCTTTTCGTGACCACTCTCATTTACAAACGAGAAACTGAAAAGGTCTCGTGGACTAGGATGGGGTGGGGTGCTCCCAGTATTGTATTTAATTATTACAGAAGACCCACCCGGGCTAGTTTTTGTTAAAAATTTAAATAGTCATAGAGAGATGTCGTAGTCATCAGCCTCCTCGGCAGCTAAGTTGTGGTAAACTTTGCGAGCTGCACCTTGCAAAAAGGCCGAGACTTTGATAGCTTAGCGTTGCGTCTGAATATTTTGAGCAGCCGAGAGTTTCTCAAATTGCACGAGAACATCGTCAATTGACTCCTCTTTATCATTAAATCGCGGCATACTTATATGTGCCATTCGGAGGTCGATGAATGGTCGTACGCTTCCCGCAGGGATCGTACTGGAGTCGTCCGTATAGTTGGACCTAGCGGCTATCCTTACCTTTTCCATTTCGAAAGCGCTAGTGAGCTCTGGTTCTTTTGTGGCGGCTGATATCAGGGCACGCTCTTTCTTGGTTTCTCTTTGGGCGGATGTCCGGGCCAACTCCAGTTCTTTCTGGGTTTCTCTTTTGGCGGCTTTTCCAGCCTTCCATTCTTTAATGCGTTCTTCTATGGCACAGAACTCCTTTACCATCTGTCTTTCAGTAGCCATGTTGGAATTATACTAACAATGAGTGATACATTATCTCAGCTTACTAAACAACTGACATATGTTAACGTTTCTAACCAAATGCTTACCTATCGACCCCTAACTTCGCTCAGGTAGGATATTTGCTCGATATTTGCTTCACAATTACTGCAAGTAATCAAAAATCGACCAAGCATGCAAATATTAAAATATAACATACACAAGATGAAAAATCGAACACATTCAAATACACGGGATGGAAAATATCTCACACTATTCACTACTGCTTCCTAACTAATAAACATTAGATCGTAAAGACAATATTTATGTATAATTCATCTTCCGGACGAGGCCACCATGCAAAGGTCTCGTGGACTCGGTTGTGGTGCGGTGTCCTAGTATTATATTATTACAGAAGACCCACCATGGCTCTGTTTTTTAGACATTTAATTAGTAACACAGAGTTTCAAAGCTAAAGAGCACCTGTCAACGATGCCAACATTTAAATTACTGAATATATAAGAAGGTGAAATTCAAATAAGCAACAATGTAATACCATTCAATAACAGTATTCAAAACCCTATCACTCGTCTTTCACTCGACCATGTGATGGCCTATTTCATCACCTGACTTAGTGTGATAGATTTTCCTCATATCCTGTGTTCCTGCCCATCTGTATTATTCTTTTCTATTGACCAGTACTCCAGTACTCCTTTAGTCCATCAACTACACCCTTCAAACTTCTGCCTCCGCTCTCTCCTTTTCTTGTCTCCCAGATACTCGGGACAAACTGTACTAGGGTATTTCCCTTCTCTGTCTCCTACAGCTCCTCCGGTCCCTAAAAGCTTCTTGTATCAACCCACAAGAACAGTAGCATATTCCTCTAGCTATCTAGACTCATACTAAACAACAATCTATCTTCAGATAAGCCATTACCTTCTTCGGTCACGCAATCGTGCACATCAAAATATCAATACTTCTTGCTATGGGATACACGGTATCAACTGCTTATCATGCATAAATCAATAGATTTCATCACATCGGTATATATATATATATATATATATATATATATATATATATATATATATATATATATATATATACATATATATATATATATATATATATATATATATATATATATATATATATATATATATATATATATATATATATGTATCGTATTGTCCTAAATTTGCAAACTTAAATTGTTTTATGTTTAGACTATCGATATTTGATTTGAATACATCATCATAAGGTAACGTTCTTTTCGATCCAGACAACACTTTTCGCATATAAATATGTACACAACATTTGTATTGATCAATATTGATGCTCGAGTGTATTCAAATCAAATATCGATAGTCTAAACATAAAACAATTTAAGTTTGCAAATTTAGGACAATACGATACAACATGACTGGAAATAATGCAAAAAACAAGGACAATACTTAATCAATAATAGGCCAAAATACAATAAACCTGTACACCAAGGTTCTGCGAAGGATCACTTTATGGAAACTTGCTGAAGTCGTTGTAACTATGAATAAGGTAGAGTTGAATCCTGAGGGACAGTAGATGAAATTAATTGTATGGTAGACAAAGATGAACCTTCGGACCAAGCAGGCCTTTTCTTAATAAAAAAGCAGCAGATTGACAGGTGAAGAGACATCTAGATTGATTCAAAATATAAGGTCTAAAGTAATCTAGGTATGTTTTGACGGTATCGTACTCTGTTAGTAACACAATGAAGCTATTAATTTTAAGGCGTCTGGGTTACAGTTAAGATAAATAACGTATAAAAGAATACTGTAACGACGATTCATTAAAAACATTCTATAATTTTGGACATGTGCTAAGACATTAAAGTTTTTTTTTGTAATTTAATGCACAATACTATAAGTGTTCATTAAACATATTCACTTTGGAGATTAATTAAATAAATTATTTGCCGAATTTACTAACCTTCTCGGTTTCGTTTCTTTCATTTTATTTATATTGTATAGGTTAAGACCTTGAATCTTATAACTTCCTTCAAATTAAATTTCTGTTTTTTTTTATTTACATGTTTGATACAGTAAATTCAAAAGCAAAAAGTGAAGCTAACCAACAATGAAATGAGTATTGTATCAAAATGAAATGCTAATATTTGACCTCATGACAAATCGAATATATTGTGAAGGGTTTATGTTGTATTCAATAGCATGTATTTCTTTATTGGAAAAGATAGAAACTGAATTTTTAACTGACCTACTAGCTATTTTAACTTATTTTATGGGGATCATAAAAAACCCACGCATAATATACGTACTCTCATTAGGAATGTTCTGTTGTATTTTTCCCTTTGGCCAACTCGGGTGACACCGGTAAAAGAAAGATTTTATCAGTATGTTTCATTGTGCTGTATTCGATCAAGCACTCATGTTTAGAAGTTTGCATTTACTGTCTGATGAAGAAAAGTTAAAGAAACTCTTTCACGGCGAGGTTCTTTAATTAGATAATGATCCTGCTTACTTTAATTCACGACCAGACTAAAATGGTAGATAAAAAATTTGAATCCATGACATTATGAGTTGTAAATTTTTCCTAATGACTTTCCACCTTTTTCCATATAACATGTCAGTGATATTCTGAAACATTATTTCGAATCAAGAGACACACAATGTGTCTCAAGATTGCCAACCAAAGATAAACAACGACCAATTAAAAACAAAATCTTTCTTTCCAATCAAAGATCAATCTGTCAAGCAAGCCATAAAGCAATCACTCATTGAACATAAGTAGTTTGTGATTATTGTTGATATTCAATTTTGGCTCAGGAAGAAAACACCAATGTGATAGTTCATAAACGGTTGTTTCTATATCTGTTTTCAACGATGCATGCCTGTAGTATAGATGTTCAAAGACCATTTATAAATGTATATAATCACACATTTTATTAGATCTTACGGTCAAAAATGTAAATGTTATACAGGTCTCGTGACATTCATTAGGGGAAGTCAAACGGATAATAATAATAATAATAATAATAATAATAATAATAAAAATAATAATAATAATATGCCTAATCTTTAGAGCTCTAAGCGCTTTACAACATTAGAAAACACCCATAACATAAAAAATATATAATGATATGATTACAGAAAATAAAACACCATCAAACAAGAAAATATAAAAACATGCTAAAATTATTTAACATATGACACATTATTAGGTCTTTAAGTTTGTTCTTGCAGTCGAAAAAGGTGAGATTTAAGAGCACTCTTGAATGGGTCACTGTGTCCTAGTGTCTATATTTAGTGGACAATTCGTTCCACGTTGCTGGGCCCTGGTATGTAAATGAACGTTGTCTATATGACTTCGTTTTCATAGTAGAAATAATGAGTGTACGAATGTCAGAAGAAGAGTGTAAGTATCTTGCTGGTGTGTACACATAGGTGAGGTCGGACAGGTATGTTGGAGTGGAGTCCGTCATTGAAATAAAGCAAAGAGAACAAATTTTGTGTTTGACTGTGGATAGCATAGATAGCCAGTGTATGATACAGAGCATCTGGGAGATGTTCTCTGATCATCCCACTCTGAAGATGATCTAAGCAGCTGTGCTTTTAACGTATTGAAGTTTCTGGAGTAGATATTGAGACGAAACAGACATAATTAAGTTACAATAGTCCAGTCTTGAAAAAAATGAATGAATATACAAATTTTTTTTTTCAAATGCAATAACCGAAAGATATTTGCAAATGGGGCCTATGCATCTCAGCTGAAGATATGCAACCTTGCATATGTTCATGACATGATGGTGCAATGTGAGAATACTGTCCAAAGTAACACCTAGGTTTTGTACAGACTGTGTGAACTTAATGTTGGTAGTTATTGTTTGAGGTAAAGGATGTGAATGAGAAAGTCTTTGTATTGTAATCAGAATGGCCTCATTTTTATCATCATTCATCTGCAACTTGTTACATGTAATCCATGATTTCACAACAGAAATGCACCTCTTTACGCCTTGGATGATAGCATCAGGTTCAGTTGGGTGGCTAGATTTGTATATTTGGGTGTCATTAGCGTACAATTGGTGCAACACTGAATGATAATCTATGAGACTTGAGAGCGTCTGAGTACATAAAATGAAGAGAACATATCCAATAGCAGACCCCTGTGGAACACCACAACATATATAGCTCAATTGGGCTGGAGTGTTTTCCATTTACGGACACAATTTGTGTATTGTTGATCAAGTAGGACTTGAACCACTGTATCGTGATTGCCAAATACGTGTTAGAGACGGTGAAGTAACATATCATGGTCGATTGTGTTAAATGCTGCAGGCAAATCAAGGAGGGTGAGGACTGTAATCTTACCGCCATCCAAAGCAGAGAGAATGTCACTAACTTTTATTAAAAGGTAGTTTCAGTACCGTGGCAAGAGTGATGTGCAGACTGTACATTGCTAATACGACTATTTGAACTCAGATGAGATACAGATGGGTTAGAACAACTTTTTCTAAGAATTTTGATATGAACGGGAGATTAGAAATTGAGCGGTAATTCCTTAAATCGTTATGGTCAAGTGTTGGTTTCTTCATCAGATACTTCACAGTGTCAGTTTTGAAAAATGATGGGAGTTCTGCGGATTAGAGAGATATATTAATAACATCAGCTAGTGAAGGCAATATTAGATCTAAGCAATCAAGAAACAGTGATGTTGGAAATGGATCAAGTTCCAATGACTCTTCATCACGATTGTCCGTACTAAACCCATCGAGACAGATTCAAATGCTGCCCACAGTTGTATCGCAAATGTATGGTGACGATGAGTCAGTTGAAATTGTGTTGTCTCTAGTGGTTCGTACTTTGTCACGGACGAAATTTGCAAACAAGCCCGGAAAGTTGATAGTTGGGAGTGGTATACATTTGTTCCTTGAAATTAGCTTGCTTGTAATCTCGGAGAGCTCTTTGCAGCTGGAAGTTTCCGTGATCTTAGTACTGTAGTGGGTCGATTTTGCTGCATGGACTATGTTTGTAACGTTCTTCTTAGCAGCTTTATATATTTGCTTATGAATAGTTAGTCTGGATGAATGCCGAAACTTCTCAGCTCTACTGCGTTCTCTTTAAACAGTGTGAAGCTGATCTATACCACTGCTATACCTTGGAGAACACAGTTGTATTGATACTATGTGCTTTTTCGTTGGGGCGTGTGTTTTAAGCAATGAACTCAGGCATTTATCGAGTTGTTCTGCTATAGAAGGTAAGCAAGTTGCTATGTTTGCTTGGATGTCAAGCATTAGTTTGGTTCCATTTTTCATATGGGGGTTTCTCTTAGTAGCAAACAAAGATGGAGGGTTAGTGACTGATACGTCGAGAAGGCATATAATGCAGAGGTCATCTGATGCAATTTCGTGGGATACAAGGGTGGACTGTAGATTGTTATCATCGGGTTTATGATGAATCCAGTCTAAAAATGTGACCATGTTCATGGTTGAGTCGGTTACCTGGCAGTTTGAGGTTGAACACATTAATGGAATCTCTTAGTTTTGATGTGTATGGGTTTCCAAGAGAGTCAAAATGAAAGCTGAAAATCTCCAAGGATAATCAGGTTGCCACCTATCGATATTTCATACTCCAGGAGATTCGGAAACTGCTCCAAAAAGAGAGATTCATTCAGCTTGTTTGTTTGTTTTTTCTACTAGGAGAAGGGCGGTAGTGGCAGAAACAACGGACTGACCTTTATTTCAGTGTGAGTGTGGTTTTGACTAGTGCAAACAATGTGTGATAGAAATTGAAGGTGGTGGTGTGGCTAAGACGTTTGATCATGGAGTTCTTTGTGTTGACAGCAATCCCACCTCCGCGAGAGTGGTGGGTGAACGACTTGATGGATTAAGCGGTGGGTGTTAAATCAGCACACTTGGTACTCATCGCCCGATGTTTATTTAAGACATTGTTTCTTCGAGGATAAGACATACTAACGGTGACCAACTAATGCTGGATCAGTTGTTTTTTTTCCCCTTATACCTCTATATGGTGACATAATTTTAAACACTAAGAATTTTTTCTTTCAAATCCTTCAGTAAAATTAGAAACAGGCAATAAACCTTTCACACATTACAAAAACGCTATTTCTCTTGTTTCTAGTTGAAATATACAATCCAACATTATTGGAACTACTGTTGTGTTGTTTTTCTTCACATCGTTAGTGTCGGGTACATCATTTCTCTATTATACTCAACATTTCGTGTATGAAGTTGATATCGACAGTCCAGAAAAGAAGTACAAATTTATATCATGGAAAGCATCGCAAAAATACCCGTATCTAAGAAACCAAATCTGATTAAGATGGAATCCTCCACAATTCCCAGCAACTCCTTGAACTTCAAGCTTGACAAAATGAAGTTATATGTTTTTTGTTTCTTCATTGTGAGCACTGCAATGTAATTTTCAGAAGGCACATTGTTATACAAATGAAAAGACAGAAAAATATCAGGATATTTATATTATAGACCATTGTAATAGACTAACATATATACAAGTAGACAGATACGAGGCCTAAATATAAGTGTACCAAGCGGATCAATAAGTACAGGGCCCCGCCTTTCCCCATGACTTTGGTGTCTCGCAACGCAGTGATAACACATATTTATATGCGGGTGGCGCTTTTCAAAATCGCTAGGGTCTCCTACCACCGTACTCTGACATTGGAGTGACAGATGGAATGATAGGTGCATATTTACCCAGATGATGTATTGTTTATGAAAGTAAACATGGATACAGAATTTAGAATTAAATAGACATGTTGATGTAGACGCAAAGATTTGTTTATGCAGATGTAAACAAATAATGATGGGTCTCTGCGGAATTAGGGAATGATCATTTGACCCTTTAATTTGCCATTTTTATTCTTTCTGCCTTCAAGTCGGTGGATTTAATTGAATAAACATTTGATTCTAGACAATATAACATTTTATTTCAGTAGTTTCGATACAGAAACCATGGGGGGCGAATATGATCTAGCATTTAGAGACTCACAATACACGTCGAGTAGATGAAGGTTTTTTTAAAATGTATTTATAGAAAATACGTTTTACAAGTTTCGCATTTATCGTTCTTCTTTTTGAGCGTTTTGAGCTTTATGGGGAAGAAATCGTCTCAGCAAGTGGGATCCGCTTCTTTTATATCATATGGCAATGCCCCTTGATTTTTCAAACCTGATGTCGAGGTCAAAATGCAGTATTTTAGGATGCTGGTTAAGCCTCTCTCTATTGAGGTAAGTATTTGAGTGCAGTAAGAACTGCGCTATCACAGTTTTGGAATATTATTCGAAGGTTATATATTTTATTTTAAAAATTTGACCTGAAGTCACAAAGGTGGATGGACGTGGGTGTTGTTATTGTAAGGGATAAATAAAAACTTTAACCAAAATGTATTGGTAACAGAACTGTGTCAGTAAAATTTACCGATTTACAAAATGTTCTGATCAATGACTGCCTACAGTCAACCACATGCAGAAGATTCAGTCAAATATATAACAAGTGAAAAACGTTTATTTATATAACGTGACTTATAGCAATAATAAATACAGGGAACATCAATAGTTATAATGGTTGCGTGATGTGATTTTCAAGGTAATTGAAACGAATAAACACAGATAAAGCAAAATAAAATAATACAAGTATTTTATTCAAAATATGTATTTAAAATAAAACGGCTTTGAATGGATAATCGATAACACTGCACGTGTCCGTTCACCACGCTGATAGAACCAAATGCCCAGACGAGCAAACCTAGTAGCTTTATCAGAATGCATTTGTGGCTCTAATTTTAAATAATTAAAAAAAAAACTTTTAGCAATATTTCATAACACTTATCTTGGATCCCGAAAATAAAATCCCGATTTATTAAACAGCTTTATTTTTTTATAAAACTTAATATCATGTATTTTTTTTAAAAAATGGTTAGACGCGTCAAGGAACACATTCTAACAGGTCAATTAATATTAATATTAATAACTTTCTGGTTCCTTGATAATTGCAAAAATATTCTAGTCATATAGTTTGCTTGTCAGACATTGTCATAAAGAAAAAAAGTGACGTTGGCTTATTTAATTTGCTCCATGTTTTTGTTTTGTTTGCGTAGGCAATATAACAAGAGCCTTTATATAAATTATTTAATTAAAAACGACCGATAATAGTAATCATTCATCATTTGTAGCTCTGTTGTCCTCTTTCCTCCGATATGATAATAAAACCTGGGCATTTTACTTATTAAATCAAATTAGTCTCTGGAATAAAAGAAACGAGGAACATTGCACTCAAGTATGCATTTTTGTCCTGTGTATGGATGGGAGCTATTAAACTAGCAATAAACTTACAAAAACACTTTCAAATTAGAATTCTTTAATTTTTGTATGGCTTTTAAAAAGTGCACATATTTTATAATCGACTTTTCATAGCCTAAGATCCACTTATCAAGAATACAAAATGCATAATTTAGTCATAATTTATTTGCATAACGTACTGCAGGAGTAATTCATGCAGCGACGAAATTTCAGGTTATCAAAAGTTTCTTTTGAACCTTCTGGCAGGTAATAATTAAGCGAATATGGACAACGCGAAACAAAATTGATCGGGATTTTATCAAATTGGTCCCCGTCAAAATGTATGAAGGTGATGCTCTTTGGCACATTCGAATGTATACAACAGCCTGCAAGACAAAAAGTGTCACCTAAAGAAGTACCTAGATTAATATTTCCTTTCTGTAAACACAATAAGTCCGAGAATTGGCTTTTACGTGGCAAACGGTAGCATAAAATGTATGTGAGGTTTCAGTAAAACGATGCGAATATTAAACCTTCAAACGATATCAATGAATTTAAATTATATATTTTTTTGCAATGTTCCCAGATATTTGTAGACACGATTGCTAGGATCTGGTGTTTAGGATATATTTCATAATCCGATATTGAAATTATATCATCATAGTGGCGTTAATCCCAAAACTACTACAATATCTACATGAATCATGGAAAATTTCAGCGACCGAATTTACATGACCAGTTACTATGTGTCATCCATATTATGGTATAGTATACCAGTAATACCTCATGACAAAATGTTTGCTCATTTCTTTTGAAGAACAAACACCTCTTTATGAAGTTTAGTAACACAACGTTTTGTTAGCTACTTGAACTCGCATCACAGTATCGTGTTTTTGAAAAAGGCGGAAAAATCCGGCCGTAGTTGGTGTTGATTGAAAACCTAAATTAAGTAGATAATCAAAACTTCGATAGAGCGTCTACTATCGAGCTAGACGGCAATTTTTCTAACGACGAACTAAACTTTACGTTTCTAAAATCCAAAATCACAATCTTCAATTATTTTCGTTACCGGTGTTAAGCTCAGAGTATGTCTGATACAACGGACATATTTTATATTACATTAACGGCGTAACTAATTGCACTGAAGTGTATATTTACTTTCATTAAATTCTGCCAGTGTCGTCATATTGAAGATTACAACGTTTCTGTCGAATAGAGCTTTAAAGTCAAGGAACCTAATATATACTACTCTGATTCTTAGAGCAAGTGTTGACCCACCAAATTATAAGCTGACAATTAGGGGTGATCTTGTTAATGATACTGTTCAAAAGGATTTATGTACTAGTGGACCAATGTAGATGTATGGTCATCATTATTTTCTTGTCAAAGTCTTTAAGCCCCTCAAGAAGCTATGCTACCTTCAATTTACTCGGATACACAAGGCAGTATAATTCCTGTCTCAATATCAATATTTTGAATCACTTTAAGTTGTGTTCAGATATAATTTGAGAGGAATCATTTACTTAAATTATTCATTGGAATTACAAAGAGCTGCTTAACGTTTTGGACTGAAACACTTCTTCAGGATTATGGATGATTCATTCAAAGATATTATGTAATATATCATTGTGATACATAAATATTACATTATGCAATATATCATTGTGATACATCCAGTCTATTTATATAGCATATTCAAGATTATTGTAATTAATTCTGAAATTTCTATACTTTTGGGCTTGTGATATAACAATTAGGATTATTTGGAATTTAATTCACAATATTATTAGTGTCTTTTGAATTTTCACTTTTTATTCTAGGGAGAAAGAGAAATGTTTGTTGAGTTTACAAAACTGCTTGGCTCCGCTTATGCCCAGTGGCGTAGCGACGGGGGGGTGGGGGTGGGGGGGGGGGGTGGGG
This sequence comes from Unio delphinus, assembly GCA_029339505.1. Taxonomy (NCBI): domain Eukaryota; kingdom Metazoa; phylum Mollusca; class Bivalvia; order Unionida; family Unionidae; genus Unio; species Unio delphinus. The sequence goes on from JAQISU010000010.1 coordinate 8,201,339, forward strand.
CATTCGTCCTGGACACCGGTGGATAGGGGGCGCCAAATCGGCCCAAAGTATCAACATAACTGCGCAACATGGTCAACCGGGGGCGCAAATTTGGGTGTTTTGCCCTGGGCGCCAAATATCCTCGCTACGCCACTGCTTATGCCTGTTACTTAGTTTAAGACCATTGAGTCGTAACATGTGTGTGTGTGTGTGTGTGTGTGTGTGAGAGAGAGAGAGAGAGAGAGAGAGAGAGAGAGAGAGAGAGAGAGAGAGAGAGAGAGAATAATAAAAAGGGACGACACAGAATGCCAGTAACATGTAGAAGATACTTGCTACAAACACAGGTTCTAACTTTACCCTATTGCAATGACCGTGTCTGATCAGCCTGGTTTTCGAAAACGAAAGAGGAAAAGCACATAAATATACAAATATGAAAAGACAATGCACACATAAAAATCGGGCTCAGTGATGATTCACTATCACATAGTAAAATAAATACACGCTGCTATCATTAATTTGTATCAACGATCTGACAATATACTTGGTAGTTCCAGTGCAATAATTCCAAAGTCAACAGTTCCTATCTGTAGTAAAATGTGTTAACCGGTGGAATAGATCATTCGTCCAGCAACGTCCTAAGTTCAGTACATAAGAAATTATAACATAACTAAATTGAAAAAAATGGCGAAATCACTAAGCATTTTAGAGTACTAAAATAGTGACTTACAGACGACTGAGCAACGACGTGCTAAATAGCCTCTAATTATCTTCCGATAAATATAATTAGCGTCAAAATTCACTGCTTTTAGTCCGCTTACATATTAAGGAAAAATAGTTTATAAATTTTTACCATAAAAAGGGTTATAAGCCAGCATGAAAATGGGGTTTGAAAACATGGTTGTTTGTTTATTGTTGTTACCACAGGTATTTAAGAGGCACACTGATTTCAATAATGTATGAAATTTATAATGAATAACTAAACACTGACACAAAACAATGGATTTCGGAAAACATGGTGACCGGTTGCAGCAACTGCGTTGTTACATTGTACGAGTGCAGGTGATTAGAAACTAGGGAGACCCTACGTCACATTAAGAGCATGCGGAATTGGTGGTAACTTCTTTCTGGACTTTACATGGATGATTCACATCAGGATTTTTACTGAAGTGTTTTGTTGTTGGTGGGTTGGAGGTGAGGGGTGGGGGAGATTTGGATTTTTATCGTAGCTTTAACAATTTTTCAGTCATATCGCTACGATGTCTGCAGTGTCACCGTTATAGAGATGTCTAACACTGGGACATCATTTCGCAGACATGTAGCATGATGTCCCACCCAGTTACATTATCCTGAAACCAGGCCGACCAATCCATACACTAACTCTTGATGATGGGCGCCAAGTGTGGCAGCTGTTAGTGCCATTTTTGTAAGTCTTTGGTATGACTCGGCCGGGGATCGAACTCACGACCTATCGTATCCGAGGCGGACGCTCTAACCACTAAGCCGTAGGAGCGGTTACTGAAGAGTTAATAGGTGGTACCTAAAAATTATCCCAAGACAAATTATCAAAGGTCACTCAGGTATTTGACAAAAAAGAAATGGAATGAAAATAAGAATGTACTTTTAAGATCAAAGGTCAAACCAAACATTGTCTGAATACATAGATAAACTTCCTTCCAATGCAAAACAAAGTAATACAGCTGTAAAGAGTAACCAAACTTTTAAAAAGCCCTGTAAGCATGTAATTCCTTATAATGAAAGCAACTATGAACCTCGTAGCAATATGTGCCGTTTACATTGCATACAAATATAAGCACACAAACCGTTGTCAAGTTACTGTTCAGCCTTAATGACCTTCTAACAGTTGTCTAAATATCTATGTAGACATAATATATTTCTGATTTTCTTTCTGTTTTTCTTCTTGTATTTTATGTTATGACATTCCAAACAACATATCCAATCAACAACACAGAATATAATCTAAAAAAATCAACGCTCGTCAGACAGTATTGTGTCTTTTCATAATGACCTAATATACTCCAAAGAAAAACGCTTATTCTTGGATTTTGCATATTTTTTGAAAGAATTTATACAGAGTGAAAGGAATTTATAGAGAATAATACCAAAGTAATCAAACAAATTAGAAAATTATAACTCATTCCAATCATGAACGCGATCTGTGCCGCTTGTAACGGCACCCGTCACCTAGATGTCTTTTTTCAGTGTTGTACACAAGTCTGTCATGGGCTCATTCCCGAGTAAAAGTTGAAGGTCAGGGCTCAAGCTGCACAAACAACTCATACGATAAGCGAAATGAATTTAACACACAGCTATATGCATAAATCCAATGGATTTATATTTAGAAACGCAGGGTAAATTTTGAGTGATATATACTAAGCAGAAAGGAAAGAGCTTATTCCTGAATAATATGTATTCGGATGCATGATAATGTTGAGGAAATGTATATAGAATAAATACCAATTAATGTTGAGGTCATACGGGTAGGTGTGCCTTTAACCGTTCGATCAATGTCATCGTAAAGCCATTAAGTTATAATCGATGCTGTTCCTTTTCATTATCTGTCTTTTTCGAATTCAGATCATTGCCAATCAGCAATAAAATGTTGATGCCCAACTTTTGTGGTTGATTGAATGATATGAAACCTCAGATGAATCAAACTCAAATCTAACAGTACATTTAACATTGACAACCAACTACAGTCAACTGCATCAATGATTTGCAAGCGTGGAAGCTAATGTATTTATCGACTGCGTGCATCATAGTAACGGAATACGTGATAACACGCACAATTACCATCCTAATCTCATTTATGTTGGACTCATCTATACAAGGCTACGCTTAGTGACTTTCTCTTTGAAAATTGGATCTGATAAATAAATATTACCGCAAGCAATTAGTTTGCCAGCTACGTTGAAGTAAGTTTATTTCACAAACGTTGCTGTTTAAGATATAAGTAATCTTTACGAGGAACTTTATACTGTGAATCATTACTGCATTTTCTGCACTTGAAATAACGCTCATTAATTTCTGCTTTTCATTTTACCTCTATTCAGCCCAGTCTACTCGACTCGAAAATATTCTGATTTATTTATTCCCAATCCTACAGTTTGACATTTCCAGTGAGATTTACAAGGTCAAGAGTAACATTTGTGATCATGTTGCTTGTTTGTTTGATTAGGATTTTAAACGTAGCTCTTAACATGTTTCAGTCCTATCGCTACGATGTCTGCACTGAGGCAGTTTATAGTGATGTTTCGCACCGGGGCATCATGCCGCAGACATGTAGCATGATGTCCCACCCGTTCACATTATCCTGACGTAAGGCCGACCAGTCCTTACACTAACCTTCTAATGCTGAGCGTCAAGTGAGGCAGCTATTAGTACCATTTTTTGTAAGTCTTTCGTATGACTCGGCCGGGGATCGAACCCATTACCTCCCGCTTCCGCGGCGAACGTTCTAACCACTAGACCACCGGAGCGGTGATCATGTTGAGTCAGGTTTAATGAAGGATTAGCAGGTGATCTCAAAAAGCCACAGAAATGTTAACGTAACAAGTTTACACCTGTCAAGAGTTAATAATTCAGAAAGTCTTTTTTTGAACTTTGCATACGTAAGAGCAAATTATAGAAAGCAACTTCATACAGAGACAAGGAGCGAACGGAATGTGAATTAAAAATATTTTCAGTCATTAATTGCGACCGTCATTTCGAATGAAAAAGAAATTTATCCAGAAAACCATCAAAAATATTTGCAGTCACGAGAGAGAGAGAGAGAGAGAGAGAGAGAGAGAGAGAGAGAGAGAGAGAGAGAGAGAGAGGACAAAATGGAGATAAAAATCTAGTACATATGCTCTTTTGAATCAAGTAGTTATCAACATCACGGGTGCAAATTATTAGATTTTCTAGTCTTTGCATTTTGTGCACACATTCTTGCAAAATTCTCATGCATTTGAAGTAAGTCAATGAAACCTTGCCATCATGCCTGCGATATACATGTTGATTATATCTGGAACGTACGCTTTGGGAAAGCGGATATAAAATGTTATGACTGCAAGATTTTACGTATGTTTAAACTTCTAATGGTCCGTTCAAAAAGCCAAGATTTGTGTATGAAGAAAAACATGAGACAGATATATATTCCATGTAGATGTAATAATATGTATTGTGACGCGAAAGTTTGTTTGTGCAAACGAATAATTACCACGTTTTTTTTCTTCTTCTGGTTTTAAGGTTCTCGCATGGTTTGATTAATTTCAGCGCTGTTGTAATTCTCTTTCCGATCATCTTGACGAATTACATCGACAAGCACTTTAGTAGAATCACTGCCTACAAGGGAGCCTGCTCAAAGCATCTTCATTTCCTGGCAGATATTCAATGTCAAATTCACAGGTGGGTATTGTTTCAATCCTTCTAGCCACTTGACCCTTGGTATATTTGACGTTAAGAATAAAGAGATGTGGTCAGTCCTACTAAAACGTGTCTGATCATAAAGGTAGTGCCTGAAATATTTTACAAAATGAACCACAGCTAACAAATATATTCATGTCACACAGTAGCATCTTTCCCGTTTAAACAGCAGCTGGCATAGCAAATCTTTTTCTCTTCCTCGGAGGTTTAAAACAACACAGCGCGGTTTGCAAAATCAGTTTCGTCCGTGTCAAGTATGAAAGGTTTTGATAACTTAGGAGGAGAAAGTAGAGGTGCGTGAACTAGAGTAGTGCGAAGCCGCTCGAAAAACTTGAAACTTTGGCGCCCAAACAAACTTTTTAACCTACTTGGGCAGCTTATTTAAAGTAGCTATAGAAACCCAGGAAGGATCGAATATGACTGAGATTTACTGGAACTAACCATTCGTTTACGGTGTTAACCTTCTTTGAGTCAGTCGGGATGCCATTTGCTGAAACGACATGACCAAGGAATCCGATTTGCTTGGAGAATACACATTTTTGAGACTCGAGATTCAGCCCTTCCACTAGCAATATGTTTAACACTTCATCTAAGTTGGCGAGCATATCTTAAAAACACTCTCTTATAATCAAGATGTCATCCAAATATATGAGGAACATATGCAACTGCAACCCTACCCGAACCGTTTCCATAAGCCGTTTGAATGTCGCTATTTCACTGCACAGGCCAAAGGGAATTATTGTAAACTGAAACAGGTTTCATCGAGTAGTTTTTTGTCAATCTGTTTTCGTCAAGCACAATCTGTCATTATACAGAGAAGAGATATAGTGTTGAACACCATGGGGCGCCTACTATTTAAATAATTAAGAGATGTGTCAATAGTTTGGAAGAAGATAAGCATATTTCAATTTGAGGTAGTGAACACAGAACATCAAGTTTCTGTCCTTCTTCCTGACAAGAACGACTTCTGAAGACCATGGATGCAAGAGCACACCACAATACCTCTGCTGATTATATCATCATCTTGCGTATCCACTTCCTCTGTTACATGTACTGGCAGGTGACGCAATGGATGTTTGATGGGCATAACATCTCTTGTGTTTATGGCATGTTTCACTTTACCAGTGTGCCCAAGATTCTAGTTTGAAGATGCAAATATCTCCGACTGCTTACATAGCAATCGTTTTATTTTCTTTTCATCCTCCTGCGATAATTAAGACATTTGCTATTGGCAAAGTTCGCTCAGACAGTTCGTTATTTTTCTTCTTGCAGATTGTTTTCTGTCGCTGCTCAGGAGATAATTTCAACTGGGCAAAGTTCATATACTGATGTTCCTGTATATATCATTTGAGATTGATTTCACGGCTTCATCATCCGTGGCTAAGTCGTATGTCCGCCATTTACTAATGTTCTGGCCAACAATGTTTGGTCTTTCCTCATAAACGATGTCGATGGCTCTATCAGCTCCTCAAACTGGGGAGGTGTTTCTCCATCAGGGACACAACATGACAACCAATTCCTAGTGTGACACTCGCTTCTAGCTGACGAGTTTACAGGTGCTGGGAAAGGCATTCTGTAGCATTGCATCATTCCTGCGAAAGAGACTATGACGACTTTTCGCCAGTCTTAATTATTCCGTTGGAAACATTTATTGACACACAGTTGTTCTTCATAAAGTCAAAGCCTATGATCTCGGCGACAACGTTTACTACCACTGATTTACTGGGGGATGTACGTAAACGAATTATTTACAACGTTGGTAGTGAACCTTCCCACTTGTTGTTCGTACTCTGTTTTCCTCAACGATTGGTATTGACGATTGATGCATCTTCTAGAGCTCTGGAACATGCTTATGCGAAGAAGATATAAAGGATCATTCCTTTTATAAGCCTCTCATTGATACCAACCGATAGATCCGGAAGCTGTTTCAAAAGACTTGATTTGATAGCCAGGTCGACTCCGTTGATGCTGTCTTCGTCTTGCGCTTTTCTTTTCCAGAAGGTGTAGCCGCTAGGTAGCTCAGTCATAAAACCCTCCTCTGCAAACCTGGTCTCACTCCAGGCTGCAAACGTCGATATTTTAGCGTGAAAAGCTCTTTAGCGATTATGGCTGCTCTCCTATGGAGTTGCTCTACATTGTCTTTGCCCATGAGAGTACTGTTGCTCCATGCTCCAATAAGAAGTTTTTTTTCTTTGATAATTTTGACCACAGATATGTATGATCTTACCAACCATGGAAAGCTGGCCAGATTTTGAAGGGCAGGCTATTTTTGGCCACCTTTTCTAGGCCCCTCCCTATGTAGGGGAGCAATGCTGTCCGGAAAAGGTCTGCTCAGTCGCCCTGGATGCTGACAAACTGTTCCGCTACCCTTGGTACAGAGCAGAACGACCACATGTCCAAGGGCCGCCTACGTGCAGGGTTCTGACTACAACTCCCAGTGGTCATCTCCACATATTTCATCGCCGGTCGTCCATCGCCGTAGGACTTTGGTAGATGCAGGTAAAGAACGATGAGTGTGATGATGAGGATGAATGATAAATGCAAAACTTAACCTGTTTGTGAAGGAGATTGAAGTGAAATGGCTTTTGCACAGAGCCAGTCTAACTCTCTCAGCCTTGGTGGTTATAACTCTGTAGTACGAAGATTCGTAACGGTGAGGACTGCTTCGGCTGCTTTGTCATGCCCTGCGTTCTCCACAAAGCGTTTGTAGACTCGATTCTTAATCGTTGGATCACTCAGTTGATTTCTGCCTCCCAGTCTGCCGAAGCTGGTTTAGCATGCTAGGAATGGCAAGCGCTCCTAGCTCACACAGGGGTTGAGGCCAATTGGCTACCCTCAACCTGGTTTAGCCGGCCAGTTGAAGCCGTCTCCCATTATGTGGCCGCTGCCTATTATACATCTGCTTGGAGCCAAAGGGGGCCAAGCTGCTCCCGAAGGAGCACGACGTGCTTCCCACAGGTACTACACCATCCAGAGCACCCCGAACACCACTGACATTCACATTATTACCTAGTAATGTGGTTATTTTGAGAAATAGTCATGTCCTTGTACTAATATGATGTTTTTGTGATTGCATTGATGTGTTTCATAGAAATTCCACGTGTAATTTCTATATTCAATGCGATTATCACACTTTGCAGTTGTGTAACCGATTCACAAAATCTGGGTGTAGCATTTTCACGATGGCATGCAGGCACGAGTACAGTACAATGGAGAGACATCTGAACCATTCCCAGTAACCAATGGCGTCAAGCAGGTCTGTGTTGTGGCACCGACACTGTTCAGTGTAGTGTTCTCTGCCATGCTGACTAATGCTTTCAGACAGAGAGGTTGGAGTCAACATTAGGTACCGTATAGATGGAAACCTATCCAATCACAGGAGGCTTCAAGCCTCTTATGGAAACGAACATTCCTTACAAGGGTTGGCTTTACCGCGCGCGCACAGAACAGAACCAGCCCTCTAACCCTCGGATGACCAGAGAGGTCGAGCAACACACAATAACAATGCGAAGGATATTGCAGATGATAAATCAGATGATAGTATTGATTTTATTGCTGATATCGATGAGTCCCCGTCGGTTTATATCTTATTGGGGATATAAAACAAATCTCGTAGCATATGATGATGTGATGTCAGACAAATAAACAAATCGAGTACGAGACAGACATAAAAACACCGATATTATCCATGTTATTCAGCAATATACTCAGATACCTGAAGTAATCAGGGATAATAGGAATCATCTAGTTTTCTTTAATGGAATTAATACCTACACGATGAAAAATATTCATCGGACTTGGTATTCAAGGGACATGATTATGAGTAAATTAAACAAAAACCTCTTCTCACAAGCTCAAACGATTCCTCATGGATTTGTCATGATACATGTACATGACCCCAGATCAAGGAATCGCATTTGTATCGATAAATTTTTGGTTTTGACACTATACTCTCTGTTACCTTTTTGTATCCTATGCGCGCCCTGACACACACTTCACAAACAATAATCCCAGGCGACCGCACTTAACTAAATTGGTTCTCACGCTTAGTCGGTAGCCAATGAAATACGTGGCAAACTATTTATTTATTGTATACAAACACCAAGGGACCGTTTAGTTTTTCGCTCGTGGTACAAACATTGCATTGGATTTGATATCACTTACAGTATATAAAATTTGGTTTCACATAGCAACGCGGGGGGACGATTGATTTTTCGAGGTCAATACACAAACATGCATACATGTTGATAGACAATAGTGGACACAACAAAGTGTTCTCCGCCTGTTTTTTTTTTTTTTTTTGACTAGCGGCCGCTAGTCAAAATAAAAAAGGTGGATAACAACTTGTTGATCTAGACACATGCTCAGAGAAGCGGTCAGTTTACAAAAAAAATACCAAAACAAAGCCGTAGCTCCCCCCCCCCCCCGCTTGGATTTGAATTGTTGATTGTAATTATTACCTTTTATATAAATATTACGTTACGAAGGAACTTACACATGACATAGTTTAGCGTGCAATGTTCACTAAAATTTCTCACAATGAATAGTTGCCATAAGCACTTAATATAATCTATAACTGTAATCGAAGAAAAGCATGCATAACGCGGCCCGACATATCAACACTTATGTAATTTAAGTTTGTCCTGTTAGATATAGATAGTAAAAAAATGTATTTCGATTCAGCTTCATCTCATATATAAACACTGGGAAATAGGCAATCCACTTCAACTCGGTCATCTTTCAAACCTTTAACTGGTGTCTATTTAGACAACAACGTTTGCTTTCTCAATATTTTCTTGAAAAGCACAATCAGATTGGTAAAGGGTCGCTTACATTTTTAAATCTTCGCTAAGCTTTAATGGCGTGAATTTTAGATGGCTATCCAATATATGAGACAAAATATGTATATTACAATGTCAGGCTTAATTTAATACATCATATAATACATTTCAATGAACGCTGTACAGAATAACAATGAAGATTGTCCTGAATAAAAGACAGGTTTATCCAGAATAACGTGAACGTAGTAAGGAATAAACAGAATAACAGTGAAGGTAGTACGAAATAACCAGAATAACAGTGAACGTAGTACTAAATAACCAGAATAACAGTGAAGGTAGAACGAAATAACCAGAATAATAGTGAAGGTAGTACGAAATAACCAGAATAACAGTGAAGGTAGAATGAAATAACCAGAATAACAGTGAAGGTAGTACGAAATAACCGGAATAACAATGAAGTACGAAATAACCAGAATAACAATGAAGGTGGTACGAAATAACCAGAATAACAGTGAAGGTAGTACGAAATAACCAGGTAGTACGAAATAACCAGAATAACAATGAAGGTAGTACGAAAAAACCAGAATAACAATGAAGGCGGTACGGAATAACCAGAATAACAATGAAGGTAGTACGAAAAAACCAGAATAACAATGAAGGCGGTACGGAATAACCAGAATAACAATGAAGGTAGTACGAAAAAACCAGAATAACAATGAAGGCGTTACGGAATAACCAGAATAACAATGAAGGTAGTACGAAATAACCAGAATAACAATGAAGTTAGTACGAAATAACCAGAATAACAATGGTGGTACGAAATAACCACAATAACAATGAAGTTAATACGAAATAACAAGAATAATAGTGAAGGCAGTACGAAATAAACAGAATAATAGTGAAGGTAGTTTTATGAGACTTTTATTAGATGTTTGGCTGGAACGTTCTATAGATTAGTCTCATAAACACAGGCTGGGAACTCAGGAGGATAGTAAGAAGAAAAAGGATGAGTCCCCAGATAAAGAATGTCACCCAATGATGAAATGTCAAGGGAATTAGTCAGGTACGGAATCGAAGCTGGAATGAAGAGTCAAACGTCAATTTTCTGCTGATACGTAGAACTTTATTTAAATAATCAACACACGTATATATTACTACATTCTAGAAACACATGTAAAAGCTTTATAATAAAAATTCATGAAATTCATATTACATTTTCATCATTAAGCTTTACAACTTCATTTTATTCATATAACTTCTGCACCTTAGAATATTATACAATATTTAATTCTTAATCAATTTCAAGATAGTAAAAGTATTAAATATAATAACAATAAATGCATTTTAATTTTTTTTAAATAGAATATTGATTTAGAATATATTGCCAGATATTACTCTTTCTTGCTTAAAGAATACTTTATTTCAATCTTTAAATCAAAACATTAAGATGGAAGCGAATTCAACCTTTACAATAAAAATTATATAAATATAATTAAATAATAATTCTTTAGAACATGTAAACATTCCATTACGATATATTGTAAATAAAAGAATTCAATAGCAATGTTGCACACAAAATAATTTTACCATTAAAATTTCAATCATTAAAAATACTTATTCCTAAAAGAAGTTATAACATATACAGTTCCTTACCTGGAATGAAGAGTCAAACATCAATTTTCTGCTGATACGTAGAACTAAATCCGAGCCGATTGCGCTTCTGTATTTATACACATTCGGCCAGATTCAGGGTTAGACAAGGTCATACCCTCCACGCATCAGTCAGAAAAATACTGACTCTCTCCAACCGGTAAGAACCAGTTTCAACAGGTGAAAACCACCTTATTTTACGTCATAAGACTTAATTTTGTAGTTATTTATATTCGTTTGACGACGTCAGACCAAATATGGATATCCGTTAGTTGGAAGCCATCTTGTTTCTGTGTCGTCCAGAAGTTTCTTAGAGAATATTACTCCACCTTTATTAACCGAATTGGAATTAGGCCAATAACTAGGTTACGAAACATATTTTTACTGATGGAACCTAGAACTGTAGCTGAGCAGGCAAAATCCATGTATTATGTTTTTCGTATACAATCTCACACAACATTGTATATTGACAATGTTCTTAGTTATTTTTACTTGTGTTATGTAGTGTGGTTATATAATTGCCATTTTTCACTTGCTCAGCAACCATTTCTATTCTATATAGTTGTGTTACAAATTACCTTTAATATCTTTTAGAATAAAAACAAATAAAACATTACTTTAATACAATTTAAAGATTATAGCAATCTTATTAATTTTAATAAAAAATCAATTCCTAACAGTAGTACGAAATAACCAGAATAGCAGTGAAGGTGGAACGAAATAATCAGGTAGTACGAAATAAACATAATAACAATGAAGGTAGTACGAAATAAACAGAATAACAATGAAGGTGGTACGGAATAACCAGAATAACAACGAAGGTGGTACGAAATAACCAGAATAACAGTGAAGATAGTACGAAATAAATGTACCAAAATAATGGTGAAGGTTGTCCAGAAAAAAAACGATAATTTATTAAATATTCTTACTAATACCTTAATGACATTCAACTTATTAAAACCTTAATGACATTTAACTTATCAAATATCTTAGGAAACTGACATCTAACTTATCAAATACCGTGTTGACATTTACTTATCAAATACATTGATGACATTTAACTTATGAAATACCTTGATGTCATTTACCTTATTAAATACATTGATGACATTCAACTTATGAGATACCTGAACGGCATTTAACTTATCAAATACCTTGATGACATTTAGCTTTTTAAATACCTTGATGACATTTAACTTATGAAATACCTGAACGGCATTTAACTTATCAAATACCTTGATGACATTTAGCTTTTTAGCTTTTTAAATACCTTGATGACATTTAACTTATGAAATACCTGAACGGCATTTAACTTATCAAATACCTTGATGACATTTAGCTTTTTAGCTTTTTAAATACCTTGATGACATTTAAATGATGAAATACCTGGATGACATATAACTTATCAAATACCTTGATGACATTTAATTTTTTAATAACGTGATAACATTAAACTTATTAAATACCTTGACATTTAACTTATTAGTTATCTTGATGGCATTTAACTTATGAAATACCTTGATGACATTTAATTTATCAAACACCTTATTGACATTTAACTTGCCAACATGAATTAATAGATTTTAAATCTACTTAAAAATACTAAACAGTACGTGAAGCAATGACTGATGAAAAAAGAAACATTATTCTCAAGTAAAAAGGCAACATAGAATGTTTTAACAACAATTTGTATTTTAAAAAAAATAATATCTGAAACATGTCTTCTAGGAATGAATACTGATATAAATAAATATAAATACCGACATTGTAAAGATCCTTAACATTAGATTGACTAATGAGCACTCTGGACTTTTAATATTACTGTGAAGTATCGAATTTCTAATAAGCAGTGAACCTTAAAATTGAATGTGGCGAGCTTAGAGATTTTATCACATTTAGACCAGGAGAGTATTTTGATAAGGGTCATAGAATGTAGAGAGAGAGATGCTCCAGGGTAAACCTAAGAAAAAACTAGTACTTTTTTCGTTAAACAAGGGAGGGATCATGTGTCTGTCTTGCGAGAAAGACAATGTTTAGTTCTGGACGCACAAGTTCTAAAGTTAACAGCAATAAGGAAACAGTTTTCCGAGGGAGAGGAGACTAGACAGTCCATAGACGGAATTTGAAAAAAAAAGAAAGTTTATTTGTTTAATTAGGAATTTTAACGTACCCTGAACAATTTTTCAGTCATATCGCTACGATGTCTGCAGTGAGGTTGTTTATAGTGATGTTTTGCACTGGGGCATCATACTCCAGACATGTAACATGATGTTCCACCCAGTTACATTATCCTGACACCAGACTGACCAGTCCAAACACTAACCTCTTAATGCTGAGCGTCAAGCGAGGCAGCTTTTGGTACCTTTTTTGTAAGTCTTTGGTATGACTCAGTCGGGGATCTAACCCACGACCTCTCGCTTCCGCGGCAGACGCTCTAACCACAAGGCCATTGGAGCGGTATAGGGAGAAAGTGATGAGTAATGTCCGGAAGGGGAAAGGACGAGTAGAGAGTAAAATCTAGGAAGTCCAAGAAGGACGAGGCAATCGAAAAGGGAAGGCACGATGAAAATAATTCAGTCAGTCGTGGATATTGTGCTCTTTTCGCCACTCGTTATGATGATGTAATAAATTCAAATTAGAGACTGCTAATAAATCATGTTGATATCATTTAAGTTTAATTAAAATTACCATTATTAATTTGTTTCATTATAGTTTTTTTTTCTTGTCAAGGGGGCTTGTATTGCTTTATTCCCCCCCCCCCTCACACACACACACTAATCTTGCGCAGTTCTCTGGTGATATTCTATATTTCATTCATACCGGGTCATAATATCAAAGGTCATTCGCTAGATAGCGTAGCTAAATCCAATTATCAACCTTTCTTACTACTAAAGAGGGCGAACGTTTCACAATAACATTTATCACCGGTTTTCTTTTTTTTCGTGTACTTACAGCATCTTTTAAAATAATGAATTACATTGATTATTGAAATAATAGCGTAGTTCCTCTTATGGTGACTACAGGTCCGAAACTTCAGTCTAACCTTGTCAATTTTAATTTCTGAATTTTTTTAAGAACTATCAAAGTATTGGTATAACTATTTGGAAATACAAATGAATTTATTTACATTACTAAATTAATAAGTTATTTTGTGCAAAATGTTTATTTCTGTACCTTAGAAACTCTATAAATATCTTGCACGGTTAGATTTAAATATTTAGGTAGTTTTATTTGTCCACATTTTGTTAGTCGATCCTTACTACGCCAATTTTGTAAGACTCTACTTGTTGTATTAAACTTAATAATCATAAATCTGTATTAAAAACATTAACAATTTGTATTATTACAATAATTTCCGAACAATATGCCTATATGTTTACACAAATGGGGGGGGGGGACAACCAGGGGTGTGGACTGTCACATGTTGTGTTGATGGGTTAGATATTTGGGTGAAATTTATTTTAACTAGTAGTCTTAGCGCAAGACGACTTTGAAAAATTCGAACAATTCTGCGTTCGTATGATATTGAGCAAGGGTTGTTTTGAAAATTGTGGCAAACCGGCTTAGAGTGATTGAAGGAGCTATTATATATTTATACATGTATACCAAACCAAACCTGAATTGATCCGTTTCCGAAGCATGTATGTTTATCTCCATCCATTTTATGTGAATACACATGTCTGAGATGTAGTCTGTTGGAGGATTAAAGTTACCATAACTGTAAATCTTCCGCAACGATGAAAACCAGAAATCATCAGAGTACAATCAACTTTCATAAGGGAATCACTGGTAACTCTGAACATTGCCGCAATCAATTTGTCACACAGGTCTCTCAAGTTTTGGGTTGTACTTGGAGACCGACGCTGCCTGACTCCTATTTCAAAATGCCGCGAGTCCAAGAGAATTGTATCTTCTGTCTGAATTCAAAAGCAAATTTACTCTGGCTCTGATATAATTAAACATTATGCCAGAGAAGTAGAGGCCTAAATATGGGGATTTTACGGTATGAATCATGAATATTGACGGAGACAAGTCATAGTGCCTTATGCCTGGCCAGACAAAAGTCTCCATCTTGAAACGTTCTTTCAGAATAAATCAGTTCAAGGCTGAAAGGTTAAATTATTACTTTCCACCTTTTCTTTTGAAACCAGAAAGATTATGGAATAGAATGCCCACTCTGCATTCTTCTGCATAAGTGTGTGTACATCTTTCGTTAAATAAACCAGTTTGGAAAAGTTAAAGAGGATAGATGTCCTTAACAAGGAAGGATGTTTCTGAAACGAAGCCAGTAGCCATCATTTAAAGTGGAATTGGCCAACACACAGTGTCCATAATATTTGATCAAGTCACTTACTGAGAAGAGTAAGACCATTCAGCAGAAGGCCCAACTCCATATGTCTGACGCCACAGGAGTTTGAAGACTTTTTCCTTTGGCCTCTTTGGCCGAATGACCTAGCAAACGACGGGTAGATGGGAGCCTTAAACAGAGACTGCTTGTGAAAGCATTGAGGCTGTGACTGATTTGATGGACTTTAGAGAAAGTTTCATAGGGTTATCTGGATATGTACGCTTCATATCCTGTTTTAATGGGCCTGAAGCTGCTGCCGGGTACCTGTGTTTGCTGGTCCCACAAATCGTGTTATACAAGAACCTAAGGACAATCTGTATTACAAGAGTTGCAGACCTTAACACCGGTGAGATACAAAGTTTTTCTACCTCCACATGAACCGTTATTTTTCTTTCCAACGTTGTTACCTGTGAGCATGCTGGGAAATTATTTGTTTATTCCCATATTTTATGCTTTGAAACCGTATGCAGAGTCCAAACAATGTATGCCTGCAAAGTGTCTTCTTTCTTACGTCAACAACTGACAGGAAGACTGTTTATGGGTTATCAAGTTCACAAATCTTATGTTGATAGGTTTTGGAGAATCAAAGTTGACTTTGAAGTGAAGGACAAAAAAAAAAATCCCCAGTGCAACTTCTGATCGAGGACCTTTGACTGCTGTTTGATGTTTAGCACATTTTGCGTGAGATTTCAAAGTACTTTTACCCACAGAAATTACAATGTCTTAGGACATACTTTTTAATGAGCCAAATAAATGTCTGCATCTCTCTGTTGCCATTCTATATATACTTGATTTTGAGACACGATGAACAGAATTCTGTCTTGTTATCTTTGCACCAAGGGATCTAGACAAGTGAAAAATACGCAACCAAATTAAACAGACGGTTATCGAAATTCGCGGTCTCATTGGAGCAGATATTTTATTCATGACATCAGTTTTCATTTTCAAGGCTTTCCTGGATGCCTATGAAACTCAAGGGTTTTTAAGGATTGCTACAGACCTGTGAAAGGTTCTTGCTGTGATCTGGCTATAATTGTTATGTCTTCAAGGCGTCATACATGCAGATGTAAAGAAATGCAAAGAGCACAATTGCCATTAAGAGTACATTATGCAATGTCATCACTGCAGCCTCTATCAAGCATGAAAATCTAGTTGGAAGCCGATTCCTCCTTTTGAGACTGAAGGAAGCCACTGAAAAAAGATGAGCATGCAAGATGATCGTCATGACAGTATGGGACCTAACCACCAAGGTTTTAATCGGGATGCGAGCCCAGGTATAAGCTTATATTTCCTTGGTGATACCTCAGTCCAAGGGAGGATGGTTAAGGGGCAATGCCAGAGAATTAACTTGATAGGTGGATGTACTAATCAGTAGTCAAAACATAGAAGAGGGGACAGACCACACCTGCTGCCTGGTGAACTCTTGGTCTAGGAAAACTTCGTAGACACTCTAGGCCCATCACAGAATGTAGGAACAACAAAATATCTGTAAAAGAATCTGGTCCCAGAATGTTAGGTGGAAATGAGAGCAATGGCATGGAAGGTACTGTTACCGCTGGTCACTCTGCGAACTCATTTGAGTCCACCATAATGTTAATGACATCATCATCCTGAGCCCACTCCTCAGACAGTTCTGTCCGTCTAAGAATCTCTCCACAGTCGGAGACATCAATATGGGGTTCACATCATCCCAAGGCTGATCATGGGGGTGGGGTGGGGTGATGCCACTAGCTTTACAAGTTGTTCTCCTAGGTTAATGGGAACTCAGATCCCTTCTGTGACGACAGGCCTATCTAAAATCATGATATTACAAGTAAATTGTGAACTCTCTCGACAGTGGGAGACATCAAAATGGGTTCCCATCGTCCCATTTGCTGCTCATGAGGGATGATCCCATTAACCCTATTTGTTGCTCTCCAAGGCAAATGTGAACGATGATCTATTCTAATGCGACAACAGGCCTTTGTAAGTTTCTGTAAAGTCATTAATCATATTGTAAAAAAAAATTTTGATATTTAGATTTGTGTTCATCATGATCTTTAAATGACTAAACACAAATGTGGTGGGGGTGTTTACATTTTCTTCAGCTATTTTTATACACGTACTGGATTAAGTTAAATAATTCAGACTACGTTTTGTTGAGTAACAGTAGTATGTAATTATAATCCATTATCATATTTTCCTACCAGATACATTGAATCTTCAAAATTAGTTGTATTGATTTCACAAGACCTATTTGTGCATTACATTTTTATGACATGACTATAGCCTTGTTCTGATACCTTTCTATTTCCGATTGTCACAAAGTTACTGAAAAAGAGATAATATGCTATTTTTAATTATGATGTGCTTAATTGTAAGATGACAAATATTTGTATTAGTTAGAAAATATGTGACAATAATAACACAGCTGTAATTTTCTCTTTATTCTTCCCTTTGATGCCCCTGGGTCAGTGACCAGCTGAACAGATTTGCTATCAGCCTATCTGGTCTGTATGTGACCTAAAGTAAGTTTATAGGTAGTGGTTGAGCATCTGATCTAGGTGTCAGAGTAGAGGGCTTCCGGTAGTGTTCAAAGGTCAACACATGAATCCTATACATGCATTTCTTTGAAACTCTAGTGTCTACTTTTGAAAAGAGTGTGTAGAAAACCCAAGTATAAAATTACATGTTTATCCTTTCGGAGAATTTATATTTTTATTTTCATTGGGTTTATCATACATTGCATAACTTTAATCTATGTGATTCAAATCATTGGTCACTGAATCATATATTGGAGAAGTTTATTCTCAATTACTTTTTTTTTTTTTTACATGTACAGATGTATCCGATTCAGTATCAACAAGTGAGTGAATAGGGTTATTTCTCACAATTCACTCATAAATTGAAGTTTGACTCAGTAATAGTGAGCCTATTTGTTTCTCAATTTGAGCCATTGTCTTTCTAAATTATTCAAATGCACAAATATTGTTGAATATTTATAACTACCAAAATAATGCAAGGGTTAAATACCTTGTTGAAATTGGTACTGTGATATTTTGCTATATGCACATCTTTTAGATTTTTGATATATGTAAGAACAAGTCTATGTCATTGAAAATTGTTTTATTTTGGACCGTACATTAGAGGTTTCAAATTACCAGCATTGAACCTACGACTGAAAACCATTTGATTTAGTGAAAACAACACATAACTGTTACACTAGATTGTCTAAGTGGAGTTCAGCCTTCTTTTGTTGATATTATGCCTGAGGCAACAAAGACCTGGTCCATGGCCAACCACACCCATTCTATTTCAAGAACAAAGACATGCATAACATGATAATTGGCGGGGGGGGGGGGGGGGGGGGGGGGGGGGGACCAAGAAGCCTCATTTCCCAGAAAGGAAGATAAACATGAACATATTAGAGGGTGATGCTAATCCAATAGGTGATGTCAACCCCTCCTTAGGTTCTAGCAATCTAATCCCGATCCCCAATGAAATTAAACAGTAACATTGAAACAACCTGATCCCTGTTCCCAGAATGATAATCAAAAACTGGTGATTAGTGTTTGAAGTCTTGTGACCAGTGTCCAGTTAAAGATTGGTCCAGCAATGAATATCTAATGAACCCACAATAGATTTATATGATCAAGATAACTGCTCTTTACTCCTAAGAAGGTGCTATTCGCTTATCACTGAGAGACCAACATTGATTGGGCGTTGCACATCTCCACATGGGAGGTGCAACTTGATCTTAGGCGTTTTCCTTCCCATGGGAGTGATCAAGGATCAATCCCTCACCAGCACTGATTGCATCATAATGAGCATCAGAGATCCTGGCCTTTTGGCAATTTCCAAGCCTTAGAAAACCATAACAAACCTTCGTGGGAATGGAGAGACAATTAAGCCTCTAAAAATTAACAAATTAAGAGATAAGACTCAAGGAAAGCAAGAACTAATGATAAAGACTCTTTTGATATAAAAAGATATTTTATGTGCCAAAAATATTGTTAATAGATAAAATAAGCAAATTTCAATTAGTGAAAGATTCCAAGTGTACTTTAAATATCTTCCAAGAAAAGAAATGGGTGGTATTCAATATACTTACTGTGACAAAGCAGTCACTGGGATCATGTTTTTTAAAATAAATTTTGGCCCTCCAATAGATTGTGGAAAGGACTAATTGCTTTGGACTAGGTTCTTTTGAGTCCTAGACATGGAAAGCAATGCAATAGTGGCAGATTGTGTATAAAAGCAACTTTTCATGTCAGTTACCTTAACCTTTTAACCCAAAAGTAAATGATCTGACCTTAAGTGCAAGTTATTCACTATTCTGTGAAAACCCTTTTATTCATTCAGATGGTGGAAAATTTGAGTTATTGTGCACAAACTATTGTCCTTTCTTCAGTGACCTTTCCCTTTCTCTTTTTGATCCCAAAACTGGTAGTGGTATTGCTTGTTCGAAAAGCAGACAATTGACAAAGTTTCAAGATGGTAGCAGGCTTGTAATGTTGTGTGGAAACCATTTTTTATATTCTTTCAGCCTTGAACATTGATTCTCAAATGGAAAGGTTTCTTCCATCAAACAAAGAACAGTCTTAACTTGACAAAGGTAGATTAAAAGTTAATATACAGCCAGACAGACTGTTCATGGGATAATACACTCAGCCAAATGGCAAGCAAATAATAATGAACTAACACAGCCTTTAATTGCTTTACTTTATTTCACTTTGATCAATGTACCTAAAAGCACAATCAATACACAGACAAGCATAAAAAGTAATACAATGCATAAAATTATGATGATTGACAGATATGAATAAAAAAAAAAAAATGGAATATGAAAGTAAAGTTAGGAAAAATTTAATGATTGGCAGATATGAATAATACACAAATGGAATATGAAAGTAAAGTTAGGAAAAATTTAATGATTGGCAGATATGAATAATACACAAATGGAATATGAAAGTAAAGTTAGGAAAATCAGACACTGGCTTAATATAAAGTGTATCTTCTAACGAGAGATGAACATCATGGGAAATACAAGAGTATAAAAGTAGTTATTACATCTTTGTATTTGTTCATACAAAGTACTGATATCATATATAAATTTAAGGGCCATGACCTAGAACAAATGTCTGTACAACTTTAAGGAAATATAATTTAAGAATTGTCTCTAAAGTCTGTATCAAGGGTTTGGTTGTGTTTAAAGATTTTAAAGCCTGCCTATTTATCTACATTCCATTTATTTTTTATATTAATATAATTCATTGATAACTATAAAATTAAACTTGATATATCAGTCAAATAATATGACATTTTTAGTAGGCATCATTTGCATTTTATAGTCTTTTTCAGCAATTCTTGGTGACAAAATAATAGTAAAATAGGGCTGCTTAAAAAAGTTAGAGACAAAGTTGGGGGAAACTAGAGATATTTTATTGAGGAAATTAGCATGAATTTAGTGCAAATTAATAATCAAACAATCTTTTTTTAATACTTAACTTACCCTCACAAATTTGAATAATAGGATGGTCTATGTCTCTTTAGTGCAGGCTGCCTCAATGTTTTTGAGCTTTATATGCCCATATCAGTCATGACATCATATAATTAGGCAACTTGACTTAAAATCAGCACAGCAACATCTATGCATTGTAATTAACTGCAACTGATTGTATAACCAATGTTACAGTATTGTAAATAGGTAAAAAATACCATATATATTCTTACTTATAAGACGATGTCAACTGCAAACATAAATCTTGATCTGTCATAGCATAATGCATCTGTTTGTTCTACTGATTACTCCTAACAAGCTACAAACATCCAGATTTGGCAATGTATTATGCAATGGCTGGTATGGATCTGTGCAGTTTACAGTTGGACTAGTCTATAAATGAATATATATATATATATATATATATATATATATATATATATATATATATATATATTAGTTAATCAACTGTCACTAAAACAAGCAATTTTATTTCATTTTAGTTTTAAAAACCTCACCAAGTATTTACTCTCCAACAGACTTAAATTCAGTTTGAACTGTCCCTTAAAACAGGTAGTTGTAATGTTGGGGTTACCTGTAAATTTAGTAACAACACATTTGCAAAGATTACCACTACATACATGCCAACCCCTGACGAGGAAAAAGTGTAATCCAAGTGGTCAAAAAGAGGAATCCAAGCAGAAAAAGAGTAATCCACATATAACATACTACAATTACAATTAACAATGATTTATTTGCTTTTCTCGTCTTTTATCATTCATTAATGGTTCAAGTGTTCATATGTAGCACTTTAGCTTTAGAAAGCAACAGATTGTCATGTTGCATTTCAAAACATTTTGTACCAGCTGAGGCCATGAATGTTTTGCATACCAGTAGAGCACTCATTACTGGGTTACTTAGCCTGGACCTGAATTCAGTTTTATTTTTGTTAACAACACTGAACAATCTCTCAGTCAGCATTAGAATGGTAAAGAACCAATATTCCTTTCATAACCTGACAAAGAAGAGGAAATTTATTTCTTCCAGTGATAGAGTCTTTTAGCTGGGAAATAAGCATACATGCCAACCCCTGACGATGAAATGGCGTAATCCAAGTGGTCAAAAAGTGGAATCCAGGCAGAAAAAGCGTAATCCACATATAACATGCTAAAATTTCAATAAACAACGATTATTTGCCCTTCTCATCCTTTACTGTTTCAAGTTTTCATATGTAGCACTTTTAGCTTTACACACATCGACTAGAAACCTTCTTAAGACGTTTAGCGCTAAATTTTAAAATTCTTTCAACACGGCCGGAAATAAATGTCACGTGATGCTGTACTCTTTTTCTTAATATTTAGAGGATTCTGTTATATTTCGTTTCGGGTGTTTTCGGTTGCCTTTTTCTAATTTATCTGGGAATTTTTGCTCACATAAATGCATAGAGTAAAATAAAATATACTTTTCAAGCGCTAAAATATATTTAGACTGGTTCTACAAGAAATATGAATTAGAATATGGAATCTGCGAGTAAAGATTAAATTTGGAAACCAGTCTGCTATCTCTTCACTACGCATGCTGATTTTATAAATAGAATTGAGGTCAACAGTAGAACCAGGTTAGCTATAAACAGAACATGATACTGTTACGAAAGTCCACGGTCTAGCGTACTCTTATATTGTAGTTACGTAAATGTCGTTTTTTCTAAAATACGGTCTGTGGGATTAATAGAACTTTAATAATAACGAGAAAACAAATAATTGATTTTTTTGTGGGAGGTGGATATACTGAAAAAGCGTAATCCATATACGTTTAATCGTAACGCGTAATTTAGTGACAAAAAGCGTTATGATTACGCCAAAAGCGTAATGGTTGGCATGTATGAATAAGGTGCCATTGCACATCAACTCTATCTGCATTAAGTATATTTTCAGGTAGAATCCCAACTTGATACTTCAGGAATTCTTCTTCCAGATGATCCAAGTTAGACAAGGGTGGCAATAGAAAGGGATATCTCTTGACAAAGAATCTAACACTTTTGAAGCTTTTTGACTGTCTCTCATTTACATAAGCAACTGAAGCATTTAAAAGCAGTTCATCTCCATATGGGAATTTATGGAGCATGTAATCACAGGAAGAGTAGAATTGTGTTCTATGAATTCTCTTGCTTCTGCACCAATAGCTAGATCTTCATTATCTTTCTGGTTTGCATGGTCATGAAAGTCAATATCAGTTAAAAGTTTGGCTGATGCGATGATTTCTGGCTTAATAAACCTTATTAGCAAATCTGACAACTGGTTTGACAGAATCTTGTGCATAATATGAATGCATGGTTCTTCTTTCTGCAAGACATTTGCTGCATCAAACAATGGAATGGCACTCTTCATAAACAAGCAGTACAGTTTTGTAACTGGATCATTAAGCTTTTTGTAAACCATCTCACATGCTAGTTTTGCCCTTGGAAGTACGAGAAGATCCAGTATGCTTTTTAACAGATTCATACTCTGAAGAACCTGATCCAGATGGCTGATGAAATTTTATGTCAAAAGATTTATCTTTCACAGTCATGGTCTGAGCCTGGAGGCCCTCTAGCTGGATAGATAGAGGCCTCTCAAATAAAAATTCCATGGATTTAAATTTCTTTCTTTCTGCTACACCAATCTCTTTATTGTTAGTATGTCTGTCTATACTTTCATCTCTTGTTCTCTTCTGACTTGCAATAACAGATTCTGCTTTTGTACCACTCTTCTTCACTTTTCCACCATGTTTTCTCTGTGCAGATTCACTTTCAGTTTGAAAGAATGCTTGTAATGCATCCCAAAGCTCAAGTAAATGGCTAACACATTTGCCAAGGGATAACCATCTTGTACACACATGCTTTATAACTTTATAGTCTTCAAGATCAAACTGATCTTGTAACAACTTTAGAGCCTGTTTCCTTTTACTATTTTTCTCCAAATAATAGTAGATATCTATTAATAAATGGCCAATATCTACTTCTAATTTATCAGCAGCCTTACCAGCAGCAAGGTGCATCAAATGACAGGGGCAACCTGTTATGAACACTGATGGAGACATTTTCAAAATATAGGATGCAACTCCTTTATGAATTCCAGTCATCACTGATGCATTATCAGCTGCAAACCCCATACAGTTCTGCCAACTTATGTCATGTTTCTTCAAAACATTGTCAAGCAAATCAAAAATGTTTTGTCCAGTGGAATCTACTGTTAATTCTTGTAAAGAAAGAAGAACACTCATGACTTTGCCTTTTTCACTGTCAAAGTATCTAACACATACTGGGTACAGCTTTTTAACATCATAATCACAACTCCCGTCTGTGGCAATACTAAACGGCCCAATTTTCATTGCTTCTGCAATTTTAAGTGAAGTATCTTCTGCTAGGCACCGAACAATATGAGATGATTTTGTTCTTGCACAAGCATATTTTCCCGCAATTTTCGAATCAGGAAACATCCGCTTCAACAAGGGATCAACGTCGTCTGCTACCGCTAATGGTAGTCCGTGTTCTATTAAAACCTCGGTAAATAAGAAGTTACCTTAGTATTAGAGTTCGTAAGGCGAGCTAATTCGATGTGTTTCCTTGTTTTCACGTGTTTTTCCACATCAAATTTACCACCATGACCAATGCTAAAATCGTTTCCGCAGTCTGCAATGAGCATTATGCTGTCCTAGAATGGAACGCTGTATTATGCCATTCATATATTCATCTTTGAATTTTTGGAGGACTCGTTGTTTTGCTTTTTTCTGATCCATCTGCGAAATTTTTGGGGGAAAAAATGTGCTCTAACATACACAAAGACTAGAATCCATCTTAACATCTGAAGCCATTTAGCGCCAACGATTAGACGTCACGTGATGATGCCCTCGTCGTGTTTGGAGGATTGATTACATTTTGCTTTGTTTATTATTGACTTTTTCTAACCCATCTGTGAAATTATTTAAGAGATATTTTTTGCACTCATAAACGCATTGAGAATTTTTTAATACTTTTTAGCGCAAAAAAACTTTTAGACTGGTTCTGCACTATACAAAATTAGAACAAAGAGTATGTGCATAATGATTTAAACAAAATAGAAACCAGTCTGTTCTCTCCTCACTAAGCCGCTATAAATAGAATATGAGGTCGAAAGTTTGAAAGTATCTTAGTAACATGATAGTTGCTATAAATAGAACATGAATATTAGGAAAGTCCACGGACAAGTATACTCGTATATCGTAGTTATGTAGAAGCGGGGTATTTTTTAATTAAAAATAAAACAGTATGTAAAAAATAAAGTAATGCTAATAAAAACGAAAAAATTTTTTTTTTTTGCAAGATGGATATATCGAAAAAGCGTAATCTATAAACGTTAACGCGTAACTTAGTGGGAAAAAGCGTAATGATTACGCCAAAAGCGTAATGGTTGGCATGTATGCCACTATAATGTGAAGACATTTGCTCATTTACATTTACTGGAGTGTTTCAAAATATCTTTTGATACATGTGAACCTCAGCATACTTAAAAATTCCTGAACAGAATTTATTTCTGAGTTTGTTTCATACCTTGCTTCAAATGTAGCATACTTACAGGAAACACTTCATGTGATCATGTGACTGGGAACTCTGGCTTATAAAGGGTGATCATTAAACTTTATTTCATAAATTGATGGAAAATACAATAAAAGCAGTTGTCAGGTTATACTCAGTGATCAGTAATAATTATGAAAATATTAAAGATGTTAATGAATTATGGACAGATTACTACAAAGGGTTGATATGACATTAGTTTATAGAGATGGATTATGGTATGTGTGATCATAAGTAATTCAGAAAGGATTAAGGGCAATAATGGGTTATGGTATGATTATAAATAAATAAATAGCTCATGTGGCATAAAAAAGGTCACTTTGGCTTTGTATTTAAAGTTTGTCAAAATATCTACGTATGGCACATTATCTCCCAATACTGAAACACCAAAATCTAGGCAACCAAAATATAACATGAAATTTAATAATGAACAGAAACAGGAACTTCAGTGGCTGAAATCAACTTCAATGGCTCATGATTACGCATTCACTCTATGGTTCCCACTGAAGTCAATTATAAGAACTTTCCCAATTCGATCCAGTTGGCACCAGTCCACAACTTCTCACATCGGAGGTGGATACTCTAGCCACTAAGCCACTGGAGCAGTCAATCGTAGATGTAACTGTTGACTCAAGATAATGTTTACTTCAAACTACAAGGTTAAATCTTGCTTACGTATTGTGATTCCAAATACTGTAGCCTTAACATGTTGGATGGTAATTAAAAGCAGACTGGTTGTATAATAAGTTTTTACCATAAATTTAGAGTTAGAAATCAGATTTACAAAATCCTTAGACAGAGTATAACAAATATATTACAAAAACACATTACACGCACCTACTGCTACTTGTAACTCTCTCTACAACTGACTTAATTAAAGCATATGATTGTTAAACTGAAAAATATTTTTAAAATAAACTTTCTGCATCTCCAATGCATACATTTCCATTCCAAGTAAACAGCTTGTTTAATTGGTATCTTGTGATCTTTTAGTCCAGGTCAGTAGAATTAATCAGTTAGTGTTTATATGTGCGACTTGTTTCATAGTGTTCAGTTGGCTTTGGATACTTCCCAAAATTACCCTTGCCAAGGCAGCTTGTTTGTACAGTATTCACCAGATTATCAAATATAGACGCATTCAGCAAGTTTATATGAAGCTAGTTAAGATTACTAAGAGGTATTTTGGGACTAGAATTATATAAGCCAAGTTGTTTACTTGGAGTGGAAATAAATACAGTAGGGTTTCCATGGAGATGCAGAAGGGTAGCTTAAAATAATCTTGCTCATGCCAAATTTTACAATATTTTGCTTTTATTTAGTTAGATGTAGATAGGGGTACAAGTTGTTGAGAATCCCAGAGAAACAATATTTGTGTCAAAGTTACATCAGCAGGAGTTTTGAAATATGAATGCAAGATTGTGGACAACATATTTTTGTGTGTCCTAAGTCCCTCAAATCTAAACTACTATGAACTTCATTGGGTGTGCAATCTATCTATCTATCTATCTATATATATATATATACACACACACACACACACTTGAATTTCCTTCAGTACATATTTGTGAGGTTTAGTATTAGCCAAGGGTGTTAAATGAAATACAAACTTGAAGATAGCAATTCATTTTCACTTTAAAACAATATTTTAGGAAATCAAAACAAAAAAGTCTGCCAGATAGATGCAAGTGTAACATATTTGTGAGGTTTAATTACAAAAGGGTCTAAATTTCTGGCATGAAAAATGCAGAAATATACAATTTAGCAATTACGTTTTAGTCTCAAAACTAAATAATTTTAAAGAAACATGGAAAGCACTTTAATAAATACTGGCAAATATTAAGTGATAATAAAGTAAAATGTCATCAAGAGTCAAAACAGAAAATTCCACTGTGCAACTCTTTAATATGAATACCATATTGATACATGTAATTTTGTTTTTTGTTTGGGGTTACCTGAGTACTGATAAAACATTTATAACAAGAATATAAGTATCCGATAATAAGATGATAGTACAGTGTATGTGAAAACTGAAAAAAGCAAATAAGAGTATTGCATATTGCTTTAGAACTATTTGTGCATTAAGAACAAACTGCTACATTTCATGTCACTTTCAAATGTTGTGTCCCCCAGACCAAATGTTCTCTCCCCTTCAAATCCTAGGTGCAACACAGTCCAGGTATGGGTATGATAAAGGTATACAATCAGTAGCAAAGCAGCTTGATATGTCATATGCTGACATACCAAATACAAATAAAATTACTTGAAACTTAAAACAAACTCACCTCAGAAATGAAATGAGTTCCTCAAAATCCTGAGATTATACAAGAAATTAGTCATGAGGGAGAAGACCTTTATATCTACCTCCTGGTGAAGGCAGAAGTTCTTCATATATATCTCCGTGCAGAGAAAGCTTTTCTCAGAAATATTTCTGTTAACCAGTTCCCCCAAAGTAATAACTTATCTTGCATTATAAAAACAACTCGGCTATTGACCATTGAAGCTTTTTAAAAATTTCTTTATGCCTGATCAGTGAAAAGTTTGCTGCATCCTTCTGAATACAACTGCACAAGTCTCACCAGTTCTCAATCATACAAGTGCTTGCAGATAAACACTACATCTACTGAAGTACATATCAATTGAAATGATTGACAGAAGGACACAAACAAGACAATTTGGTAAATGTTTACAGGAACCACAGGTGTGTAAACTGTACCCCATTTGAGTTTTAAAAGTTGTGTGATAGCACTATTGCTTGTAGAAAAATACCTTGATAATGTGACCTAATGGCATTACTGGAAATACAGAACAATCATTCTCATAAAACAAGCACAGAACAAAGTAGTGGGTAGGATGGCTTTGTTATAAACTCCTCTACACTCTGGTTTAAATAAATATCAAACTCCAGACTGATGCACTCATGATATAAGTACAGGAGAAAGTACCAGGTAGGATAAACTTTGTATTAAATCTCCATTTCAATAAATATTCACCTCAAGACTGATGCACTCATGCTACAGGCACAGGACGGATGGACTTGGATTAAACTCCATGATCTTTTAATGTCAATAAATATCAAACTCAAGAATAATGCACTCATAACAAAAACAACACCGGACAAAGTAAGACTGATGATGAACAGATCTCTATCTATGTCTCCGCACAAGTTTCATGAAACATCTGACTCGAGATTGATGCATTCCAGAAGTCTGTGGACATACCTAGGTCCTGGTTTGACCATGGATAAATTCTTCAATATCTGCTCTGTACTGCAAAGAAATGAAAAGCATCCTGTACATGTATTTTAATTTTATGGATGTTTAATTAAAACATGCATGGGACCAAGGAAAAACTTTTAAAGTAGGGTACTCACTCATTGATACAATTAAGATGTTTCTTATCATTTGTATATGAAAATATAGAATTTTCCTATCAATTTTATTTGAACTCTGTGAATCAAAGTACCATGGCATATGTTTTTTTAAAAACTGCCTTCCCTGGATACTATGTATGTTTTAATTGAACAACCCTTAACATTTCTTATCATGACTGTTTTTATTATTATTTTTCTTTCATGGATCATAAATGTAATCAGATTTGTGTGTGCATGGGGTGGCAGTGGTTTAAGCTAGTTTAATCATGTTGTTGCTGTAGGGTTTAACGCCATTTTTTTAGCACAAGATAGGCTATACATGGCAGCCAGTATTAATGGTGGAGGAAGAACCACCAACCCACAAGAAGCTACTGGCAAGTTTTGTCACATACCCACATTGGCTGAATCCGAGATGTTGTTGCAATGCTACCTCCTTTCCTGGTGCTAATTCTGAGTCCACAGACCTGCTGCAAAAACTTACATGATCTCTCAGCAGGGTAGTAAATGAAATAATAGCAAATAATGTGTTACTGCTGTTAAAGTCAAGAACTAAAGGATAATGATTGTGAGGAAATGTACAAAATGAAACTAAAATTACAACAAATCTAATTTATTGAGAATGCCTTTGTTTGACAAAGCCTGAATTTTTCTCCATTTCTTGAAGGAAGGCTAGCAAATCACTTTTAACATGCATGTTCTTGAGTAGATAAAGAAATATTTCATAAATAAAGACAAAACCATGTCTCAATGGACCATTCTGAAATGGTTGAGAATAATGGTAATTTTATGAATACACACAAAACCATGGAGATGATTTTAGATATCCAAGTGATACTAATTGTTTGGCTACATTCTAATGGTACTTTTCATTACTACTTTTAAAAAGATCAGTTGTTCTTGAAGTACTGGGTAATTGTTACAACTCCTTCAGAATTTTCTTGTGGTTGTGTTAATCAATGCTTAAGTACTCAAGAAAATCTGTAAGCTATCTAAAGGACATAATTCCAAAGTGATGTAAATCCTTCATTTTCATTGAGGTTTAGAATGTATGTTCAGAGAATACTATTAAGGTAGTTACCACATATTGGGTATATTTATTGATAGTTAACTACATTATGAGCCATGTGATTTCCCCATCCAACTGAGAAACTCAGCCATTTTCACAAGCATACAAATTAATCTGATGTTGATTGGCAAAATCCACGAGTCAACTAATTTCAGTAGAATGCTGGAACACAAGATCTGGTATGTCACCATTGTAAACAGAAGATGCCATCACCACGCTATGTCGGATATAGTAGATGATCCTTATGTGGAATTATTCAAGATTACTTTGTTCTAAATATAAACAACTAGCATATGATATGACTCAGAAAGGTTTAGCATCTTGTTTATATACATGCATTATTTACACTCCCAAAAATGAGCATGTCCGGTGACTGAATAAAGAGGTGACATCTCTTAATTCTATAGACTATCTGACTATCATTTAAGCCTAGCATTGTGATTATTTCAAAGAAGAGTTAATGTTAAATAATTATTTTAAGAAATCTATTCCTTCCTTCCAAACTTGGATAAACTGAAAGAATAGTGAAATTTATGAACATCTGGTATCATTGGGGCTTTAAATAATTCTCATGCCAATCATACCCAAATTAAAACCACATCAACTTTTGTTTTAACTTGTATGCTTAGAAAGGCTCTATACATATATATTCATCAAACATTTATGACTGTTAATGACTTACTAACCTGACTTCACCAAGAATAGTTTGTACATCTGTTTGTACCGGATTAGACAGAGGTCTCTTGTCATCAAAGTGGAAGTTGACCAGAATATCACAAAGAGTCTTTATGCTGTATATATTAAATGTCACACTCCTATAATGAAAAAATATATTTATTGTATATGAAATAAATTCAACAGCTATAATTTGCTGGAGATTTTAACAAATGGATTAGACAGCAATGTTGTCCAGTAAACTTTGAATCATATCTTGAAAGGTTAAGCCCAGAACTGGCCTTACTATTGTACATTTGAGCTAGGCTTTCCATTGTGTTTTCTCAAACTGTAAATCTGTAGAAGCATCCATACTAGATGCAGGAGGAATTCAACAAAACTAGAAATATATAAAGCTAACAGAATGTTGGAAATCAAACTCATTCATTAAGCTGTATACTAAAAATCTGATTGAACTCCAACAATAGTTGGCAAAGTAGTACTGCAAAACCAGTGGAAAGGACTGTCAACAGAGACGATAACTTTTTTCTGGAAAATAATCTGGAATGCTGGAAATAAAGCTCATTCAAGGCTTCATCAACATAACATTGCATACTAAACATAGTTGTAAAGTAATAGCATGGAAACCAGTCATGGGCGATGTTAATCATGGTGCCATAATTTCTGTACATGTGGAATGCAAGAAATACAAGTGATTCATGGGTTTAACAAAATAAAGATGCAAGCTAAATTTAGTTAAAATGCAAAAATTGTAAGGCTATGCTGTAGGATGCCATCAACTTTATAAATGATGTCATGTAACGCTGGAAATCATCATCATTCAAGTTCTTATCCCAATCAAGCTCCATGACAAATTGGCTTAAAACAAATAATCCTTGTTATCGGAATCTTGTAGAAAACCAGTCGGAAGCATGGGCAATCAGGGGACATAACGCATGTGAAAAATGTTGTGGAATGCAGGAGCTATACATGTTTAAGAGCTTATCAACATAAATCTACATAACAATTTGGTTAAAATCAAATAATCCTTGGTAACATATGCTGTGGCAACCAAAGCAGGGAGCATTAACTCCAATAAAAGATGTTTCAAAAATGCTGGAAATCAAAATCAATCAAGGTCTTGTCAATACAGAGTTGCATATAAATTCTGATGATATACAACAACAATCCACGGTAAAGTTAAGCTGTGGAAACAAAAGTAATGACAATAGGCTATAATACCTTGAAATAATGACATAGAAAATTAGAAGTAAAAATCTTCAAAGGTCTCACCAACATAAACCTGCCAATCAAACTAGGTTAAATTTAAAACGTTCACAATAATTTCAATTGCTGACATACAGTAAGGCTCCACTGAGTTTCTAAGTGGGGCCAAAAGTAGCTACGGCCTTATGAGCCAGACAGAAGAGTTTAACCAGAGACATTGCAATGGCAGAAAAGTTCAAAGAGAACCACCATGAGTGGTAAGGCTAGATTGCAAAGCTTTATTCTGAATGGTGTAGTACTTTCTATGATGTATTATATGCATCAAATAGTATCACTCTGCAATAAGTGTTTACAAAAATGGTTTTCTCAAAAATTAAAGGAGTAATCTGGAATTCATACCTATTAAGACGTATTAATTCGCAATAAATTATAAGTTAGTATACCATTTTTCAAAGTAGAAACTGTTCAGATAATCAAGATATGGGGCAAACATATATCAATGAATAAATATAACTATGACAGTACCATGTCAGGTTGAGTTTATATACATACACAGACCATAAATATAACTATGACAGTACCATGTCAGGCTGAGTTTATACACATACACAGACCATAAATATAACTATGACAGTACCATGTCTGGTTGAGTTTATACACATACACAGGCCATAAATATAACTATGACAGTGCCATGTCAGGTGGAGTTTATACACATGCAGGCCATACATATAACTGACAGGGCCATGTCAGGTTGAGTTTATAGACCTATACAGACCATAAATATAACTGACAAAGCCATGTCAGGTTGATTTTATAGACATATACAGGACACAAATAGAACTGAAAGGGACAACCCATAAGCATGCTTATCATCAATTGTTCAGAATCCAAGAATATATATATATATATATATATATATATATATATATATATATATATATATATATATATATATATATATATATATATATATAGAATATATATATAAAGAAAAAAAAATAAGAGTAAATGGTAGGGGCAAAACAAGTGCCCAAATCGGAAAGTACACACAATTTTACTTTTCAATTTATAACTGATGTTCTAATTCTGCTTTACTTAACCGATACACTGAATAAAAATGTTTGGCTTTACAATTTTATTTCCATTTTTTAATTCTGAGTGCAAAATCCTTCTATACTTGCTTAAAGCTCAAAGAATATTGGTGACCTAACTACTTTGAACTTAAAGGAAAGTCAAAAGGCATTTTTCTGTGATTGTCAAACTGGAATTGAAGTAGATTACACTTAAATTTGGTACTGAATACATGAATGAATAAAACAAAAATGTTTCTGGAGGTCTTTAAAATTCTTAGTCAGATGGCAATAAATGCAAAATTTGCATGCAGAATAAGAATAAAACTTGTACTAATCCTACAGTGTAAACAAGCATATGAAGACCAAATATCATATATATATATATATATATATATATATATATATATATATATATATATATATATATATATATATATACACACATACATACATACACACACATATACAGAGAGAGAGAGAGAGAGAGAGAGAGAGAGAGAGAGAGAGAGAGAGAGAGAGAGATTAACAAGGGCTACCTATATACATGTGATTCTACAGGTAGTAGAAAAAATTATCTTATACTGTGCATACTTTTTGAAAGTTAAAATCTACCACTTTGAAAATTAAGACTTTTTTTAAAAAGACAAAAGCAACCAACTAAACCTCCAGCTCCATATTTTCATGTGTCCTATCCACACATTATCAGTTGGTACCAGTCTAATATGGACTAGAACTGTTCCACCAGTTCAGTGATGTGTGTGGAAAATTTAAGGTCCAAGGCAGGATATATATTAAGCTGTTATTGTCAATAAAGTGACTCAGATAATTTATTAGTTAATTATCATTGCCATCAGGATCTGAATCAAGTTCAAAACTTGCAAGTTAATAGAAATTTGGAGATTAGAGGAGGAGGGAGGGAGGGAAAGAGACTTACTTGTCTGGCTGTATAATCACCAGCTTTCTAAGTGAGGACAGATACACATCCCTCACCAGAAGCCTGACTTCTGATATGATGGAAGCAACTTCATGTAACATCTGAAGAAGAAGAAAAAAAACAAACAAATATCAGCAATATGTCGTACTTTGAAAGCTTAAACTTGCTATATAGTTTTTTTTAGAGGGGTTGGATTACTCAAATTATCATCACAATGACCCCTTTCTTCATGATTTGTACCTTAAAGAAAAGTAACATATTAGTTAAGTTCTATTAAAACGCATTTTCATGTTTTTCATTTCACTACAAAAACTGGATTATAAGGTATTGATATAAATAAAATACAAACTCAACATCCTAAATTGTTGGAAAGAAAAGAAGACAGTGCAGATATGATTCAGATTTATGTTCACATTTTAGTATTTACACCACAAATTGGCATATATGACTTCAAATAAGCACAACAGAAACCTTATACTTTATTTAACTGCTAAGTGTTGAAATCTTAAATCTGTACTATTTATTTAAAAAATTTGTAAAATGCAGGAGAGCTATGAGTAACTTGAACATAAACATGGAAGATGTGTTTTTTGGATGCTATTCATTGCCAGTTTTGGGTTTTATTATGATTTATTAATAACAACAGCTTGCCTCCACATGAAAATGATCAAAAGGCCTAACCCAAAAAAAATCAAATTTGACCTTGAAAAATTAAGATTCAAAAGTTGCAGAAGCCTTCCAAGCGATGATAGGTGGTAAATTTGGACCAGTGATAACCCTGAACAGCCAAGACACCGATGGTAGAGTCCTTAACAACCACATTCAAAACTGCTGTGACTAGCACAGCTAGCGTGATCATTAGCAAATATTGTCGAGCAAAGAAACCTTGGGTCACAACAGATATCCTTGAACTATGCGACAAAAGGAGAGCTGAAAAAGGGAAAAAGAGATCATGAAGGAGATAGAAAATACAGAGAGATAAACAACATGATCAGGAAAAGCATGAAAAAAGCAAAGAAATCCTGGACAGAAAGAAAATGCTGCAAGATCAAAGACAGTTCAAATGATAGCCAAATGTCATATCAACTGGTGAAAGACTTCACAACCAATAAACAAGGGAAAACTGTGATCACTATCCAAGACAAATCAGAAAAATGCCTCACAGAATATCAAGAGATCCTCAAGTGATGGACAGAATACAGAATTATATAGTCACAAGACCCAAGGAGAGCCACAGTACTAAGTTGCCCTCAAGCAGAAGAAATCAATTATCTTGCACAAGGTGAAGTAGAAATTGCAGTTAGGTCACTAAATAAATGAAAGTCAGCTGGTGTTGACAACATACCAGCAGAGCTCATTCAAGCAGGAGAAGAGATAGTCACAGTCCTGACAACAATCTGCACCAAGATATGGCAGACTGGAGAATGGCCCACCACATGGACTTAATCCTTCGTCACTGAGCTCCCCCAGAGAAAGGAAACCCACAGCTATGCATACCTGCCAACCACCGATGAGGAAAAAGCATAATTCAAGTTGTCAAAAAGTGGAATCCAGGCTGAAAAAGCGGAATCCACATCTAAAATTTAAATAACAATAATTTATTTGCCCCTCTCGTCTTTTAACATCCTTTACTGTTTCAAGTTTTCATATGTAGCACATTTATCTTTACACACACATTGACTAGAATCCATCTTAAGACTTTTAGTGCCAAATATTAAAATTCTTTCCACACAGCATGAAACAGATGTCATGTGATGCTGCACATGTGTCTTCATATTTAGAGGATTGTTAGTTTTTGTTTATTTTTTTATTTTTTTGGGGTGGGTGGGTGGGTGGGGTGATTTTTTCTAATCCATCTGTGAAATTTTTTAAAGGAGATATTTTTTGCTCCCATATATGCATTGACTAAAATAAAATATACTTTTTTTAGCACCAAAACCTTTAGACTGGTTCTGCAGTAAATATGAATTAGAATAAAAAATCTGGGCATACAGATTACAATTAGAAAACCAGTCTGTTCTCTCCTCACTAAGCCATACAGATGCTATAAATAGAATGATACTGTTAGGAAAGTGCACGTAAGTCCCTGGACAAGCGTGCTCTTATATTGTAGTTATGTAAAAGTCTTCTTTTCTAAAATACGGTCTGTGGGATTAATGGAATGGTAATAAAAACAAGAAAACAAATAATTGATTTTTTTGGGAAGGTGAATATAACGAAGAAAAAAAAAACGTAATCCATATACATTTGCACGTAATTTAGTGAAAAAAGTATAATGTTTACTCCAAAAGCGTAATGGCTGACATGTATGGCTATACTAAAACTACACAATCATCAGTCTGATCAGTCACCTGAGCAAAGTCATGCTGAAGATAATTTTCAACAGACTAAAGCCTCAGAGAAAATTATTACTGAAGAGCAGGCTGAAGAAGTACCACAGAACAAATCTTCAATCTAAGTCTCCTTTGCGACAAATACCTTCAGCATCAGCAGACTCTATACCACAAATTTATAGATTTCAAAAAAGCCTTTGATACTCTATGGGAAACTATGGGGAAATACAACATCAGCTCAAACCTGGTGCAAGTTGTTAAGCACCTCTATGACAAAGTCACCAGTGCTGTCCTCATCAATGGCAGCAGAGAAGATTGGTTTCAAACAACAGTTTTAGTCAAACATGGATGAATACTGTCACCTCCACTCTTTCAGCATTTTCCTGGAAAGAATCATGGGGAATGCATTGCTTGACCATACGGGTAACTAACCTTCACTTTCCATATGATATTGATGGTTTAGCAATAGACGATTAAGAACTGGCTAACTTGGTTGAGCACATCGAATCAACCTCCACAGCATATGGTATGGAGATTAGTGCCAAAAAACCAAACTGATGACAAACAATACCAATGCTATCAGTGCAGAAAAGGTCACTGGACAGAAGCTGGAAAGAGTCACAAGCTTCAGGTCCTTGGGATCAGTTATCACAGATGAGGGCTCCAAACCAGAACTACTCTGCAGGATTGCCCAGACATCAGCAGCAATAGCAAGGTTGAGACCAATACGGAAAAATACCAACATTGCTTTTGGTTCCAAAAGCAGGCTGATGCAATCTATTGTCATATCCATCATACTGTATGCTTGTGAAACATGGATGCTCACATCAGATCTACAAAGAATATTCAACATGCATAATCGGAGTATTGAGAGCATTACTCTCCCAAGGATTGGAAATAACAGTTGGTCAGATCCATCCTTTTTTTTCCTGAGAGCAAACCAACTAATGATCTGATCTTTCCATATTCAATTCTGCATCTAAATTGTAGCTTTGGTACAGCTGAAATTCTCTATGCAGATCAGCAATGTTGATTCCTTCCATTCGGCTGGAGAAAAAAGCCAGGTCCTTAAATGAGGCTACAGATTGTTTAGCCACATCTGCAATCTTGCATGAATGAGCAAGTCATCCTTGAATGGAAATTTTTCCTTCATATATGAGAGTAATTTGATCACCAATGGACTACAGTGCATTCTTGTCTGTAACTGTGCTTCAGAAGTCATCTTCTCTAGAAGTTTATTGGTTGCCTCACCCAAGTACAAGTCCTGACAATGAATGTACAAGCTCTCATCTTTAACATCAATTGCTGTGAGGTCTGTCTTGTCAACAATGTACTTCGAATTAGTAACAATTGAAAGGAATTCTCTGTACATGGATAGTAAAATCTCTCTGGTCTTGTGAATTAGGGGCTTATCATGCTGTAGAGCTTTGTTGGGTCTGTCAAAACTGTTCTGAATCCAGCTTAAAATCTGGCAATAAGCAAGGATACGTCTTGACTTTAGGTTGTCTCTTATTCTTTTCAGCCTGGCATTGCTAAGGCTCAAAGCAGGTGACGACTTTGTTTCCTTCTGCCTAAACCAGCTGTCAACAATCACAGCACCAGCATCTGCCCCTGCCTTCTAACAAGCAGCTGCTGAAGCCTTGTACCTTTGCCTTTTCTTCTAAATACATATTCTCTATAAACTCACTAAGTGGTAACCACAGCTCTTGAAGACAATTAATGTACTTTCCAAGAGAAAGTCATCTAGTTGGGCAATACTTTAGGATTTTCCTGACTTCATCATTATGCAGAAGTTGACAATTCTTGAACTCCCGCACTCTTTTATCACTAGGCTTCCAGGTAATAACATATATCCAGGAGCTCATCAATCCGCACAAGAAGCTGCTGGACAGACTTTTTAGCTGCAAATTGCAACTGTGATTATTAATGTCATCTACACCAACACAATGTATCGAGAGATGCTGTAAACAGCACTGGCAAAATGCATGATAGACACCGCGAGGCAATGGACCAGTGTAAGCAAACTGATTCCCTCAATCACTTCAATATTTTTGATCCCATTTTTTTCTCCCTGGTGGGTGACAAGTCATCAGTTACTTCCTTTTCCTTTCATTTTCGCTTCTTGCTGAGAAACATATCCATTATATTGCTGAGATTTGCTGAGTCGGATAAAGATAACCAAATGTGAGACAATCTATTTGAACTGACGGATGAAAACCAGAAATGAAGCCGGATATGGTAAAGTACTAAGTAACAAAGCAGACACGGCAAAACCAGATACAGAAACCAGGAAACGGAAGATGAAATTTTTTCTAGAAAAAAAAAAATACAGATTTTTTTTCCCCTTGAAGACCTGAAAAATCTGGAGTTTCTCTTAAAAATCGGTAAATCGGGAGATAAATCAGAAAATCAGGATTCTCCCGATTTTTTTAGTAGGGTTTTCAGGTCTGCAATTTAGAGGCAACTGAAAAATTTGTTGATCAATTTGAAGAAATTATCGAGAAAGGCAGCTACTGCGCGGAACAGATCTTTAATGTGAATAAAACCAGACTTTTTTTTAAAAAAAATGCCAGAAAGGTCCTACATACACAAAGAAGATAAAACAATGCCTGTTTCAATGTTTTTAAGGAATGGGTCACATTGTTGTTGGGAGGAAATGTCAATGGGTTCAAGTTAAAGCCTTTCCTCATCTATCGTGCATTGAAGCAGGTTAGTAAGAACATGCCGCCCGTTTACTATCATGCGAATAAGAAGACATGGATGATGCAAGCTTTATTTGAGGACTGGTTCATCAACTGCTTCATACCCTTGGTCAAGCATTATTGTCTGGAAAAGGGCATTCCCTTATAAATTATCCTACTGCTTGATAATGACCCAGGCCACCCCTAGCATCTTGATGATTTAAACCCAGATGTAAAGGTAGTGTATCTTCCAAAAAATATGACTGCTATCCTACAGCAAATGGACCGGGGGCTATAGCTACATTTAAAGTGTTATTTTTGCACACAACTTTTTCCAAAGCTGTAGCAGCAACAGAAAGTCATGAAGTAAACCCTTCGTGATTTTTGGAAATCATACAACATTTTACGCTGCATACAGAGCATTGAATCAGCTTGGGAGGGAGTGACAGAAAAGTGTATGCAAGGCATATGGAAAAAAATGCCTAAAACGTTTCATGAATAATTTTGAAGGGTTTGACCAAGACGAGCATATTGATGTCATACATAAAACAATTGTGGAACTTGCTAACATGCTTAAGTTAGATGCTGAAGTGGAAGATATTAAGAATTAGTGAATATGTCGAGGAAGAGCTAACTAACAAAGATTTAATAGAGTTGGAAGCGGAGCAACACTTGGAAGAGGAAGAAGAGGAAAGAATGGTCTTCAAGAAGTAAAAAAGAAATTCACTGTAAAGGGGTTAGCTGATGTGTTCTCGAAAGTGAATATGGATTTATTAGAACTAGAGGGTATGGATCCAAATGGTTCACGAAAGTTGAATGGCAAATGAATGAACTTTTACGATGCTACCATGAAATTTACGAAGAAAGAAACTTATTAAGAAGACCATACTAACGAGATTCTTCTCGAATGCTACAACCTGGACCCCTACCCCTACAAGTACTTCCATTTCCTTACAGTCATCTCGCTTATCCAGTCCCTCTAAAGTTCCTGATAACCTTGCTGATAACCTGGAATCACTACCACACTTTGAAGGATTCGATGACTAAAATGCTAATCTTTATGTCTTTTTTTTAAAATGAATAAACTGTAATTTTTTGGTACAACTTTTTTTTTTTTTATAATTTTTGCTGATTTGCTGATTTTTATGTTCTGTAATATGTAAGAGATTTAAATTAAAACAAAGTTATTAAGTTGGAGTTTCCGCTAGACCTTTTCTTTTTTCAGAATAATAAAAATGATTAAGCTCCTTGCTTATCAACCAATTCGCTTAAAAACCTAGTTGTAGGAACGAAACTCGGTCATTAAGTGAGGATACTCTGTACATTTAATGGCTGGGATTTCACCAACAGAACTTTAGCCATGATCAAAATAAAAATCAATAATTCAGCAATCTGACTGGACAAAATCTGGCTTCGGTTGGTCCAATCATGTCATTATTCTAGACAAAAATTTTGTACATTGTTGGTCAAAAAGGGACAAATAATTTGAAGATTCTGAGTTAATATGTATTACAAACCTGTGGTAAGGCTGTCATCCTAAATGTGGATTCAAGTACTTTTGTATCTATTGCTGACAGTGCCAAGCTATGTGCGAGTCTATCCCACTGATTAGCATTTTCTGAAATAAGAAATTATGTTTACTACAAATTTTGAATCTCAACACTCGATAATAGAGCAAATAATGTTCTGAGTCTGTTAGAAGTGAAATATCTATAACAAAGAAAGTCTTCAAGAAGGAAAGCTTTCTGTAGAACAATATGTAAAAATAAAAAATGCAGTATACTTAATTCCAAGCCAATTTCTTAAGTTTAGTACCAAATCAATTAAACCCATACATGATTGAGTGCAAACAAATATTATCTGAGAGAGAGAGAGAGAGAGAGAGAGAGAGAGAGAGAGAGAGAGAGAGAGAGAGAGAGAGAGAGCTCTGTTTCTATTCTTAGGGTACAAAACTAAAAACTTGAATCACATTTCTTTATTTGAACTTTTGTTTTCCTAACATACCATACATAATTGATTATAAGTAAAGAACAAATGCAGACTGCACAGATCGAGAGTCTCGGTAGATTGTTAGGATCAGCGATCAGTAGAACAAATAACATACGCCCCAATGTTTGCAGTTAGACTTGACTTGTATGTAAATAAATAAGGTTGGAAAAAATAAAAGCAGCAAATATCAATATGGACATGCTAGGACATAATGGGTGATATTTAACAGATGACTAACCAAGTTACCACCCCAAATGATCATTTTATTCTCAAAATATTATTATTGATAATTTGACCAAAAACCAATGGGTATCTTACGTACTCTGTTTTGGCTTGTATGATAAAAAAATCAGGAAAAAAGCTTATTAAAAGTCAAAACTGAGCTAATACACCAGAAAGCACAGTAATGTCATCATTTGTAATATGAATAATGACAGTTAGCTAAAGTATGTGCCATTTTAATGTCTTAAATTTTCAAGTGATCAGTGAATTATAACTCTTTGCTGACATGTCAAATTCATATATAAGTGAGCAAGCCTGTGTCTACATAGTATGGGTAAAGCTTTAAATGGCAACATTATGAAAATTATGGATTTATTCAGCTCAAAATTATATAAGAACTACAAATATTAGGTTTTCAGAACATTAAAAAATAAGTTATGGTTCATAGTACTAAGGCACATGTTTAAGCATATGGTTGACAAAGTTAAAGGGAAGAAACCCCTCCCATCTTCAGTGAACAAAGATACTGCACCTGTCAAATGCTCCAGTCACTTCTCTTTATTTGGAATATCATCCATCTCTGACTTGGACCAAGGCTAATAAAAGACATTAGAGTGGGGAGGGAGGAAGAAAACAGCTAATAATAGCAGGAAGGTATTACCAAATTTAAATTAATTTTACTACCCACCAACCCCAAATTCATTTTAATTACAGTAATATATAGTAACTGCTATTATTTCATTACATTGTTCAATGTTTCCCTTTACCCTCATTTGTGATTCAGTGACCCCCAAATTTTAAAATTGAACCACAGCTTTCTTATTTACTTAGTCTGACCCCCCAGTTTTGACACCAAGGAGATTTTTGACTCTCAGTCTTGCACCCCTAGGGGATACAATGCATTGTCAACCAGCTGTTTCCAATAGAATGTGACTGCAGACTGGAAGATGGCTTGCTGAAAACTTTTTGAGCTTATACAATTGTGCCAAGTGTATGAATGCACTCATTCTGGTACGCCATCAAACAGACTTTAAATGAGGAAAAATGGAATGAGAAAGGTCCATGCTGAACAATAGCCAAAACTTCATGGACTTTGACTCTCAGTGAGAGATTGATATGTTCTTTTGATAGTAAAAGTAATCCACCAAGATATGGTAGCAATAAGTGTCACAGAATTAGGCGAAAATTGAATTTATTTCTTCTTGAATTACAAACCAATTTTACCATTTTTTTGTTTCGTCATACATGCGTTACCTGGGGTGAATAAGTGTTTTTCAAGGTAAGTGACATGTAGTGATTTGCAAGTGCCTGACTACAAATCACTTGAAGACAGGAACATTAGAATCACGGGGTGCACGGGAATTTTGCCGTGAATTCTGCTCACTTATTTGAGGATATATAAGGCAGAATAATTCTGATAAGATTACAAGTCCAGAAGTATCTTATCAAGGGAGAGATAGCTCGTCATTCTTTCTCCAGCCAAAGGGGTGAGTGTTAAATTTATATTTCGTTTTATTGTGAATTTTATTCAGTCTATCATTTCATGTAATGATGCCTTTATTACAATGCAGATTTAAAACGTTGAATATTTGGAATTACTAGTCACTATTAGACTTTAAATGCAATAGCGTAATCTAAGTTTTAGATTGTTTTAGAAACAACTATTATTGGTTTGGTTTCTTTATTGTAGCTGATTGTAGCTGAACATCTCTGAATGTAGCTGAATTGTAGCTGAATGTGATTGATTGTGCCGTGATTATGCTGTTTAATTGTGCGATCAAATTGAGGTATCTGACTGTCTGTCTGTCTGTCGGATTGTCTGTCCGTCTACATCTGTCGTGATGTGTAAATATCCGGAAATCTAGAAGTCTAAATATGTCCGAGTATCGGAGCTGTCTAGAGGTGTAAACGTCCGGGGTAGTATCTAAGTATTTGGGACCGATGGTTCTAGTAGATGCTGTATGCTGTCTGTACGTATAACTATAGTGGATCCATGAAGAGCAAGTGACCGATAAAAGTATTGGGCCAACCCTAGGTATTCGGAGAAGCTGGGCGGCGATTCAACAGTTGGTGAATCGTACGGTTGTACAGGGTCGAGACACGTGTGTGTTGCAATTGTAGTTACAATTGAATACATTGTTATATTTACACATAGATACTTTGAAAAACAGTAGTATTTCAAGGGATTATATGAATCTCAATAATAGTTAGCAGCTTGATAAAATACATGTAGATGTTTGTACTTGTTGTCGCAATCCATACATGCGATAGTATAGTTTGATGTTTGTATTTGTTATCGCAATTTATGCTTGCGTTAATACAACTTTTGTAAAGGCTCCATTTTATTTTAAACATTTGTGTAGTCCAGGAAGTTCCTTGGATCTGTGTCTAGTCCAGGAGATTCTTTGGATCTGTGTTTATTTTGTATTAATATTTAATTTATTTTGGAATTGTGAATGGTTGTGGAGTATGATCGTGGGTTGAACGCATGAGTTATTGTGTTGATACATCATTATATTTCATTAATAATTTATTTCATAAATTTACATTATCTTTCACATATTGTGTTTGTGTTGTTCATTTGGTCCACCATCCACTCGGTAACAATTCTGTTACAATAAGACATTACAACTATCATTGACCCAAATATCCGAACTATATAATAATTACTTTTCGGTCTGGCCAGATATTTTGTGTAGTAATGAAAATGACCCATCTTCTCATATATTGTCCAGAAAATCAATATCTTTATGGTCATGTTTGTGTATCAAATAGCCTTGTAGGTAAAATATCCCATTGGAAAACCAGTGTGCATTACACCACTCCCTCGATAACTCGTAAATAACACATGGTCAAGCATGCATCCCATTCTTTAAAACCAAAAAATATCCCAAAAACTGATCCCTATTTCTTGAACTTGAAAAATATCATGATCAAAAATTGTTAATTGAAACATTGATATATTGCTTGTTTTATGGTTGAAAACAATAAATATGACCTGGAAATTTTAATCAACAATTTGAAATTGTCAACTTTTAATAATTGGTTGCATTATCTTTCCAAACGACATTCTTAGTACACTGTAATTAAAGATATTTAAGGAAATTTTGATCAATGAAAATGTCACACCAAGTGTAGGCAGTACATTAATATTTAAATGCCAATTAAATAACTTTTATTATGTGCAATCATCATAAATGCAACGTTTATTTAAATGTAAAATGTGTCAATCTACGGTAACAGATGTCCGCAAGCATTTCTCTGAGAACCTAATTAAGTGCCATGTTTTGATAACTGACTTGCACATGTATTTGTTTTATTGTTTCACTGAATTAAAAGCTGGCTTCCTTTGTATTATCAAGTTACTTATGTCTTTTGAATCGACTAAAAGAGATGGAATTTTTATTAAAAAATGTTCAAATGCACATAAAATTCCTACACACGAATCTAGTGGTCCTGGTCACATGTTGGGTGAACTCGCTTTTTTATCATGATCTTTCACATGTTGGATGTCTTGAAAAAAAAAAGATATTTATATAGATTTAACAAACAACTTCATTAGAAAATAAAACGCGATATTAAAAATAATTATGGATGTGATTGCAAAATGAGGATTCAATCATTAAACAGTTCTCAACACAACCAAAGTTGCCCCTCCCCCCCCCCCGTACAAAAATACTGACTACTTGAGGCAAAAATACTGATTTTGAGGAAGAAATACTGATTATTCAAATTTGAATGCATATGTAACTATTTACAACATATACAACCATCAGTAAAGTAGGACAGTGCCTTACATAATTATTTAATGTCAAAGATGTACATGTTGCACACTTGTACCTTCTGAATGAACACCATGCTCCATTCAGGTGCTCATTCAGAAGAATTAAGAGGGCAACACACTCAGACAAAAGGCTATTTATAGAAGCCTTTTCCACACCTTGTTTCTTTCTTCTTTCAATCATAGATTCCAAAGTACCAACTTTCATTGTTGATCTCAATTCTCTGATT
Organism: Unio delphinus; assembly: GCA_029339505.1. Taxonomy (NCBI): domain Eukaryota; kingdom Metazoa; phylum Mollusca; class Bivalvia; order Unionida; family Unionidae; genus Unio; species Unio delphinus. The sequence goes on from JAQISU010000010.1 coordinate 8,246,155, forward strand.
ATTTTATTGAACTATTTTCATTCAAGCATAAGAGTTATCCTTTGCGATTTCAATGTCTGAAAAACGTGTGCAAAATAAATAGCCAGCAACACTAGTAACTGAAATAGGAAGGTTTATTTCTAAAAGATATTTTAAAAAATCAAATTTTGATCGAATTACATTAAGATTCTCTCTGGTATTATATACATTGTATGTTCAGACTGAGCTGTGTGTGATGAACCAGGAAGCTGATGTTTATTAGCTTTTTCATGCTCTTGTATTTCATGCCCAATAGTGAAATCACATTACACAATTTGCAAAATGTCAAGTTTTCTCCTTTACTATATGGTTTCACAAATTTACACAAGATGGCACAATTGTCCTTCCAGTTCTTTCCTTCTCTTTTTCTCGGAGAAAATTCTGAATATTCCGCTTTCCTAATTAACATGATTAAGAAGCTGAATATTACAAAAACAAGATACAGCAACAGCAGTAACTATTTGCGAAATCCAATATGGCAGATAATGACAGGCATGGTAGCCTCGATTTTGAATGAACCAATCGTAATGTAGAACTGTATTCCTATATACATGTGATACATTTTATTTAAATAGAACCGAGTGCCCACTCTAAATTCCAAAGAATTTTTTAAATTGTTTTAATTTAAAAAATCGTATTTCGGCCCCAAAATATATGTACACCCGTATTCAGGTCCAAAATACAGGACAAATGTGGAAAAAACAGGACAGATGGCAGCTATGCACAACACACACATACACAAGGATTTTCTCAATGTATAAGCAGATATTTTCAATTTTTGGAGGGCCTTCTGTAACTCATGCCCTCGCATAAAGTGTAATCTATGTTTGTGGACCCCATTATACGCAAGTTATTGAGGGAGAGGTGTATATCCTTGCTTGCCAATAAAGAACACTTGCACGATATTGCTTCAATATTCTTTTACAAATAGACAATTTTAGTTCAAGGTTCACACATTTTTCTAAATATAAATTTCTAGCTCTTTTCCAGGATGAAATTAACATTTTCAAGGTTCACATTTGACCATTACTGAATGGAATTAGCATGGTTCCCACCCTTTCCTAAATATAAATTTCCAGGTCTTTTCCAGTATGAAATTAAATTTTTTAAGGTTAACATATGACCATTACTGAATGGAATTAAAGAATATTTTGGATTATAAAACAGTCATTTTCCAAATCTGAAGATGTTTCTCTTTCAAGACTCACCAAAGCATATGTCACAAAAGATGATCATGTACAAAACCACAAAATGATTCACACCAAACAAATCTGATTATATTCCTATAAATTGGCATTTAAAGTCATTTCAATGTACAGAATACAAATTTCTAACTTTAATTTGTGGACCTGCATTATGTTGTTACACATAAATAACAACTAGTAATTCACAAAAATGATTGAAACATTTAGTAAACATCTTTACCCTCAGTAATATATAAAATTTGTCAATGGATGTCAATCTGCCAACTAATGCAAATTTCACATTTATTTGTTGGCGTTGTAGGCTTTAAAGCCATTCTTAAGCACAAGATGGTCTATACATAGTGGCCAGTATTAACGGTGGAGGAAGAAGCCAGAAAAAGCCTGGAAAGAACCACCGACCCACGAGAAGCTACTGGCAAGCGTTCTCAATACCCACATTTGCCGAATCCGACTCGAACCCATGCAGACAGAGGTGAGATGGCATTGACCCGTAACACTCGCCCCCTCCCCCTATTTATTTGTAATTTCAAACAAATATCTTTTTTTATATTGAAGACTAAACAATAATGAAATTATTAGTCTAAACCAAAACAAACTGAGATTTGTAAATGGTAAAATGAACAGTATTAAAGTTGACTGAATTACGTATTTTGCAATAAAAAAATAAAAGCTAGTGATAGCAAAAATTTTAAGCTATGTTATTTCAAGGAACACTACCACTCTTAGGAATGCTACTATTGTGTAAGTATGGTGTTAACTGAATAATGTATCAAGAAAAAGCTAAAAATGAGGGAAACAGCTGAAGCCAACTAGAGATGGTATGGGGAAGGATGGGAAGAATTTCATGCATTTGTCAATATGGAATATATAGAGAATGGAAAGCTTTTTATGTCTTTCTGCTCCAGTTCAATTCAAGCGGTACTGGAGCTTATACCTAAATGTCAGTATGATTGGTAGTGCAATAAGCAGGATGAACTGATGGATGAAAAGGTGGACAAGACTGACACTATATGCCCACCCACATTAATTATGTGGCATACAAATATGCTAATTCTTGTAATGTCTGACATTTCTGTTTCTTTAGCATTTTCTGCTCTGTGGCCTCGAGTGGAAGAGTCTTGAAAACACTGTATAACTTACCTGGAAGTATAGAGGATAGAGAAACTGAATGAATCACTTTGGCACCTTCATGAGACTGTATTTTGACAGAAAGCACCAGAGTACCCTTCAGGAACAGGAATACAGCTAGATCCTCTGTTAGGGTTTCCAACTCCCACTCATTCACACTGGAAGTAAATTTAAAGTGTTATATTTATAGGTTCTACCTTGCTCATTAGGCAAGCAACCACTAAAGTGAGATTTCAAGTACCATATATATTGGGACATGATACCCACAACTGCACATTGCAAATTTTCTTATAGATAAACAAAATGCTCATTTGACAATAAAAAGTAAAAAAATTATCTTGTATGTTATCATTTATTCATTTTTTTTCCTTCACAAGCATTATAGAATAAACTATATCCACGAACTCTGTATATGTAGTGTAAGCTTCCATATTATAGCATGCTCCACTTATGTCCGATAACACGACACATTCATTGACACGAATATTGAAAAAACAAATCGTGTTTGGTTGTGTCCAAAATTTTGAATATGTTATCTGACTGAAAACTGGATTCAACAAAATCACAAATAAGAGGGAAATAATCAACTGATATCTTGAAGAAAACTATCATTCATGCATGACATGGTGTTAGGTGCAAAATAAATAAGATTGAATTATATCCAGGTCAACTATGTCTATATGACAGTATCTTGCAAATAAAATGATTATTTGAAAATACATTCAATGTGAGTGCAAATGATAATCTTTTTGCTGGCATGGGTTACAAATGTATCATTAGAGCAAGTTGTTGCTATGTATATTATTTACCTGCAGAAATGAATGTCTGTTTGTTTTAATTATAACAACAGATGTTGAGCACATAGCTATCAGAAACCCAGTGGGTGAATAAACAAAACTGGCAGCAAGCACATTCTTTGAATTTAATGATCGGACATCACAGAAAAAGTTTTTTTTTTCTTCTACCAAAAAAGCCGACCATGGATGCCAACTTTGGATACTGTGAAGACAGTTTTTCTTTCTTTTATAAAGAATATCAGTACAAAGGTTATTTTATTGCAAAGCAAGCTGACCTAAGAGGCAGAATTTAGGTTCTTTTAAGTGAACTGATTTTTTTTTTGTTGAATATACAAAGACATCCCAAGCATGGAAGCTAACTTGGATCCTTTTCATTGATACTCAGGGGAATTTTGAAAATAAATTGAAACCATCGAACAAATTTTAAAGTGACACAATAAAGTGCTTTGCGCACAGGCATTGATGATCCAGCATTGCCCAGATGATTTGGAGAAGAAAAAAATCATTTGATGAATTCGTCAAAGCCAGGAGAGAAGATGATTTCACAAACGAGAGGGAAATAGTCAACTAATATTTTGAAGGCAACTGCCATTCATGCACGAAGCGATGTTAGGTGCAAAATAAACAATATTGAATTATATCCAGGTTAACTATGTGACAAAAGTTTAGCAAATAAAAATCATTATTTGAATTCACATTCACTTGAGTTCTTGTGACAATCATTTTGCTATCACGGGTTACAAAAGTATCATTAAAGCATGTTATAACTGTGTATACTATTTACCCACAGAGATGAATGCCTGTTTATAGTAATTATAAGTACAGATGCCAAGCACACAGAAGCCCTGATGATGAACAAACACAACTGGCAGCAAGCAGTAAAACTCTTTGAATTTAATGACAGGACATCAAAGACAAAGGCTATTTTTATTACATAGCAAGTTGACCTCAGAAGCTGACTTTGGATTCTTTCAAGTGTGCTGATTTTTTTTTTAATCTTGTACAAAGACAGCTGAGATATGGATGCTAATTTTTCACTGGTAATCATGGGAATTTTAAAAATAAATTGAAACAATTTAACAATTTTTTAGTGACACAATATAGTTCTTTGTGCACAGACATCGATGATCCAGTATTGCCCAGAAGATTGGAAAAAATAAAATCATTTGATGAATTCGTGAAGGCCAGAAGAGAAGCAGGTATGATCATTAACATGGATGAAATTCTAGTGTACATCGATCTCATTCCTGGATGGACTGATGATAAGATGGGATCAAAAGAAATAGCACACCTGGTGCAGATTTGAAAAAAAATCTGACTTGAGTCCATGCAGTTACTGCTTCAGATGATGTGTTGCCTCTAACAATAGTTTCCATGGTATGAGAAAGCTATAAAAAAAAATATTCACACAAAAAGAATGAATTGTATGTGTGCTCAAGTACACAGTAATATTTATTTATTAAAAATTCAGTGCATTTTCCAATCTGTAAGTTTCGAATGATTTAAAAGGTGTCCCGCAACTTACAGCTCGAAGAAACGATCTGTCCCAGAAACATAGTTTTAAAAATCTTACTTTTGAAATTAATTTATGGCATCCCAACATATATGGTAAATAAGGCAAGCTTAAATAGACCTGAATACAAAACTTTACATTATTATAAATGCTAGAAGATAAGTTAGAGTAATGTAGTTTTGGTACGCTGTTTTAGCGTTCTTCATGATACAAGCATGTCAAATCTCAGTTAATCTAACTAAAAGTAAGTCACAGTAACCTTTTAAGATGCCAATCCCATTAGGATATTTATTCAGTATTGTGTATTCAGTTTTCAAGAATCTAAACAGCCTATTTTGGAATCATAATATTTTCATTCAGTGAAGCAAACTTCAATGATTCTTTCATCTCCATGAGCTGATGCACTGGATTGGTAAGGCGTTTTATGGTAATAGCAAACCAAGTAGGTTTTTCAAGTTAACTGGATTAAAGTTCCTTGCCCAAGGACACATCATGGAATATGAGGTAAGATTATCCAATGGGAGAAGTTGAACCTGCACCTTTTGACCACAATTCCAGCATGTTGACCATCAAGTCACTATAGCTCCTACCTCTCTTAGTCATCTCTTACAACATATGACTTATTCTACATTCCCCAATGTACATTCTACTTCTAGGGGTTGAGAAAATCCATACCTGCATGCAGTAACCATCTCCCAGGGGCCTAAATAATTCATCTATCCCTTGAAACCCTTAGACATTATTAGCGATTTTATGCACCGTCTTTTCTTCATTTCTGCTGCCATTTAAAACTTGATTACATTTTCTTTTGGCTGCTTTATGGACAGAAACGTTTTTAAAAATATTAACAAAGTACATTCTTTGTACATGTTTTAAATTCAGAATACCATGGAACATGCACCTGTATAATTTGAAGAAAATGGGCTGTACTTTCTCTAGTGTGGACAACAAACATAATAATGCAATACCAAATATGATTTGTAGACTTATCAAATTTCTTGAGAGTAATGGCAAACATATTCGAAGTATTAACCTCAGTGCAAAAATCTTACATTGATGAATGACGATAAAGATTATAATTACAATGATTATTACAACAAACGCAATAATAACTACAGTCCTTTCAACATAAAGATACAGATAATATATATATAGTAATGGTGGCCATATTTAAAGTAAAATTGGCAACATTTTATATAAATTTGAAAGCTCTTCATGATTTAATGTTTTAAAGAGGTTACAAATAGGTAAAATTCTTATGAACAGTTTTCGAGATGAATACATTTAAAGTTTGGATTTTTTTAATATTTAGTAATGTTTCATCAGTTAGAGAGAAAAAAAAATGTTTAAAAGCCATCTGTGCCTGAATGCTTTTAGACAAGCAGGGACAAATTATGCTAAGTGGTCTACGAGAAGTCAGTTCAAGATTTATTTATTTTTAGTAATGGTGGCCAAATTTGAAGGTGGATTGGCATAATTTTAAAGTCTGAAAGAACTTGAAAGTATGCTTCCCTTCAAATTTGGTCAAATTCTGTAGAGAAGTGTTTTATACTTGTTAAAAAAAATAAAAAAAATAGCAGACATATTTGACAACAGATCAGCATCATTTCAAATTTTATTTTTGTATCAGTGGTTCTTAAAAAGAGATTTTTAAAAATTGTTACTTTTAATAAATGTGGCTATATTTTACTATGAATCAACATGACATAAGAATATGAATAGCTAATACCAAGATGTTTTCTTTGAAATTGTCAAATTCTGCCAAGTGATTCTTGAGATAAAGTCATTTAGAGGTTTTCTGTGTTTAGTATATAAGCCTTATATTATGGTAGATAGACATAAATTTTAACATATTTGAAAGATGCTTGCCAAAATACAAATACTAAATTTTTCTAACAAGGAATGCCAGTGCAGTAAATACGTGGAATATCTTTACTTAAAATAGTTAATCATCTCCCAAATTGCAAAAGTCAAAAGAAGAACCCTAATCTCAATTTACATGACGATATGGTGTTTTATATAAAAAAAATCAAACACTAATCATTTGCTATGTTGCTATCAAGTGCTGTTACTTATAAACAAACCTCTGATGGATATTTATCTGTTGCTCTAGATCATCCAAAAGCTTTCTTTGCTCATCTGTATTTCTTTTCTGATGGTAGTCTATCTTCTTTTGAACTTCCTCTATTTCCTGAACCAATGCATCACCTTTGGACATCAGATTTTTCTTAATGCTGAAAAGTATTGACTTAAAAATTAAAATATTTTCATTATGAACAGTATTCATAATGAAATTGTATAACTCCAGGTCACTGAGCAAACTACTGTTCAAAATGTTATCAAACACGAAAGTTTTATTTTTCCGCTGATTTTTGTCTCTATAATTAGAAATGCCGAATTTGATCTGAATATTCAGAATAATTTGGCAAAAAAGTCCAGAATGGTTGACATCTCTGTTATACCTTGATACAACTTTTAGAATTTTCCTTTTGTGTAGATGTCAGCATTTGATGTGAATATTTATTTGCATAAAATAATTTTTCTTAACACTAAATTTTTTATTTAAAATTAGCTTACTCTCTACATTTAGTCAATTTATACATTGACCAACCAGTGGCTGCTCTAAGTATAATACAAGTGTTAGACTTTCCCTCAGGAACAAATGGTTGTCATGAAGATTATTGGTCTGAATTCAGGTTTAAAAGTAAAGAGTGCCACTTTTCAAAAGACCCCACGACTTATCAATAATGTTGGACAGGTCAATGTAAAAAACATAGAACAATGAATTAACTCCACCATTCATATTTAATTAAATAAAGTGCAAGCCCCATAACAAACCCTTTACTCAAGAGACTTGTCCCATCTTTGAAAATAACCTGCAACTAATTGTGCAATAATTGTTTTAATGCAGAAATGACAGAACTTTTCTTAAAATTCTAGAGATTTAAATCAATTAAACAAAATAATTTCAAATCTATGTTGTTTTTTTACATCATGCATTCCAAAATATCCCAGAGTAATATAGACTAGATTGATTATAACTGTAATCAAACTTGACCCATCAGTATAACACTTTAAAGTTTAATTGCTGTTGGTTAATTATCATTAGGGCATAACCGACTTTTGATCCGGAAATCGGATTCCACCGGATAGTATGAACTTCCAATTAATCGGAGTCGGACAAGGCAGGAACGACCAATTCGGGTAATAAAAATAATAAAGTTGAATTTCTATAGCACCGTGTCTAACACTGTGTGTCATTCGATAGTGCATTAATAAAGTTAAATAAGAAGTCAGAAAAGTCCAATATGGTCAACAGAACCACACTGTGAGACAATCTATTTGAATTGGCGGGTAAAAACCGGAAATGAAGCCGGATATGGTAAAGTACTAAGTAACACGCTAGACACGGCAAAACCAGTTACCAGAAACCCGGAAACGAAAGATGAAATTTTTTAGAAAAAAAAAAATCCGGATTTAGCATTTCTGATTAATTGAATTGTATCCGGAATCGGAAAAATTTCATGCCCAAAATCCGGAATCGGTAGAAAAATGCTAATCGGTTATGCCCTAATTATCATTAACTGGAACAGATAATCCCATGAACAAGAAGTGCATATTGAGCACTCAGTTAAAGCAATTGCTGAAAAAGTGTAACCAAATTCTGAACAAACTTGATGCCAAAAGAAAAATATCTTCTATGCCTCATTTCCCACTATTAAATGCAGGCTTGGCCAAAAAAGCATTTTAAAGGTAAACTTTCAAAAGTGGGCAAAACCTAACAATAAATGTCCTATTGATGCAAAGGTCACTTACTCCTTATGGTAGTCAACTCGGGTTTGACACTCCATCAATTCTGAAAATTGAGATAAAAAGAAGAAATTTTATATTATTTTTTTGTACCATGCTGTATTACATCAGTGGATACCCAAGTATTTATAAAATGGTTACAATTTATAAAATGGTTCAACATCTATCCATAAAGCTATACTGTAGAAATGAAAGAAAAAAAACCCCACAGCAATAACAACAAAATAAAAGGCATCTGATGAGCTAACACAAGATCACTGGTCTGATGAGGTAACACAAGACCAGTGGTAAAGATGTTACTAGATATGGCAATGTCTTTGGGACCAAGGACCTGACTAACAGCTGAACAAAGACAACTTCAGGATATTGATTATTCCATGTCATTTTCCATTTTGCTGTAATTGATTAATACAAGTTAAATTTATGAAATATAAGATGACTGCAAGGTTTGTATAATAAACACTAGAAAGACTTCCCATTATACAGTATAGCACAATAAGACCTTTCATTACAACATGGTTCCTGTTATAAGGCTAGTATGGTCATGGACTCCATGTTTTGAATCTGGATAAAAGTTTCAAGCTAGTCAGACTCAGAGACATAAGCATTTCCTTTCCCTCAAAGAAATCTAAGAAACTGACCACTTTCTCCTTAATCTTTCAACTGTTACACCATTATTGATACAGTGTATTTGATTTCCACAGTAAACACAATATATCTGATGATAATTATCCAGAAAACAAAAATTTAAATAATTGCTCCATATTACCTTTTACTTCCTCAGCCTTCAATCTACTGAAATGCTAAAGGAAGGATATATTATCGGTATGTTCTTTTTTTAAAATTCCAAATAATGTATTAAATGAATAAAACTCCACTGCCATCACTATTTAATACAAAGAGTATATCTTTTGACCAAATGATCCCATCCAAAAGTATAACCCATGAGCAGGAATGATACAAAGCATGACTGTAATGTTACATAAAATTATAATAAGGCATAGCTCACAACCCAAGAATACAAAAATACTGATTTTCAGGAATAAATATTGATTTTAAAAACTTTAAAGCATACATAACTATTTACAATAGCTACAACCATCAATGAAGTACAATTGTAAATTACTTAATCATTTAATGTCAAAAATGTATGTGTTGTACTCTTGTACTTTCTAAATTGGCACTGTTCCAGTCAGAAGTTACAAGAATGCAAGACAAACTCAGGCACTGGCTGTTAATATGAGCCTTTTTCATGCTTTGTTTTTTTCAATCATTATCATTTCCGATCTACCATCTTTCATTGATGATCTGAATTCTATGCAATCTTTTTACTGAATTGTTTTCCTTCTAGTACACGAGTAATAATTTACAATTTACTGTCTGGAAAAAGTGTGTGAAATATATCACCAGCAACACTAGAAACCATATAAGATTCATTTTCACCAAAGAGTTTTATTTCATCACTGCTTATAGATCAAACTCCAAAGATTCCAGGATAAAAATTTTGCATGGTTTGTACAGCCCCAGAGGGTTGTTTTACAAAGACTTTTCAGGGAGTTTTCATTGTTTTCCCCAAAAAATGCAGAAAGTATTGGTCTAATGAAAATTGAACATTTTCCACATCTTACTGGTTTTTTTTTACACTACATAAACAGGTACAAAAATATAAGAAAAAGTACATAACTAATTTGTGGTAATTATGTATTTTTTTTAATGGAATCTGTTTTGTGTATTAAAGAAATTTAACCAAATGTTTTGTGGATTTTACATGTTGAACCTTTTTGTTTATTTTACCTATTACAGAATTTTAACATCCATACTGCTAATATTTTAAATTGTTGTCCTTCATCTTTAAGTTTTTGGACAAGTTTGTCCTAACATTTTTGTGCAATTCTTTATTTTCACATTTTTCAAACTTTGTTTTTAGTTGGCTTCATATAATTGCTAGTTTGCTGAGGTGCTTTAAAATGCTAGTACATAAATGAAACTACACACACAGACAAGAATAACAAAAATTCCAAATTTAAAATATGAAATATTTTCTTCAGTATTAACTTTTTGTACTCCCTATGATACTTACAAGGAAATCTGAGGGAAACAAAATTTGAAGTTTTCAATGCAAAGACTCAGCTTTAGGCATTTTTCACCAGCTTTTATTGCAGAAAACAAACTGAAACTTAGGTGGCTTATTTGCTAATTTCAAGTCATGCTTTGGTCCAGATAAATGGCGAGTCTAACAAATAATAGTCAACATTTATGGTAGAGGTTCTTTACCTTTTCTTTTCTCAGTTATTTTCTCCTGATTTTCTTCCCATACCAACAGTTCTTCCTCTGACAGAGGGCTTTTGCTTTCCAGAAATGCAATCTCATCTTCCACTTTCTTAATATCTAAAATGTACACAAAAGAGCTAGCATGCCAAGATCAAATACGATTTTATTAAAAGAAGAAAAGAAAAAAAATGTACCAATTTTTTTTAATGGGGAAAAGTACACACACCAGGTGGATTTTTCTGTGCACTGAAACGTCTTCTAAATACAAGCAAACACTTTAAGCATCTGTTTCCCTAAATAATAGTAAGTGGTATTGTTATTTTTATTTTGAATACTAACTAATGATAAGCCAGACATTAAATAAGATATCATTAATCTGTCTGAATAAATAATGAATCTGAATCTATTTTAGAATTCTTTACCATAAGAGATATCTATTAAGTAGTTTGCTCAAGTTCTTACCATAATTTTAGTTACATGTATGAAATTATTTACCCAAACACTGACAGCTGGACTTGTTAGCATCAACAGTTTAAAAAACTTCAAAGTTCACAAGTGGTAACTGCCATGTGGTGAAAGCACAATAAAAATATGACCAGACATCTGACAATTCAGGACTGGCTAATGCCAAGATTTGACAATAATATTTTGCAAAATGTTACATATACTGAACAAATTATAAATTACAGATAAAATTATGCTTATTTAATACTTGGAAACATTAGTACCGATGATGCTAGTTTTCCTTTGAACTCTGAGCATCTAGGTAAACCATTACGAAACTTGCTGTCTTTAGTTTATTACCATTCTTAAGATGCTTTAATACAGTATAATAAATAAATTCTGAAGTAACATAGTGAAATATTTAAAAAGCCTTGTAAGAAAAACAGAACTTTCATATGCTGCATCACAGTAGGAAGGGACATAAACTTTATACCTTACAATATTGCCAGCTATTTTGCAAAATTTTCCAAACAACCTATGGTGGGACTGTGGCTGTGAACACCTCGGCATTTGGTAAAACAAAGGCAAACAAAACAATTTAAGAACTCATCTGTCTTGTGAATGCTTCTCTGCAGATGGGGAACATCAATGAACTGTAAACATTGTGCTCTCTGAGATTTACCAGAATATATATAATACTCTGCTTATCATTGTTGATGATAACAGAATTTAGGTCCAACTGATGAATAAAAAATTTGATCCAATTCATTTTTACTAAATGAATTTATTTTGCTTGTTGTCCTTTTACAAAATCCTTCTAACTGGTATATCACTAAATATAATTGAGTTAATAAAACATTACATGTACATGACATTTTAGATTACGAAAATCATTAGTTACCTAATATGAATGAATATTAATTTGAATTTATAATAGCAAAATATTTCATTTTAATAATACATGTAGAAGAATAAATCTGTACCTGAATCCAAATCTTCTGAAAGACTGGTGATGGTTTCATTTGCAGAGACAATTTCTTCAGTAACTTCATTAGTTCTTTGGGTGTTTACCTACAGTGAGATGCTGAAGTATCAGGTCTATATATGTAGATCCAGAATCAATTAATTTGCAGAAAATCATTCTTTTCTTAGGGTATAATCTAGATGTGAAAAGTTAGGAGAAAGTTCCCACCCACCATAAGAGTACACCTTTACTGTGTTTGATGGTCCTAAGGTGTTCAAGAATCTTCTCTAAACATCATCCTGCACAGTTAGGAATGTACCAAAAACATTTACTTGCCCTTAATAAAGACTCCTTAGCAGGCTATTTTAGAAATAAAATAATTAACATTGTTGACAATATAAACTCAACTGAGTAAAAAAATAGTTTCGGAAATTAATTATAACTCTCCCTCAATAACTTATGAACTTGCTTATAACATGGGGTCAAGCATGGATCTCTTTTATTTACAAGAAAATGACAATGACTTCTATTTATTGAATGTGAAGAAAATTACAATCAAAATGGTAAGTGAAATCTTATTATATTGATCATTTTGTCATCAAAAACAGACATTTGAAAAAATATCAAATTCTCAACTTTTAATAAGTCATATATTTTGTTAAAAATTTCCCCGTAACATTGTTAGTAAACTGTAAATAAGAATATTCAATAAACATTATATAAAGTGAAAATGCCTAATGAAGGCAGCACTTCAACAAATAAATATCAACTAAGTTAGTTTTATCAAGTGAAATTTGTGCTTTAGTTTTACCTTCTAATTCAGTTTAAGTATAATCATCATGAACACAATATGCCCTCTCGGATGCAAAAGTGGAATATGTTATTTTTTTTTGTAAAAGCTATGTATGCAAGCATTACTTTGGAAAACCTGATTTGTATTACAATGTTAATTACATCTTTTGTAGTATCAAATTAAATAACTGTGATAGAATAAATGAATAGTTAAAAGGCATGCACATTCTACCTACAGCCCAGTCATATGTCAGGTCAACTCATTTAAACTGATCAGTCAAACACTGTTATATTCTTGTGTATGTAATATAGTTAACACACTCTACATTAGCCTACTCTTTCACAAATGTGATCAAAGATAATAAGGCAACCAAAGAAAATAAATAAATGGAAAGCTTCGCTTCAGATGCATTTCATTGTGAAGCGAGTTTCAGAATATCTAGCTAACTTGGAATTCTTGAACTGGCACTGGGAGATTTAACATCAGTATTTCACAACATTAACAGTTGTTTCACGAAGTAAATGTCCCATATTTTTGAAAAAGAAATCTTGTTTGGTGATGAATTGAATCAAGAACAACAAAAAGCAGTTTCTGCATATAACATGAAGACTGGTGAAACCAGCTGGAATAATGGTACCAATCTTTCAGACATTGGAAATCTTGAAAATGCAGGTAATTTACGCAGAAAAAAAGCAAACAACTTTATTAGAAAATGTATTTTAATGGCAATTATTCCCAACATGATTAAATACAGGTATTCAGCCATTATACAGCCAAGCTGACCACTCCCCCCCATGCAGTTTTCTAGATGTGCAGCAGGGATGGCATCACTTCTTATTCTTTTGGAGTTCCCTCGGTAACTTACGCTCTTGCTTATAGTGCTGATTTTGGACCCCATTGTGCGCAAGCTATTGAGGGAGAGGTATATGTGACACTAACACCAGTTGTAAGCATTTACAAACTGAGACCAGTCTGCTATCCTTATTAGCATTTAAGAGAACACAAACTTAATCAAAGTGAATAATAAAAAAAATTCAATAGCAAGTATGAACTTTCAATGACCAAAGCTTCATTCTTGACAGAATATCCTTTTCATTACAGATAAACACTAGTGAAACCTGAATTAGGACTGTCTAATCTGGCTATTAAATTGAAAATTTACGAGACAGCTAATTCTGTTCACTTTCCATTTCAAGTTGGACGAGTGAATTTTCAACACCTGGTATTCAATTTAAACACTAGTGGGTCATAGTATTCATGTGCCTAATTAAATTTACTAATTATCCTTACCATGGCCATGACCTTTGAACTCCAAATGTATAGGTTTCTTTCTCTAAGTAAAAGCTATTCACAGTATTTGGTCCAGGAACTTGCACAAGAAAAAAAGATATTTTGCAAAACCGTATTTTCTTTGACTCACAATGACTTCGACACTTGGATCAACAAATCAATAGGTCTCTTTCTAACCTTAAGTGCAAGTTTGGTTTTGTCAAGGTTTGGTTTGGCTTAGAGTTTTACAGCATAGCACCATATTCAGATTATTTAGGCACACTACATTTACTGACCTAGGCTAATCCAATGATTTAAACCTGAGCCATTTTGGCTGTAAGTTCTACTACATTAGCCATGAGCTACTGCAGCTCCAAATCCCCCAAAAATTGGTCAAGGTACATGGTCTAGAAATAAAGTTATTATGGAAAAGATATTTTTCTTAATTTCAACATAAACTTGACCCTTGACTTTCTGACTAAAAAAAAATTAATAGGCTTATGTCTTACCAAACGTGTAAGCAAAACAAACAAGCTTTAATGAAGGTACATGATGGATTGTTCTTTTTTCATTAACTGTGACCTTAACCTTGAATGTCCTAATCCTGAAATCAATGGGTTTCTTCCTTGCTCCAAATGTAAGCCATCCACAAAGTTTGGTAAAGGTAGAAGGTGTACAAGTAAAATTATTGTGTGGTTCTAAAGTGGTAACACATCACTGTACAGATGCATAACATACCTTCTGCCTATGGGTAGATGTATAAAAAAAAAAGGTTTAGGAGTAAATGAAGTCAACAGATAAACATAAAGCAACACAATATTCCTGTTGTTAAAGCATGGGGATAAGAAAAGAAGATGAGAAACACCTATCCATACCTTTAGTTCAGCTAAAAACTTCTCCCCAGTCATCTTCATTTCTTTTTTCCAAGCCATCTTAGTTTGCTTAATGCAAGCTGATTGGAGACTCTGAATTTGCTTCCTCAAATTGTGAAGCTAAGATAAAAGTACCATGTAAATTCACTATTTGTAATGAGGCATGCTGTCAATACATACTACAAATTAAAAAATCATCATCATGAGGGTAAAAAAAACATCAGGATCCATTCACCTATACAGAAATGGAAAGTTCTAGAACATCTAAATTGAATAAACACATTATAGGCTCGTGCACAGTACTTGTTAGTTAAGAACTGCATCATTAAAATTAGTTTTACTCGCCCTCCCACTAAATTTTACAAAACCTGTCAATGATGCTTTTGCATAATTTCCAGTTTGAAGGGAGGCTCATGACTTCAACAACTAGAACAAAAATGATATACAAACTATTCAGTAGTTTTTGTTTGATTAGGAATTTTAACGTAGCTTTAATAATTTTTCAGTCATATCGCTACAATGTCTGCAGCGAAGCAGTTTATAGTGATGTCTAGCACTGGGGCATCATGTCACAAACATGTAGCATGATGTCCCACCCAGTCACATTATCCTGACACCAGGCAGACCAATACTAACAATAACCTATTAATGCTGAGTGCCAAGCGAGGCAGCTGTTAGTACCATTTTTGAATTCTTTGGTATGACTCGGCTGAGGATCGAAACCACAACCTCCTTTTTCCAGGGATCAAACCCTCAACCTCCTGCTCCAGCTGTGGACACTGTAACCACTAGGCCACCGGAGCTGTCTCACTCAGAGGAGGTACTTCAATTGAAATCATCATGAGTCTGTTGAGAACCCTTTCTTCTAGAGGGCTTCTTCCTGCAGTTTTGGTTCAATTTTGAATGCTGAATCCTCTCTCACTCAGCAGTTTGGTATGGCATAACCATGGTTACAGAAGCACTTGACAAATATGTTGCATTTCCTCCTACTCTCATGTTGCTAACATCAACACCCGAAAAGTCAACAAAATCCAACAGTGAACCATATTTTTGAGAATCAATATACTCCTTCACCAAGTAATAGGCAACTGACATAGCATCAATAATAATTCAAATTTCTTGCTGATAGCTGCCATGCATGTAGTTTTTCACTTAGTTTCAAATCCTGAATCGCCTGTTTCTGAGCTGGTAATTCAACATGTCTGTCACGGATTGATGTCCTGAAATTAGCATTTCCAAGTGTGAAAGAATTGTTTTGCCCGTTTTTACACAGCATCTGCAAAGCATCTAAAACAAAATTCATTAATTTCAGTCTGAATTGAAAGAGTACATTTTTTTTCTTGGCATTAGAAAGACCCTTAGTTGCATCGCCGCCATCTTTAAGCACATCATTAGCTTCATCTGATATGGGATTAGCCTGAGGAATTGTTTGTTCGCTGTCATTGTGCCTATTGACAGAAACTTTTGTACCCTGACTGTTATTATAATTGTTAATGGTAAAATAATGAAAAAGTGTCAGACTTTTAACTGGTTCACCCATTTAACACATCCTGCCAAGCCAGCCTCTGTGTGAAACTTACTCTTCTGACCTTTTTTTTTTTCATTAACCAATCAGAATGGAGCACATGACACACAGAAATATGTGATGTATTTACAACTATAGAAGTACAACATAATCGCCGCAAGTGACAAACAGGGAATTTTACAGGAAAACAAATAATACTCAAGAAACCCATTCTTAACAAAAAAATGTGCAGTTCTTTTTTTTTGAGACAATTTTGCCTGCATATATATTTGTAGTAGGGCATAACCGACTTTTGATCCGGAAATCGGATTCCACCGGATAGTATGAACTTCCGATTAATCGGAGTCGGACAAGGCAGGAACGACCGATTCGGATAATAAAAATAATAAAATTGAATTTCTATAGCACCGTGTCTAACACTGCGTGTCATTCGATAGTGCGTTAATAAAGTTAAATAAAAAGCCAGAAAAGTTCAATATGGTCAACACAACCACGCTGTGAGACAATCTATTTGAACGAACGGGTGAAAACCAGAAATGAAGCCGGATATGGTAAAGTACTAAGTAACATGCTAGACACGGCAAAACCAGATACCAGAAACGGAAGATGAAATTTTTTAGAAAAAAAATATGGATTTAGCATTTCTGATTAATTGAATCGTATCCAGAATTGGAAAAATTTCATGCCCAAAATCCGGAATCGGAAATCGGTAGAAAAATGCTAATCGGTTATGCCCTAATTTGTAGTAAATCTTGAATTTAGGGGGATTTGCACAATCGCGTGTCCTAGATGCAATCCTGCAAGGGGAGGCAGGATTTTCCATTCCTACGCCTCTCTGTTGAGTGGGAGGCCTGGGGATAAGGTATCTTCATCCTATAACACCTCGTAAGTGATGTGACAGTCCCTATTAGCAGACTTTTTAGGATAAAGGATGCTTTTTGTACTTCCATATTGTCTGAAAAAGAAATTTAGCAACCCTGCTTTTTATCTGATTCCACATAAACAAATGAGTCTGTGACCTGCAACATCAATTCTGCTAAAAGACCTGGACATGGGCATCCAAAAATGAGAAGATTCACTTCCCTGAAGGAAATAAGAGGGAAGATGGGGAAGGGGCAGGGATTAAGATCCTAATCGCCTGACCTTGTCAACTGAGTAGGTGGATGAGTGGTGGTGAAAGGTTAACCTGATTTGGTTTCCTTATACCGCTGATGGAGCTCTAATGACCAGTACATGGTAGGGAACCCTAATCTTATGGACATCAGAACAGTTTTCACTCAATTCTGGGTGGTATGTTCTGCTTGTCACTTTCATTGAGCTAAGGACATTCATGGTTCATACAAATATTTTATTACAACATTCACAGACTTTTCAAGAACAAAAAATTTATTTTTCAAGCACCATAATTCTATTTAAATTTAGAAAGATTGTTGATTACGGTCTACAGAATCTAAGAATGAAGTATTTCGTACCTAAAAAGAATTCATATTTTTTTTTAAAATAAACTAAGCCTAAACAAAAACATTGTTGTTCAATGGACTTTGGGACAAGATAGAAGAGATCCGGTCATCTCATCTGTGCCAGTTTGGGAGTTAGTATGTCGATATTTCATTTGCGGTATCCTTTCATGCTAGCCATGAGACTTCAATGCTCTTTTATTCACAGGCTGACAGCTGCATTAGCTCTAGAAGTCTCTAGTTATGTTAACATAGGCACTTGAGACTTGGGTCAAATTCACATACTGTAAAAACTGTTTATAACATTTCACGGGAATTTCACAATACTATAACCAAGAAGCATGACACCCAAATTCAGTGTATATTTTTTTTCAAAATGTTTATGTTTGAGTTTACATTAATGTATATGTCAATCATGTTGGACATGCATGTGAAAAACACTTTTAAATTTAAAAAAGCTAAAAACAAAGCATTTATTTGCATACTTTACCCGCACTGTAACCAGCAATCCATGATTCTAAATTACCAGATATCAATGAGGTGTGATTTTTAACCTTTGTTATTTAGAAATTATGATTCAAGGTATGACCATCATGTCTTTACTACCTGGCGCCTTTGATACGCCTTTGTTGTTTAATAAACAGCCATTGATTACCAGACTTCAGCACCTTTGGTGATAAAAACATTACAAATGAGTTCATTTTCTTTGATGGACATCAAAAATCATATGCTATAACCAATTAAACATTCTAAGACAGGAACACTATATCAAAGTCTCTGTAAAATATAGCAATTAGAATAAAGCTGTGGAAAAAAGAGAAAATCGTTACTCCTCTAATAAAAAACCTCTAATGTACATTTTATCAAAGTCTCTGTAATATATAGCAATTAGAATAAGACTGTGGAAAATAGAGAAAGTCTTTACTCCTCAAATAAAAAACCTCTAATGTACATTTTCAGCAGAGCTGCCAGATCCCTGTGAGCTAGTTTCATATTTTTTTCACTGAACTACATAAAATATAACAGTCATATATGTCGTATAAGCAATTTTAGACTGTTTCAAACAATTTTTTGGTGCAAAAGGATCCATAAATATCCCACTTTGAGACTTTGATTTCATTTACCTCAATCACTATGGAAGTTGATTGTAATATTCTAACACTCAGTATGACATTAGATGAGCTCATTAACAATGATCCACAATAAAAGCATAGGACTTTGCTTATTGCTTGAATAATAGTGTATATGGCAATTTTATTTGAAAATATGTATCCAATCAATGAATACTTAACTTTTTATCCTCCTTAATGGCCCAGTCAACACAGCAGCCATTCATTTATATCGTGCAGTATTTACAATCCAACATAAGACCTTCATTCTATTGAGCATGTTTAAAAACTTTTTTTCCATACTTATTGGAGTCATCTATAAATTCAAACAGTTTTCAAGGTAGCCATAAAAATTTCATGGCCTTGAGAGGGTCCTGCTTATACTGTAACAAGGAGGAACATTCACTCTCCTTAAGTGTTTTTCATTCCAAAGGAGGGACCCTGGGGCCTTGTAATTTTTCTCAATGGGAAACATTCAATACCCTTCTGCCATTAAAACCAATAAAAGCCAAAAATAATCCCCATAAAAATATTTTATAAAAGAAATGTCCAAAAATTTCAAAGACCAATCAAGGATTAAAAATGCCAAAATGGTCAAAAAATAGCATGGGGGAATAAAACTAATAAAAAAGCATATGTGAACTATATAAATTGCTTATATTGTATGAAAATCCAATCAGGCCATTTACATGTACACATAGACATGCCTAACAAATCTCACTTCTCATGTTTCTAAGTCTGCCCTACCTATAATCTGAAAAGATGGTCATTGTGACATTCTGTAGCAGTGAGCCATACTTCCCACTATCAATGTACCCATAGAACTGAATGACTGACTATACATGCAATTGTTGCATAGGAATGAAAGTACAACAAAAAAAAACAAAGCCTTATAATTTGTTTCTATGATAAAGACAACTATGAAAAGTGCAACCTATGTCTTGTCTGTGCTACATCTAATTATGAAGAAAAAAAACTCCACAAATTACCTCTTTTTCTGAAAGGGATAAAGCTGACTGAAAAATTGGAGGCTGAGTTTCTTCCAGATCTTTATCCAAGATTTGATTCATCTTTTTATTTCTGATAAATGAAAAAGTGTCATATTGAACATATCAGAAAATCAACATTTTACACCTACAGGTCATTAAATCTCTTATCTTGTATAAAACATCAGTAATATTTACTGTTACCATTGCTGTTGTTCATTAATATGTTATATTATTATTGTTATTATTTAAAACTTGTGAAGGTGTTTTTGTTTTTTGTACAATAGTAGCAAGTAATTATTGCATAATGGACATTAGTTTTACGCCCCAGGAGATGATTCCAACAAAAATAATTTGGGGTCTTCATCCCAAACATTTGGAATTATTTATCATCCAGTGAGTCTACTGGAGAATATTCAACACATAGACTTATCATTTCTAACCTTCTATGTCTCATCACCATTAATTTTGATGCAATTTATTTTCAGATATCCCACCCAGTCACATTATCCTGACACCAGACCAGCCAGTCCTAACAGTAACCTCTTAATGCTGATCACCAAGCGAGGCAGCTGTTAATAACATTTTTAGAAGTCTTTGGTATGACTCAGTTAGGGATCAAACCCAGACTTTCCACATCTGAGGCGGACACTCTAGCCACTAAGCCAACGGAGCAATATAACATGTGGAGGAAGAAAATATTACTATTGATTGTGTATCACCAGTGTGGGATTGAAACAATTGGACTAGTCTAGATGTAACAGGGTTAAAGAATCAGATCATATAAAAAAAAATATGGCTACAAATAATGTACTCAAGCTCAATAATTATATTTTAGTGAGCAACGTTCAGTATAAATTAGTTATTCTCACTGAGATGCATCCAAATATTAATTTTCAAAAGCATATCTAAAATAAGGTCCATGATATTGTGTGTTTAACAAAACAAAGTCTGACAAAACTAAAGTCACTATAACATGAACATTAGGCCATAGTGACCTAGTTTTATGTGGATGAGTTACTCTCCAATACACAGCCACATCCTGGTTTTCAATAAGCTATTGAGGTAGTATGGAACTGACTCCCAAATATACAAATATACAAAGCTCTCCCCACCCATGGAAATTAGGTCAAAGTGATCTACTTTTGGTATGGCTGAGCTAATCTCCAAAATTTCACAAAAGTAGATCCAGACTAAACCCAATGCATTGAAGGTGCAATACATAAATGGCTTTAAAAAAAAAACACCCAAAGTCACCCAAGCGTAAAAATCAGTCACAGTTGACAAGTTTTTAAATGGCCCTGTTACTCTACCCGAGATGCATTAACACATTAATTTTCATGTCTAGGTGAAACATAGTCCAAACTACTCAAGCATGATGAATAGATTGTTGAAAATTGCATTTTAAAAAAGAATACAAGTTTGAAAGAGTGATCTGCTTTTGCATGGTTGACTTACCCTTCCTCAGATGCACCAACACATCAATACTCCTAAGTGCAGGTGAAATAGAAACAGAATCCAAGATACTGAGTGTAATGAACACTGAAACAATGTGTCCTTAAGTGTAAGAGTACCACAAACAGCACATTTTAAAACACCCACCCGTCTGTGTAGATATCTAAATTCTTGGGCAGAAACTACTTTCTTATTTCAGTCAGTGATCTTAAGCATTTTGCTTTCTTACCACTAAATCAACAGGCATTTTCCTTGCATCAAATTTAAGCTATCAACAAAGTTTGGTTCAAGTCTGTTATGTAGAACTAATGGCATTGTAAATAAACTATTTTTTCTCTCTCAATTACAATTACCTTGATCTTTGATCTCTTGACATCTTTCTTACTCCAGGTATGTGAACTCATCATCTTACTGTGTGTAAGCTATACTTATTCTTTCAGTTACAGTGACCTTGGCCCTTGAACTTTAAATCCCCCAAATCAATGTTTCTTTTCTTCCTAACCAAAAGTTCAAGCCATCCACAAAAATTGGTAACCACAAATAACTGAGATAGAAAAAGGAGACATACCATAGAGAACTCAAGTTATTGAGCTAAGATCATTTTTCTTCTTTCAAGATGAAATTTACCTTTGACCCCAATTACCACAAGTGCAAGCCATCCACAAACATTGACCTTAACACCCAAATGTACAGTTCTTACTTACACCCAAATGCAAGCCATCCACAAACATTGACCTTAACACCTGAATGTACAGGTCTTACTTACACCCAAACGCAAGCCATCCACAAACATTGACCTTAACACTTGAATGTACAGTTCTTACTTACACCCAAATGCAAGTCATCCACAAAGTTTGGCAATTGTACAACTCAAGATACTACATGGAAACAAAACTAGTAACAGATAAATGAAAGGACATCATCATAACATAATACCCTATGGAAGGAATAGGAAAAATTATTTCAGAATGATCTTTTGGCATAGCTGAGTTGCCTTCCCCAAGATGCATCAATACACCAATTAAGGTAAAATGGGGTCCAAGCTACTGAAGGTGTAATAAATGAATACCCAAAAAAATTGCAAACCAATGGGCAAAAAACACTATATCCTCTACCATCTTTGTTGGACAAAAACATCCATACAGATTACTATGTGCAGACACCTTATTGTCTTCCTTCTTAGTTGTTATAAAAGAATAGACCACATATAATCTGATACATGTATTCTACCTTGTTGAACAAACGAGGCACAATAGACCCAGGAGAATTAGGTCTGGGGACTAGCAAGCACAATATCACAAAAGTAACTATACAGTCTAACACACTATTTATATCTCATCTTAACTTGCTACAGTATATATGAAAGCACCCCAGATTCAGTGATGGTTTATTAAAGGTTTGAATTCATCTCCAAGTTGGTGTTGTTCCTTGTGTAAATAGTTTAAATAAATGAAATTTACCTCTCCTGCTGTGCCAGTATCTCCTGGTAAACTTTGCAGTACAACTTAGCTTCAGGCTCTGTCTTCATCTTGGCTACTAGTACCATCTCAATATTGCCTGGATCAATCTCCTAAAGTGAAGAGTGAAGAGATTTGAGAAGGATGATTAACAGTTAAAAGAAGGCAAACTTTTGGAAGCAAAACATAGTCAAATACATGAAAATTTACATAACATTTGCCCCACAAAGGAATATACATTTACAGTATGCTAACCTATAATTAAATGCATGATTAATATGATGAAAAGAATTATTAGTTATCTTGGTTATATCAATTTTAATAAATTATCCTCTAACAGCATAAAAGTTTCTTAGTTATGTATAGCACACTCTCCTCCCACCCCGCCTGCCATTGTCATTCAATATCCATATTTCTTTCTACCTGCTCCACTCTGTAAGACCCCATTAAAATTAAAATCTTTAAACAATGTTGTCTCTAGTTGTATTAGCAATAATCTGTTGACTGTTTCTAAGCCATAACTGTGTGAATATTGTTGTTACTGAAAATCACCTTTCACGGTCTGCTGTCTTGAGGGGTACATGCATAGCTAGCTTAGGCAGCAGGAACTAGTTTATGGTTGTTGCGTATTATTTTCCACAGCTCATGAACATTATCTTTTGGTTACTTCTGCTCCAAAATAACATTTTTAACTAACATAAGCCAAAGTATTACTTTCTTGAATTAACACTCTGCTGACTACTATGCCAGATTTATATTTACTTAATGCTGTATTAGTATTTTAAATCCATTAATGCCATAGTCTACTTGTTTAAACATATATATTTTGATTAACTAAATACCTTTACTTTTCAATTTCATTTTAGATTCTTATTTATTAAATTTATTGTAACCTATAAGCTAAGGACAATATGGTTTTGGAATACATGATCCGTCAGGGCTAAATTGTATGTTAATTTGGCTTCTTTGTCTGCAATCATAACTGAAATGACCGGTTGACCAGCATGCCATCTATTTTGTCCATCCAGCCTGTACATCAGACTTGTATTTAACACCATTAACACTTTCTCAGCTCCCATAATCTATTTCTTAAATTTAAAAAAAAATTTTGAACCTCACAATCATCAGCCAGAATTTGTCTCAACAAGCACTTTAAGGGTGAAAGGCTGAATAAAACTTTATAGTACGCAGAGTACTTTTTCATGTGCGTGACTTGAAACTAATTTACAGGAGTTATCATGCATCACTGCTTTCCAAGTACACAAATGTATAAGTATTTTGTGCAAATCATATGATCATATTCCCTGACAGCATCTCTGTGTAATATTAGCTCTTCTAAAGCAGGTTTCTATAAATTTGCTGATAACTCTATGACTTGTACCAAGGTAACTTGCATAGGAACTAGTCAACAACCTAAACATGAACCTCTGAATAGTGTAATATTACAGGGTAACAGTGGAAAGTCTCATTTAATAGCTGTACATTTAACTCTTGATCTTTATATATGCATATGTTAAACGAGGAAGTTTCTAAATAGCTAGTTTCACATGTAATCAGTTTGTCAAAAACTTGCATAGTCTTTTAGGTCATAATCAGTTTTTCTGCTTGAGGATTTTAATCTATGTTTCATTAATACAAATTCATTCTTTCACCAAATTATCTGGCAGTCTCATTATTCAAGTAATATTCGATTTTCTGGGATTAACTAAGCAACAAAAAATTAAACCCTGGATTTAATATTTCAGACTTATTATCAAGAATGTGTCCAGAGGACACTAATTCCTCTGCAGATATGGTATCATTTAAGAAAACTTTGTTATGGCTATATGGATACACTTAAGTCAAACAGGACAATCTGGCTGTCAAATGTTTATAACAAATGAACTGGATTTGGTCTAGATGAGTTGGTATTAATGCCTGCACAAATGTGGTTTAATTCCACTATACCCTTCATGAGATAACAAGCAGCAACATACACTGTGTAAATCCAAACTTATAAGACAAAGAGGTACTTAAATTTGGACAGAAAAAGGAGACATACCATAGACCTGCTTCATACCAGGCTTCATGCAAAGTTTGGTTTTAATTCATTAAATCCTTCAAAAGTTACCAAAGGCAAAATAAATAAATGGTCAACCATAAGCCACCTTCAAAGAATATTGTGGTGGCAAAAGAGTGATAGAGAAAAATTTAATAATTTCATTGACTCAAAGAAGAAAACATTCTTACAGGAATCAAAGCTAAACTGCTTCTTCTTGTCCACTGGACCCGCTCTGCCTTATGTGCTAGCATTAGCTTCAAAAAACAATCTACTGTCAATGGACCCTCCTGTTAATAAAAGAAAATGAAACCTTTTTCATAGCCAATTTTATTACATCACATTATTAATATAAAACTGCTGTAACCCAATTTATAAGTAAATGAATTAATGAATTGTCAGATTATAATATCATAATAAATATTGGCATGTTTTTTTTATGATAAAACGATAAACATGTAACATTAACAGCATCCAGTTAAATTAAACCAATGTCATTTTAACAGAAATAAATGAAAAACGAGTACATGTACTGTCGGTATATCATATGTCCACTAGGTGTTTCATAGTCCTTTATGTAAGCACTAGATGGGGATAGTTGACTGGATAGTACTCAGCACTGACAAGCAATGTCATTTATCTTCATTTTTAAATCCAACTATGAATGCATAACAAGCAAATGCTCTGAATTTTATTGAAAGAAGATTGTGTGGAAAACCACCTTTCTTTTTTTTAGGTCATACTGACAGTGATCCTTCAGCTGCATATCCTTAACAATGTACATTGTTTCCTTCTCATATCAACTGTTGGTGCCATTAAGTGGCATGTACTTTGAGTTCTCTAGTTTATTTCAATGGCACTGACCTTGGACCTTTCAACCCAAAGTCAATAGATTTCTATTTTGCCTGATGTGCTTGCCATACACAAGATTTGGTCAAGATATGCCATCCAGAACTATTGCACTGATGCCATTTATTATCAGACTTATCATGACCTCAATCTTTGACCTTTACACCCTCACATATATGGGTTTTTTCTCGTCCTATATTCAAGCCATCCACAAAGCTTGGGTTGGTTTCATTTTAAGGTACAGCAACACAAATAGCTGGAATTGGCATAAAGTGCTTTGCCCAAGAACTTGCCATTGCAGCCAATCCAGACTAATCCAACAGTAGGATCTGAACCCATACCCTCTTAGTTATGAGTCAGTCATGCTAACTGCCTGCCATCATTTGTCACTGCCTCCTCTTACAACATGAGGGGCATGCAGGAAGGTACCTCAGGTCTAGTCTACATCCCTAAACCTGGGAGGGTGGGTTCAAGTTAAGGAGAACATACTATACAAGTTGAGGGAGGTAGTTGAAAAGATATTGACATGCAAGGAAACAGTAATCAGGATCATGGTCTTTAGTTCCAAGGTATCCAAAAATTTGACCTGGAGACAAGCTCATTTCCTAGCTGATATCCCTATTTGGGAAATACCTGAATTAAAGGTTGTGGAGGGGTTGTTTTTGCTATTTATGGGGTCAAGCTGAGGTAGATGATGGCTGTACTATGACTTTTTCTATCTGGCAGACTCTTGTCAACTGTGTGCAAGAACAGCTCCAAAAGAAAACAGCCTTTAAATGAGAAGAGATGGTAAACATTGTTCAAAAGTTCACACTTCCTTCTCCTGCATCATCTGCTCAAATGGATGTGAGATCAAAGAGGGATCTCACAAATGGAAAGGACCTGCCACAACCAGATTTTCTGGATACTCATTTTAGTCAACCTAAATTGATGGGATGGTGGTGGTGGTGTCAACTGGACTAACCTTCAATCTGTCCTCCTTGGAAAACAAGATTGATTATCCCTTCTCAGTGAAGGAGGAGATTGGATGCCACCTCAATTCTCTCTAGAACAAGATCAGCAGAGACGAAGAATGCTTACAACCTGTCTGATGATATCATGGGAGGGAGGGGGAAACTGACTAGCAACCAGAATGTGGGGGATCTGATACCCACCCTTACACAGGTAATAAAGTTAAAGATTAAATGGGAAAAAAGATTCAAGAGATGCACAAGCTGTCTTGATCATTACTACAATTCTCCCTTGAAACAGTCAATGCCATGATTTCAGCTAAGCCCTTGATGAAAAGGAAAATAGAATTAAAAATTGTTTCTACCCTTTCTTCTTCCTTTTCACAGAAGCCAAATAGAATGGTAAAACCCTAATTGGGCACAAGAGTATATGTTTTCATTATCAGCACAGATATGATTGTGACTGGGGATCTCAGGTAGAAGTATCAACAAAAGCTGACTTTCGTAAAGAAACCTCATTGGCAAAGGAGAGATACCAACTTGTAATTTAACTGTAGGTAACCTTGTTCTATAGACTGGACACAAAGATTGCTTCTTTGTTTCATGACTAAGAGCAACAAACCAGTCTTGAGGGTAAGGTTCTTGAAAAAAATGCTTCACCAATGGTTCATAGACAATTTTGTTAATGACCACAAGATGCTCAAGAAATTCCATCTAGCCATTACAGCACAAGACTTCCAGTTGCAGCAACTATACCTAAAGTTAGGGTGTTGGAATGGACTGCCCTACAGACCATAAAAGAAGAAACTAAGCATTATCTCTTCAAAAAAATTAGCCATAGTGCTCCGAGGAACACCTAGGATTAACACTTTTTCTACAGCACGAAATGCAAAACATTTTCCACTTAGCATCATAGACTTTGGACGTGAACCATCACCTGCCCTGATCGATGCACTTGGCAACTTCTGTCTGGAGAAAAAAGATTGGTCTCACCCCTTTCATTGACACACTTTGTGAGAGGGTCATGTCTGGCTGTGACCCAAAACAACAACTCTGCTATGAGGCAAATACAATGATGTCCGTGGTGGCTTAAGTGGGAAGGATGTGTTAATCCTTGTCATGGATGTCACAATGTCCTGTGGGATTTGGAGATTAAAGAGGAATAGAAACAGAAAATTCTGATACAACCCTTTCCTCACCTGGCACAGGACTAATAGGGCTCTATCACAGCTCTCAACTTAGAGGGTGGCTTGATCTGCCCATCACCACAGTGATATGCACTCGGAAATGGTGAAGTGCTGCATTTTTTTGAATGGTGATGTATCAACAAGCATCCAGCAACAGCATGCTTTAGGCTTGAAGAAAGTGCCCTTCCAGGCCAAAGAGCTAACCTTTCCTTTTTGAGACCCAATAGGTTCAAGGAACCCAAGTGATGAGATAAGAAGGAAGGTCTTTTTGTCCTTTCCCTATTTGTACATCTACTCTCCGCAAGGTCCAAAACCTAGTCTAGCAAAAAGCAGCAGAATGGATATCAATCTATTCAACTGCAATTAGTACAAGACAGGCAGCTGAGGTGAGTGTGCGATGAGACCTTAATATTTCCCCAATCTCTGAACATATTGTTTTGCAAAGTAAATGTCTGAAAATATTTTTTAAAAAATAAATGGATGATTGTGAGCTGCATGAGACCCAAAGTTAAAACTATGTTATATCAACAATGTTACCTGTCCACTGTCCATAGGGTATTATGATAATTATTGAGTGGTGTGAGACCTATAATTATACTGTTATCTAAATATACAATACTCTACCCGAGTTGAAGACAATGAAGTCAAAAAAGCAAAATCGAGGATTATATATATATTGTGTGGCATTGCCCGACCCAAAATTAAATTAGAACCATGTGGTATCAAGTAAGTCGGACAAGCACTATTTTTTGTTACACATGACCGCAGGCTAACACCATCCCTTACGTAAGTTTGCCATACTTAAGAGAGGAAGCTGACCAAGGCCCGTCAGAAGTGTAATTAGCACCTTGGGCTGGATGGATGTTTTGTACATCAAAGAAGCTGCCAGAAGGAGTGGGCGTGCCTTATCTTCTGGATACGCTGACAGACCGCCAGATTGAATAAGTCGAGTGGATAGGGTCCCAGATTTATTCTAAAATATATATCTTTAACCCGGCCATCGAGCGTTAGTTGCCATAGTCGTTATAGAATGCACCGTGAATTGGAACTCCGGCGGCCATACGTTAATTGGCGGGAAAACCTTAGGAACAGAATTCTAAGTGTAGCTTCTAAAAAGGTCAGTGAGCTATTTGTTCGATCTTTGCTGTCTGCGACTGCATTTAATTGTAGATCGGGTATATACGTATTATTGCTAAAATCGTAGTAGGAGTAATTATTTTGTGATGTTGATATGTTTGTATATTTGAAGAATGGGTTCCTATTTGTAAAGAATCGTATTGCTTGCTAGCCGTAGTAAGAATTAATGCTATTATAATTCGCTATGTGGTTATTTTATAGTACAATAGCACATTATCCATGTAATTATAGAAATTGAATGGTATCTTTGAAATGATTTCACTGTGAGAAATTAATAATATGAATATTTGTGCACTCGTGTGGGAGTATAGTGTACAGACATACGTCTGGCTGTCATAATATTGTAAGTACAATGAGATTAAATATATATATATCTATATTAGATATACTTATGTGATATGATGTATGGATATATGATATCGTGCTATTACGCCATTGTTTCCCTGTAAGAGTGTGTGGGAATTTCGATGTATATGTATGCGTGTCTTAAAAGGTAATAGCCTTATCTGATGGTTAATTGATGATTTAGTGTGAGGCGAGATGTGATAAACCCTATGTTAACGCCTTGTGATTTTCACAGGAAGCTTCGAGGGACAGACTAGTGAGTGGTCCCAGTGTCTCCGTTATAAACGGAAGAAAGAGAAGGAAAGAGGGAAATCTGGAGAGGAAGTTTGGGGACAGACCAGTGAAAGTGGTTCCAATAGTCGTGATAAAGGACGGAAGGAAAGTGAAGGGAGGAGAGGAGTCGGGACAGGTGGAATCCAGGAGGAGTGAGAGGATCGAATAAATAGATGAGTACAACCAAAGGCCAGGTGGAAAATCGAACTCACACTGAAAATCATAAGATGAAATAGGCTATCACTTAAAGGACGAGTGATTGTGTGACATTTAAATTTATAGGCTTCATTAAATTGTTATTGTTGAATTTCATCTTCGTGTTATATATATATATATATATATGTATATAATTTAACCGTCGGCAGTGCTGACTGGGGGCTCAGAGCAGTATAACTATTTGGTCTTTAATTTAAATTTAAATTCACGAGCCAGGTGGAACTTTCATAATATTTTAATTAATACTTTGGAAGTACCCCACCCCAACCTTTGCAGAACGCTACATATTGATTCTTACAAGCCAGGGTTCTTTATTTAACCAAGAGGTTGACAAACCCTGGTGCATATTCCACTACAAGTCATAGGTTAACCCAAAAAAAAAAATTCCCAAAACTTCTATACAACTTAAGTTCAATTACAAATCCTGACGTGTCCGTTCCATACATGAATTTTACTCTAATCAAGGCAAGACCACAGAGCTGCCAAATTTCTATATATCACACAATACATGGTTTCTCTTCATCAGGTTTCCGTACTGCCAGCAGTTCACACCTTATGCTTTCCAGGCACATCTCGCCAATATAACTGCACCCCATTTGCCACCATGGCGACATAAATGGTATCTGCACAGTCCCTTCTTATTTATTCCTTTGTGTAATTTACTGGTTTCCTACCATAAATACTGCCACTGCAGTCACACACCCAATGTATACCACAAGAGTTTAATCTGAGAATTCCTTAATACGTAGTGCTATCAAATGCGCATACTCCAAATTTATTACCTTACCCCTGCCTTTAAGATCACTTGACAGTGCATGCCTAATGAGTCTATTAGGGAAGCAAGGGCCCCTCTATCTGTGTACAGGTCTACTTGAGCAAAAAGACCCCATTTCCCTATGCATCAGGAATGTGGGACTCGCCACCATGTGTTGGCAACTTCTTAACATGGAAAATGCCAAAGAACCCTCCTTTACAGGAGCTATAACTTCATTTCTAACAGTGATCCCACCATTGCAGTATGTTATTACAGAAAAAGTACATGATTTGACAATAGCTATTTAGATGATGAATTATGTAAAGTTCCCTGAGTCTCATTCTCTTATAAAGCACAAAATCCAAAGAAAGAATGACAATATTCTAAATTTAATTGAAATATGGAACATGTTGGAAACCACTCTGAATCATGTATGAAAGTGTGTATATGTGTTTGTGGTAATTTATTTACAGTTCTTAATGTCATGTTGTTATCCTTACTAAAATGTTTACTTGAACATATTCTCCCATTCACAAACTTGCTGTGTTGATGAGGCAAAAAACATGGCCAAGGTCCAAAGAATGATATATATGAATACCTACCAATCAAGCTACTGTACTGTAAGTTTTGCTTCTGAGAAATGCTGCTTTAAGCTTGATAATTTCTAAAATGTCAAACGTTTCCAAGAATAGTTTGTATCAGTTTTAAAAAGCTGACATCAGAAAATCGATTTTGTGCCTGTTATTGATATTCTATCATAATAATTACAAACAGCCCATACAATTGAAGATTTTGCATCAGGCTGTCACAAATATGCATTCATTATGCAAAAATAATCTGGATGCAACAGTGGGTTTCATTCTTTGACCTTTAGACCCCAAAACCAATAGGTTTCTTTCTTACAGACTAAGACATCAACAAATAAAGGTGAAAGTACATATTGAGAAATAAAGTTTGGATGCAAACACCATCTTTCAGCCACAGTAATCTTTGCATTCTTCCTTACCTGATTGTTTTTGTTTTGTTTTTTATGGTTTAACGCCATTTTTCAGCACAATATAGGCTATACATGGCGGCCAGTATTATTGGTGGAGGAAGAACCCGGACAAACCCCGGAAAGAACCACCGACCCACGAGAAGCTACTGGCAAGCTTTTTCACATAACTACATTTGCCGAATCTTAGATTCGAACACACGCAGACAGAGATGAGATGGCAGTGGTCCATAACGAACAGCGCTTTAGACCACACGGCTACTTGGGGCCCCTACTTCTCAATTACTCCAAGTGCAAGTCATTGACAAACTTTAGTCAAGGTCAATACTAAAGCTGTACTGATTATTAGAACAATCGGTATAATCGGTATCAGCAGAAATAATTGGTGCCGATGTAAACAAATTTAAAAAATAACAAATTTTCAAAATATAAATTAAATCATAAAAGATAAAACGTACATGTCGACAGAAGCCCTTGGTCCCAGCTTGAACAAATCATTTGGTTTTTTTAATCATTTATGTCAACAAGCTGCCAGTTCCAACCCATACTTTGTTCAATAATTAGTTGAATTTGCCGCCAGGCTTTAATGTTGCTGTCGGATAAAAAAAAACAACCACCCTAGGCTTTTGTTTGGGTCTATAAAGCTGGCCTCTCACTGCAACTTAATAGAAGTGAAATCTGATCAATTCTAGCATTTTCCAAGGAATGCACAAAGGTATAGCTAGGATCTTAAAACTAGGAGTTCCAGAGTACCTCCAGTAAACGTTGCAGTCCCCTACCAGAAGCAAATTGGGCATAGCTGAAATTGCTATATTTCCAGACGAGTAGAAATAGCGGTTGCCATAGAGTTTAATTTTCAAACTTCTTTACAGCACTGACATATACTATAGCACTTATTTGTTCATTAGAGTGAGAGTGAATTGTCGGGTCAAGATAAGGTCTTATTCCAAGCACTAAGTCAGGTATCATACAGTGTTCCACATGAAATGTCAGTTCTAGCAACTTCTAACACTCTGTTGAATTTCATTACAATATTCGCCAATTAGCCGTTTAACCCTTCTTGTTAAAATTTTCAAACAGTATTTTGTCTAACTCTCAACATGTCTTGATTTTGAGGTCACAAGCACTACTTAGATTGCTACACATGGAAATGAAAACAATAATGAAGGCGAAAGTTATTCATTTGATGTACTCTTCTTATACACAAGTACATCAATGGGTCATTCTAGCTCTGAAATCAGTCATTGTAAATATCAGCACATTTTCTCACCACTCTGCAGCTAAAGTCTTTGATCTTGCCGCCTATCTGTGGGTCATGTTCTTCAGATGTACTCTTATAATGACAACATGTACATCTGTGGGTCTTTCAGCCACTGAATTTTCTGATTGTAAACAGCTAAAATGATCAAATGATCAACACATTTTCCCATTCAACAGGTGGTCGAAGCAAAACTAGCAAGCCCTTAAATTTGCTGTCCAGCAAATTGATGTGTACTGAGGACTCCGTTATTGTCTGAATCCCAGATATAAAAAATGCATCCAAATACGCGTGATTATGTTTTTCCGAGACCTTTGAAAGTGATCGGTGATTAAAAGAAGTTTATTTTGCTGTGAAAGTTTCTTTTTTAACTTTATTGACATTTACGATAGCTACCAACAGCAATGTAAAACACAAATTAAATTTACAGTCTCTGGAAACTAAATATCTGGCTGTTAAGGAAGTTGAGGACTGAACATCTCACAAAGAGGTCAGTGAAATTTTTTTCGCTTCAAAATAACAACCGTTCAGGAAGGATGAAAGCTGCTGAGTCTATAAAGAAAGACTACGTTGAAGGTAACTATACTCCCCAAAGGAAGAACCAAACGATTGCGACATTTTAAGACATAGAGGAAGCCACAAAATAGTTCAATCAAGTACTTGCGAAAAAACTTAAGCATCAGATACAAAAGTATTTGTGGAGAATACATGTGCTGTTGACAGCTTTTCATTTCCCTGTGAATAGCACCATCCCCTTGGTAGCCTCAATAAGATGGGAAGAGACTGACTAAAAGCAAGGCCAATTAAAATATATGTACATGAAGCATGTAAATAACAACTATCCAACCATGTGCAAATGCCTAAATTGAATATTGTACAGTTTTTCGTATCAGGATGTGATCAGTGCAATATTTTATTGTGGATTTTATTACACAAAGGTAACCAAAATGTAAATTGTCAATATACAAGTGTATTTCACACTGATTCTGTCTTCATGTACTCAAAATTTGCATTTTCTTCTCAAAGTGCAAATGCTACTCACTGACGATGGGTCACCTTTTGCAGATGAATATTAACTTTTCTCTTTTAAATCAATGACATTACTTTACAATAGTTTAGTAATTGTTGGGTCACCGAAAGTTACTTTTTTAACATGTCTATGTCTTAGGACACGGAAAAAATTATTGTTTCATGTCCAAAGACTTACATTCGTTACAGTAGCCAACAAATAGACCTAAAAACGGTAAAGTTTAGACATTTGTCCGCATATAAGCCGACCCCCCCCCCTCCAGGCCTTTATTTTTTTCCTAAATTATTCAGCTTATACGCGAGTATTTACTGTGATAATGAAATAATCTGTCTCATAATCGGTATCAGCAATTTTAATAATCGGCTATAAGTGGTATCGGCATAATCGGCAAAAAGTGACATCGTTACAGCTTTAGTCAATACTATATGGAAACTAAAGGAATAAATGGTTGGACACCAGAACATAATCAACTACACCTAAAGGCAATGCAAGCAATGTACATGCATGAAATTTGGTGAAGACACATGTATGTGGTGTAGATATACAGAAGAAACAAAGTTACTGTGTGGAAACAAACTTCTATTTTGGATCACTAAAGATATGCCAAACCAATAATAGTCTCACTTTTTCAGACACTACATTTCCCACCCAGAATGGATAACACACATTAAAATTCCAACTTTTAAACATTCATATTGCATCTTCCTACAATTTTAAATGCACTTTGAGTCAGTAACAATGAATCAATATAAGTCCATTCCTCCAATACCAGAAAATTGAATATTATTTTAAAAAATTTTGGTCAAAGTAATCACCATAAAAACGAGTTTTCTCACCAACTGTAAACACGTTTCTTTTCTCAACAAATTTTGCTGCCAGCTTTTAAAAATTTCTTTTAGTTTAATATACGTTTTTTTTCCCTCCATGTACAAAATATTCTTTTTGCAATTTAAAATCTAATGAAATGTACCCATCTACCATAATGTTGCTGGAGTACTTTTCTTCTTTTATCCATACAGAAAATTCCTTTTAAAATTTGATAATGTACAATTTCTTCAATATAGCCAGTACTCAAAAATGCAGAATTTGCACAATTTTTTAAAATATTTATTCAGCAAATTACAGAACGACTGACATCTCTGAACTTTTAACATAACCTAAAGTCAATAGGTGTTTCTTGCATCAAATTCAAGCTATCCATAAAGTTTGGTAAAGGTGGATGGTGTCAGCTTAGTTTAGGTTAGGCTATTGTGCATTAACAAAAAAACATAAGTGACAGATGACTTTAAAGACATACTTAAAAGCCAAAGCGATATTATACCTTCCACCTTTCAAAGGGCATAAAAACTGTTTCAGCAAGACAATTCCAGTCTCAGACTGACACTAATTTTAAATGAACTAATAAAACCTCCTGAAATAGTTTTCATCTTTTGCTTGGCAAAGCTTGAAAGATATACAAGTTATTGAGCTTATTTTAAAAATTACATCAAGATGAAAGCTATATCTATCTTTAATACATTTATAAAGTGAAAAACCTTATTCTTACTGAATATAGACAAATATATCAAAAGATCAGAATATATAAGTTTACTAAATACTGGACTCTTTCTGCAAACAGTCTCCAAATGAGTTTCAAAGTGCAAAAAGAAATAAAATCTGCCATTGTTTTTCTGGCACATTTTTGTGTGCTTTCAAATGTGGATTTTATTTATAAATTATCCTTATACAGAATACTGTGATAGACACTGAAGGAAAGTAACTACTAATACAAGTATCACCAATGGTTACTTTAATGCAGGAAACAAAAACATTAAAACAGAATATTCTTAATTGATCTGGAACACAACCATTACAAATTTACCATTCATAAAACCAAGGACAACATCATCAGACTTACAGATATGCATAGGGAATGTGAGAGTCCTGCCACAGCGCTAAGAATGGACTTGTTTTGACTGGCATCTTTACTTTTAGATTCACTTCCTGACACAGAAGACATGGATGTGCAGTAAGTTTCATTCCCGTTGATAGTGGACATGGATAGTCCATAAGGATACTGCAGAACTTCATCTTCCAAATTACAGGTTTCTGAAAAGGATAAACAAAACAAAACACTATCAACACATTTTACTCATATGGTAACCGTATGTATAAGTTTTTATGGCTTTTGTTGTTACTAGAAGCCACGATTTTAACAAGAGTACCATCAACAGCACATGATACACCTGCATCATGTTTATTAGTACTGTGTATGACATTAGTCTGACACAGTTCAATCAAGAGATTTTTAACCAATGGGTCTCAATACCATTTCCCAAAACCATTACTTTCTTACTAGACTTGCCTCCAGACCCCAAATGATAAGGCTTCTTTATTATCTAATCCAAATGATTTTGAGAAACAATGGCCTTTGATTGTTTTCTCATAATAGGTTTCTCCCATTCCTTAAGTGCAAGTCCTACACAAACTTTCCATAGAGCTGGTTCACAACTTCACTCCATTTATTCATAGTTTAAGCTATTGTGAGCTTTCACAAATTGTTGTCCCATTGTATCAATAGTGCACTTTTTATATCCTTCCCCTTTGGCAACAGAGTACATCATAATTATTTAAAGTTACCATAATTCAATCAATTTTGATTGTTTCCTGACTCTTGGGTAGGTACAATCTCCCCATTTATTTTGATAGATCTCCAGTTTGTTTGGCTGCATATATCTGGTGATCATTCGTTGACTAAAATAAATCGCACTCCACATTAATGATTAAAAGCTAGCTTTGGCAGTTGCACAATACTCATTATTATTCATTTTTGAATTATTTTTTTTTGTTGGTATCATCAATACCACATGGGCAGTTAAAGTACTGATGGTTTTAGGTTGTTTGACTAAAGGTCTCACACCATCATTTAAAATATAATCAAATGATTTATTATTTCTTGTTTTCATATTTTCTTCTGCAGAAATGTGGGCATAATAAAACCCCATGGGATTTGCACCATGTCTACTTTCTATACAATAGCTGCCAACATAGAGACAAGTGTCTGTTCTGTTGTCTTTGGTTGGATAAAGTATGGAAGCTACTCACAAAAAAGTAGACAAACTGATGAGGAGTGGAGGAAAGGCCCTTCATTTGCATCTTCCTTCATAGAGTATACAGGATCCTTCTAAGATGATCATTTCTCTCAGTCAGTGCCTGTTAAGTCCAGGGCCCCTTTCAAGGAAGGAAATACCAGGGCAGTGAATGAATCTCGCAAAACATGAGGGACAAGCACCACCCTCTGCAGGTCCACAGACCAGTGATGGCAGAGAGTGTCTCACGCCCAATTCCCATGAGGAAGTAACAGCACACTCCCTAAGCCACGTTGCCTGATGATAGCAACCAGATAAAACCTTCCCATATCAGATTGTAGGACTGTTCCTAGTTCTATTAAATCACCTGACTCGTCATTTGCTAGTGACCAGTCACAGGTCTTCAAGTACAGGTCAAAGATTATTACAGCCCTATGAGTATGGGGACAGAGATCAGATTGAGACTCCCCCTTTCACCAAAGTACTCATCAACCTGGTTCAGGCCAGGTTGTCAGGGTACTCACACCATACTAGGGAAGAGATTGGATTGGTATATCCCTCCCTTAAAATCCCTCTTAATAACTACAGGATGTGGATGCATCCATTTCAGGAAAATGTATTGCCATGGATGCCCAGAATATGACCTGAAAGCAGGCCTGATGTTGTTACACATGCACATTACTAGCATGTGCAGAACATAAGAGGCAGGATGGGCCAGCCTTTTTCTTCCCCAAAACTAGAGTAAGGTCAAGAAGCATTCTCATCCTCCTGCCTAGTCAACTACTAAGGTGTCATATGGTGCTGCACGAGGAGTTTTACAACATGTGGATACTCCTAACCCTACTGGTTTCCTTCACAACAAAGGGGCACAAGGTCAAAAACCTCTGAGTTCACTGAAAAAGAGACTGACATAGTGCCCTCTCATCCCTTTTGGTCCCCTAGTTCCTGCCACCCATCAACTCAGGCAAATGAATAGTAAGAGACCTAGTCTTTAAAAAAAAGTGCTAAATGAAGTATCCGAAGTGACTTGGCTCAGAGGAAATGAAAATTATCTCCAGTTTGGAGATGCTCTGGAAATGCCTCTAGCCAAGATCTCATTTTAATTACAGTTCTATCTAGCTATATCGAAATCACTTATGTCGACAATATGCCAATTTCGACCACAAAAAAAGTCCCAGTCCATTGGTCTACTATTACTACCAAAATAGTCATTTGAAGAAATCCATGTTTTCTTGTAAATGGGTTATATAGTTGCAATAATTAGCAAATAAGGAAAATACTCTTACACTCTTCTTATGGAGCAATCATCTTTCTAAGAATATTCTCAATCTTATAATAGCGGAATTAAAGAGATCATAATAAAAGCGACCAAAACAACTTTTTATTACTTTATTTCTTTTTAAAATGTTAATGAACCCAAAAAGTATAGTCCATATACAGGCCAGCATAACACGTAATTTGGTGGGAAAAAATTTAATGATTATGCATAAAGCATGTTTTGAAATGTATGACGGTGTATGATGCAAAGTGGAAAATCTTTTGCAACTAGTGCAAAAAGAAATAGATTAATCCTAGCTATCCATTTCTCTATCAGTGCAGTGACTGACTTTTTTAAATTCCAATTTGAAGTGTGAGAATGCTTTGGTTCTATTAAGGACTATAGGGCAGCCATTTCCAAAATAAACAAGTTTTCAAAAGACCTGGCTATTGGACTTACCCTCACATTTCTGATCTTATCAGTTGGTTACAGTGGCAGAGACTGGTGTCTTGGTCATTAATGCCAGAACAAACTCACATGCATGTTGTGGTCTGTTAAAATTGCCATTGGATAAAGATTTCTTAAAAAACATTATCTTTAAAACTGTTTTCCTGATCTCCTAAGTCTGTGAGATACAGGGACAAGCTTCATGCCCTGTCTATTGTAAATATAACTATAATTCAACAACTATGAGTCTGTTTGTCTTCTTGTCAACCATGTTATTTTTAGCAGAACAACTTTCTTTGTTAGCTCCACTCCCTATACAAATCCCTAGTCTCATCTTTGCTGAGGATAATCAAGATTGACTCTTATGTCCATTATGGCTTTACAATTCAGTTTGTCTGCAACAAAAGGGATTAGGAAGGAAGGACATATCTTTCTCTTAATGACACTGCTGATATTTCAGTATCCAATATTTTGATTGATTGATTGATTGAGTTTTAACGGCGCACCAGCACATTTAGGCTATTTAGCATCATACAATAGGTTGTATTTATACATAGTTAAAAATACTAAAGGATTAATATCGACCAGCGATATAAAAAACCAAATAGTTCAATATAAAATGGTAAGATGTTGGTAACAGTAAAATATGAAGCTTCCCAATCAATGGGAGATGTAAATGGTGTATGTTAATAAAAAAAAATGTTGAAAAATAATGGGCAGTATTTGCATTACATGTATATAAAAATGCACTAGGTGATGGCATACAAGTTAAAGTTTAAAAAAAAGATTTACTTCCTTCAGGAAATCTAAAATACAAGTGATAGATATAGTATCAAAAAGTTCCTTCATGTCATGTACATTATAGTACTGATCATGCGTAGGTTGCAGGTCGGAACACTCGGTCATAAAGTGCTTAAAAGTGAATAGTTCATTGCAAGAGACGCGCTCTGGTGGATTTTCACCTTTTAGTATGTGGGAGTGGGTTATGTAAGAATGACCAATTCTGATTCTTGCAATGACAACCTCCTCCCTACGGATAGTTCTATAGGAAGGAGTCCATTCACCCAGGCTTGGTTTGATGGCATGAAGTTTGTTATTGACTGCATCATCCCATGACTTCTGCCACTTTTGACATAGGTACTTTTTGATACAAGGTTTACAGTAAACGGTAATTTAAAATCCGATGGTTCTTGGGATAGAGCCATCTTAGCAGCCCGGTCTGCTTCTTCATTACCTCTAATACCAATATGGCTAGGTATCCAACAGTATACTATAATGTAGGAGGTACTAAGCTCCGAGTTTTTGACGAGTATATTGACTAATAATGGATTATCCAGTTTTTTACTGTGTAGCGACTGAAGCACTGATAATGAGTCATAGAAGATAATACTATATAAAATATGTTTTGTTCGATAAATTTCAGAGCAAGGTCTATTGCTCTGATTTCCGCTGACAAAATGGACGCATCGTTTGGCAAACGATGTTTTTTATGTGTTTGCCTCTAACAAAGGACGCAGCAGCCTTTTCATCAACCTTTGATCCATAAATCTTAGTGTAATTTGTAAAATCGTTGAGAAGTTCATGATACGAGTTCTGGAAGATGCAGGGTTTGTCTCAGATTTGTTCCCATCGTGTAACGTAAAAATCACTTTGGGTTGCTTAAGTAGCCAAGGTGGTGTTTTCGAGGCAAACGTTTTCTGAACTGTAGTGAAATTAATTTTGATATTATCAAGGCTGTTTGATGTTCTGATGCCAAATGAAGGTATGGCATTTGGTTTGTTTTCATATAAAGTTTTGTATTTGGGTTGAAAAACAGCTGAAAAAGCAGGGTTCAGAGGGTTTGATCTTAATTTGAGAGCATACTGTGCAGAAAGCATTTCTCTGCGATACAATAAAGGTGGTTCATTTGCTTCCGCGAGAAGGCTTTCACATGGAGATGTCTTAAATGCTCCCAGAGCGATTCTTATTCCCTGATGATGAATTGGGTTAAGCATTTTCAAATAGGACTTCCTAGCTGAACCATAAACAACGCATCCATAATCTAGTATGGAGCAGATAAATGTTCTATACAAATTGAGGAGGACTTTTTAATCAGCACCCCAGTCAGTGTGAGCAATTAATTTAAGTAGATTTAAAGCTTTTAAGCATTTAGCTTTCAAATTCTTGATGTGTGGAATAAAAAGTCAGTTTTCTGTCAAAGATAATACCCAAAAACTTTGTTTCCTCAACAAGTGGAATAAGTGTTCCGTCCAGCATGAGTTTAGGGTCATCATGATGTCTTCGCAACTGACAGAAATGCATGCATACTGTTTTCGATTTTGAAAATTTGAGACCGTTAGTACTGGCCCAACTCTGGATCTTGTTGATATTTTGTTGCAGTTGCCTTTCAATTGTATGCATGTGCTTTGATCCATAACAAATTAAAAGATCGTCAACATATAATGAGCAATCCACACCGTGAGCTAAACACTTGGTGATGCTATTGGTTTTGATATTAAATAGCGTCACAGATAAAATACTGCCCTGGGGTACACCCATCTCTTGCTGGTGCATATCGGAGAGGGTAGAGCCCACTTGTACTTTGAATTCTCTGTCGGAGAGAAAATTTGATATGAAAGAGGGCAGACGACCTTTTAGACCCAGATCGTGCAGGTCATTTAGTATCACGTACTTCCATGTTGTGTCAAAGGCCTTTTCTAAATCAAAGAAGACTGTTACTAAATGTTCCTTCTTGATAAATGCATCGCGAATAAGTGTTTCCAGTTTAACCAGATGATCGTTGGTACTACGATCAGAACGGAAGCCACTTTGGAAAGGAGATATTAAATTGTTACTTTCCAAGTACCATACAAGCCGAGAATTAATCATTTGTTCCATTGTTTTGCACACACAGCTTGTCAGTGCAATGGGCCGATAGCTGTTATGATCTTCGATATCTTTGCCTGGTTTGGGAATTGGTATTACTGTTGCTTCTTTCCAGCTCTTAGGTACATTACCAGCAATCCATAATTTAAATCATTAAAGATTTTCAGAAGTAATGTCAGAGACGATTCTGGAAGGTGTTTCAAGAACCGGTAATGTACTTCGTCAGGCCCAGCGGATGTATCATGGGTTTTGTCTAAAGCCTCCCTAAGCTCCAATAAAGAAAACAGCTGGTTATAGCTTTCAGTGTTGTTCAATGTGAATTTTAAATGTGACTTTTCTTTTTGAGATTTTAATCTTCGAAAGGCTTCTGAATAATTAGATGATGAGTTTTTTGAGAAACTATCTGCAAGAATATTTGCTATGTCACGTTTTGAACTAAAATTTATTGTTTGTTTTCAGGTGTCGAATAGAATTGTGTTTCCTCTTTACATTTATTTTTTGAATAGTATCCCAAACTTGTTTCATTGAGGAACAAGAGTTTAAAGAAGAAATATATTTCTTCCAGGATGCACATTTACATTCATTGATTGTGCATCGAGTTTTAGCCAGGGCAATACGTTATTTGTTTAAATTTTCAGGCATTGGACGATTGTTGAATTGTTTTACTGCTTCTCGGCGTTGTCTAATGGCTTCTTTGCAATCCTTGGTTACCAGATTATTTTTTAAAAACTGTTTGGTGACAACTTTGGAAGATACTTTTCTGTAATCGCAATTAGAATTGAAGTAAAATGCTGTATAGGATTAACCCTTTGAACCCGACAGGCCGGTTTACTGGCCTATTGTAACGGCCTGTGTTATGTTATTTGCTAGATTCGCTATAGAATTGTCAAAATTTGCCGGGGAGGCTCAGGTTAGGGTGCCGAAATATGGGGGAGATTAGGGTTCAAAGGGTTAAGAGCGTTGAATACTGTATGATTATTTAGTCTAGTTTTACATAGTGTTTCAAACATAGCCCATTTGGCCTTCTTATATTCCATTGTGGAATTGTGTCATCAATTTTAGAGTTATTTTCAAGGTTGATTGGAAAGTGATCACTGCTGTGAAGGTCACCTGCGACCTTCCATTCATAGTCCAAAAGCAGTGAAGGAGAGCAAATTCTCAAATCTATGCACGTGTATGTACCCGTTCCTGGGTGTAAATATGTCGGTGAGTTAGTATTATATAGACACAGATCGTGTCTAGACAT
The DNA here is from genome assembly GCA_029339505.1 of Unio delphinus. Classification (NCBI taxonomy): domain Eukaryota; kingdom Metazoa; phylum Mollusca; class Bivalvia; order Unionida; family Unionidae; genus Unio; species Unio delphinus. The sequence continues at coordinate 8,289,143 of JAQISU010000010.1, forward strand.
GAAATCTTCTACTTTGTGGCCTCTGTCATTTGTGATTTGATCCCCATAGAATGTTATTGGCATTAAAATGTTATTTTATGTCTCTTTCAGGAATGTTTCCTGTAAACATAGTACTGCAGGATCATGTTCATTTAAAAGCAGAATAATATCATTGTAGTTATCTTTAAGTCCTCGACAGTTCCATTGTATGATGGTGTTCTTCATTATAAAGTTATGCTGGAGATTCAGGAGCAAGGTTAGACTATTTGCGGAGGAAATTTGTGTTGTTATTTGTCTGGAAGTACGGGAGTATATTTGGTTTTACTAGGTTTGGAGCATCCTTGAGTTTATGGAGCAGTTTCTTCTGCATCCATGCTCTCAAAGTCTCCAAATTTGTAAAGTTTTATGGGGTCATCTGACCCCTTTCTTTTGCTGCTTATTTGTTTGTGCTTTTTGTTTATTTCTTGGTGATTTTAGTGATGGATTGTTATTAAATGTTGTTTGGGTTGATGTTGTGCTTTTCTGTGCTTGGTAATGAGGGACATTGGCACTTGTTGAATCGGGTTGATCCGTCTGTGTTTGCGTGTCCTTCGCGATTTTGGGGTTGTATTTCATGACTGTAGAGAAGGATGGGCCAGGAAGGGATGTTTTTCCCTAGACAAGTTTTCTGGCCTCTGGGTAGGGAATGTTGGATGTAAACTTTACCCTCAGAATTTCCTTCTCCTGTTTCCAAGTATCACAATCCTTGGAATTGGCGTGATTTTCCTTGAAACAGTTGACACAATGCGGAGTTGCTCTACAATCAGCTTCCTGATGAGAGTGGTCTCTGCATCGGCCACATACCTTCACTTTGGAACATCAGTCCTTGTGATGGCTGTATTTTTTTACACTTATAGCATCGAAGGGGGTTTGGTATGTAGATCTCAACCTTTACTTGCAAAAACCCGACTGTGACCGCTTTGGGCACTGTTGGTTTATTAAAGGTGAGTACAAATGTGTTGGTGTCCTGCAGGTTGTTATTACGTTTAATTAGTATTCTATGCACCAAGTGACACCTTCATGTTACTTCGATGATATCTGTGTTGTTGACTCCGGACAAATCATGACACCGCATCACGCCTTTGGACGTATTCAAGTTAGTGTGAGCGAACGAGGTCACTGGAATGTTGAAGAATGTTTTCATCTTTTTGATATTTTCCGTTTGACCCCTTCGCTCACATTCAACAAGAAGACAACCCGATTGAAATGTTTTGAGACTTTTAGGTGTGCCGATCAACCCCATTAAAGTTTTCTCAATTACAAAAGGTGATAGTGTTGTAATTGGTTTTTCAGCACATGTTGACTGTATGACCATGAAGCGTGTGAATGACTCCACACCACATGGTTCTTCATCAGAGTCGGATAGTGGTTTCGTTCGTTTCTTTTGATTTTTTAAAATAATTTTCAATGATTTTGTATTAAAGTATCAGCACCCATGCTCCCCGCCCACCATGGAGCCCAACAAAGGGACACTTTTCAAATGCCAGGGTACACAGATGCTATTCTCAGTAGATAAAATTAACTAGGATTAACTCATGAAGTTTCCTTCATGGGTCGGTAAAATTACCTCCCGATTGACCCATTAAGCCACCGCCTTCTAGTACCTGGGAAAGTGAAAGCTAAAATAATAGAATGAAGGGGCAACAATGATATCAAGAGAGATACAAGAAAGATAGAGAAGGTGAGCAAGTAAATAAAGACCTCCTATGGCTCAGCATGACCAGCCGATCTGTCCAAACCGGGCCCATCCCGACCACCTAAGAGAAGCAGAGGCCAAAGCAGTGTATTGCATCGGAAAAGCCTCCACTCAACTACCAGGATCCTTTCCTCCTCCGACACGGATCGCAACCCACGGCAAACAGGTTGCCTCTACCTAGTCACCTTTTACGACACGTGGAGAGGCACGTCATGCCAATTCTACAACCCCGAACCCGCAGGGGGACCAATATTTTGAAGTGGATTGTTCTAATAATTAGGAGGGCTTATCAGTTCATTACTGTGAGAAACATTTCAATTATGCATATGAAGATTAAAGTACACGAGGTCTGAACTATTACTACCTCATTGATTTCACTTATTCATCATTGGTGGAGGTTATGAAAACTACATTTTGCCATTCACATAATATTTTCTCCACCTTCTCCCTTTGGTGCACTGGAGCAAAGGCATACTTTCTTTGGAGCCCATAAAATTACAGGACAAAAAGTGGCCCAAGCACTTAAAATCCCAACCAGAAGGGTCAGTATAACCTTTCTTATGACAGTTTTGAGGCTATCAGCCTCCCACCACAATGGCAAATTCAGTAATGCAATCACTACAGGTATTGGTGTTAAGTGTTTTTCAAATATAGTCAGTGGAGAGGGTAAAGCTAATTTTAATACTGTAATACTTACCTGTTGCTACTGCCAGATTTCCTTCCCCCCCCCCCCCCCCCCCCATTTGGATGTCCCACAAGCAGTGTGTCCCTAAAATGGGTTCAGCTACTGCACATTGACATTATGACATAGGAGAACAGACTTGATCTGTCTTCATTTGAGTTATGAAACTCTGAAGCTTTTCATCTAACAGTAGAATGTAATTTTCTTTCATGGATGAGGATATTTTCCTCCCAGAAAGTAAAGCAACGCATTGTGACAGTTAAGTATCACATCAATAAATTTATTTGGGCACTTACCCATCACCAAAAGAGCATATTAGTTCTAATGTAAGATGAAATGACAATTTAATTATAACAAGTGGCTAAGGGGGCCCCGAATGGCAGAGTTGTCTAAAGCATTCTCTGTTATGGATCACTGCCATCTCACCTGTCTGTGTGGGTTCAAATCTAAGATTCGGCTAATGTAGTTATGTGAGAAGCTTGCCAGTAGCTTCTCGTGGGTCGGTGGTTCTTTCCAGGGGCTTTCCCAGGTTCTTCCTCCACCAATAATACTGGCCGCCATGTATAGCCTATCGTGTGCTGAACAATGGCGTTAAACCCTACAACAACAAGTGGCTAACCCACTATTGAAGATTTTAATGATTTCCTAAACATCTTTTTAATGTCATAAATTAAACTTATATCGATGTATGGCCAAAAAAAAAGTACAATTATTTACCTGCACTAATATTTCTTTGAAATTCCTTCTGGCACAACGATTCCATATCTTTATCGGAGCTACTAATCCAAGGTCTTCCAAAATTATCACTGATGCTACCTAGTCTTTCTTGCACATTCTTCAAATTGGAACTATTCTGTCTAAGGTCATTATTTTGAAAGATTGTGGCTATTTCTACTTGTGGCTGTAGCACTTCATCAGCTTTTGTCTCTATGTTGCGTGATTCTGGCAAGGTAGTACTACTCTCAGAGATACCTAACTGTCCCTCTGCAGTTGATTTTGATCTTACAAAGCTGGGAGTTGAGCTAGACATTGCTCCAATAATGTCAGACTTCCTCAATGTCTTTCCCCTTCCTTTCAACACAAAGTTGTCCAAATGTTGAAGTTTTCTTTTCAAAGTAACTGAAGATGCCCTTCTCTCATTTGGTGTCTTTAACATTCTCAGCTGAAAATCCCCTATTTCTCCTTTATCAGTTGACAATTTGTCCTCTTTGTTTTGAATATGTAATAGTTTCATGTCAGCGAAAATATTTTCATCATCTGCAAGGTTTTGACTTTCTCTTTTCTCACCATCATTCAGATTGCCTATTGCATTGTCTCTGTTTTCCTCAGATTTTGGAACATTATTTGAAGTATCTTCCATTTGGTCACCTGCCAATTCTTTTGGAACATTATTTGAAATATCTTCCATTCTGTCACCTGCCAACTCTTTTTGACAGCCTTGATGATTTGTGAGAGTACCTTTTAAGATAGTAGATGCTGAATCCTGGATAACACCGGTACATGTAGTGAAATCTAAAATGCTCTTTTCCTGTCCCGAATATGAACTAGTTACCTCCCTTTGATTGAATTTGCTACAAGGTGTCCTTACTGCTAAACGTAATTTGTGAAGGCAGTCAATGCTCTTGTTGATGTTACTTGTTATCTCTGAGTCTAAGTCAATGCCTACTTTTTTACCATTTCCCATGAATCCTTCACATTTGGTAAAATCCACAGAAACAATTTCTCCTTTTTCAAACTCTCCGACACATTTGGTCATCTCTGTTGTGACTGTAGATTCAACATTTGATTTTCTATCCTCCTGTAATGCAGTATCTCTTATCGTTCCAACAACATGAGCCATAACTCCTGTATCAGTCGAGTCACTAACTGAGTAAGTTCTTGGAAACCTTACCTTTTCTGGACAAGGCTTTTCATCATCTTTGGCTGTGTACCTACTTCTTTGACAAGTTTCTTGTTCTTCTTCATTTTTTCCCCATGAGCTTTCTTCATTCTCTTTATGGTGTGAAATCGATCCAGTACAATTTGTCATTTCCATTTCAACTGTATACATTTTAGTTTCAGAAAGTTTCAATGTCCCATCCCTATCACTACCTTCCAACTCAGGTTGTGAATTCCCAACACAAGCAGTCATGTCAATTTCAAATGAATGAAATTGTGTTTTATTTGTATCTGCTGGTGATAAATCTGTTTTATTGTTTGTATCAAATACATTTGTAAGACATTCTGTTAATTCCATACCTAAAGGCAGGATTTGAGTTTTATCTATATTATCCAAACTGTCTTTATAACCTTTATTATCCTTGCTGTATAAAGTCTGCAAAGACTCAGTCAACACCAAACCTAAAGAATTACAATTTGTTCTATCTGCTTTCCTCAACTTATTTTGAACACTATCATGTGTATTACTGATATTTCTAGTCGAACATGTCATTTCCAGTCCTGACAAATGAACTGTCGCGTCTCCATTTTCTACTTCGTGTGATAAATTCTTCATTTCAGCCACACCAGAACTAGATGAACATTCAGTCATATCCATCCCAAGAGGGTGGCACAAAATCTGGTCTTTACTTGTATTCATGATCATCACTTTTCTATCATCTTTGGTATTAATAGCATTCTGTATACAGTCTGTCATCTCCATCCCAAACTGCAACTTAGTTTTGTCCTGTCTTGTTTTAGTATTCTTATTGGTCTCAGCTATAGTATCAATTTTTCCTGACAAACATTCTGTCATCTCCATCCCAAAAGACTGCCGCAGAGTTTTGTCCTGGTTTGTTTGAGTAATCATACTATCATGTCTAATATCAATAGCACCTGGCAAACACTTCGTCTTCTCCATCCCAAATGACTGCCGCAGAGTTTTGTCCTGGTTTGTTTGAGTAATCATACTATCATGTCTAATATCAATAGCACCTGGCAAACACTTCGTCATCTCCATCCCAAATGACTGCCGCAGAGTTTTGTCCTGGTTTGTTTGAGTAATAGTACTATCAGCTGTAATATCAATTGCAATGGGCAAACATTCTGTCATCTCCATCCCAAACGACTGCTGCAGAGTTTTGTCCTTGTTTGTTTTAGTAATCTTACCACTTTCATCTCCAACATCAATTACACCTAGCAAACATTCTGTCATCTCCATACCAAATGACTGCCTCAGAGTTTTGTCCTTGTTTGTTTTAGTAATTTTACTACTATCAGCTCTAATATCAATTGCACTGGGCAAACATTCTGTCATCTCCATCCCAAACGACTGCCGCAGAGTTTTGTCCTGGTTTGTTTTAGTAATCTTACCACTGTCAGCTCCAACATCAAATACACCTGGCAAACATTCTGTCATCTCCATCCCAAACGACTGCCGCAGAGTTTTGTCCTGGTTTGTTTTAGTAATCTTACCACTGTCAGCTCCAACATCAATTACACCTGGCAAGCACTCTGTCATCTCAATCCCAAATGACTGCCTCAGAGTTTTGTCCTTGTTTGTTTTAGTAATCTTACCACTATCAGCTCCAACATCAATTACACCTGGCAAGCACTCTGTCATCTCCATCCCAAATGACTGCCTCAGAGTTTTGTCCTTGTTTGTTTTAGTAATTTTACTACTATCAGCTCTAATATCAATGGTACTGGGCAAACATTCTGTCATCTCCATCCCAAACGACTGCCGCAGAGTTTTGTCCTGGTTTGTTTTAGTAATCTTACCACTGTCAGCTCCAACATCAAATACACCTGGCAAACATTCTGTCATCTCCATCCCAAACGACTGCCTCAGAGTTTTGTCCTGGTTTGTTTTAGTAATTTTACTACTATCAGCTCTAATATCAATTGCACTGGGCAAACATTCTGTCATCTCCATCCCAAACGACTGCCGCAGAGTTTTGTCCTGGTTTGTTTTAGTAATCTTACCACTGTCAGCTCCAACATCAAATACACCTGGCAAACATTCTGTCATCTCCATCCCAAATGACTGCCTCAGAGTTTTGTCCTGGTTTGTTTTAGTAATTTTACTACTATCAGCTCTAATATCAATTGCACTGGGCAAACATTCTGTCATCTCCATCCCAAACGACTGCCTCAGAGTTTTGTCCTGGTTTGTTTTAGTAATTTTACTACTATCAGCTCTAATATCAATTGCAATTGGCAAACATTCTGTCAACTCCATCTCAAATGACTGCCGCAGAGTTTTGTCCCGATTTGTTTTAGAAACCTTATCATTGTCAGCTCTAGAATCAATAATACCTGACAAGCTCTCTGTGATCTCCATGCCAAATGACTGCCGCTGAGTTCTGTTCTGACTTTTCTCAGCAATTATCTTACTACAGTCAGCTCTAGTATCGATAACACCTGACAAACATTCTGTGATCTCCATCCCAAATGACTGCCGCTGAGTTTTGTCCTGGTCTTTCTGAACATTTTTCTTGTTGCCGTCAGCTTGAGTATTGATGATATTGGTCAAACATTCTGTCATTTCCATCCCAATCGAATGACACAAAGTCATGCTGCTACTCTTCTCATGCAACATATGCCTCTTGTAACATTCAGAATCAATCACCATTAAATTTTCCTTCGTTTCCATTCCGAATGACTGATCCAAGGTTTTATTGCAACTCTTTTTCTGTATCATCTGCTCCTTGCATTCTGTCATTTGCATCCCATAGGACTGATATGAAGTTGTATTATTATTTCCATGTGCCATTTGCTGCTTTTCTGATTTGGTTTCAATTACATTTGTGAGACATTCTGTCATTTCCATACCAATAACCTGACATACTGTTTTGTCTGACTGGCCAAAATCTGTCTCAATTCTGGTATTGTCTAAAATTGTAGGGTCATTAGTTTTATTGGTAGCCTGGGAAGGCTTAGCAAATTTCTGTAGGAGGCTCTGTACTGATATTTTACCACAGTCTTCTTCCTCCTTTTGAATAGCGCTTGGAAAGACCTCTGTTAATTCCATGGACACTGTATCATCCAGGCATGTATTTTCATTCATCTCATTAATCTGCCTATTCTGGACAAACCTAGCTTGATTCTGGATGGTGTTCTTTCTGGTATCAAACATCTGACTAAGAAAGCTCTTGACATTAACTTCATCACTGTCAATTCTTTGCCAGAAAGGCTGAACAGGGGATGATGTTGTGCAAATAACATGTTCCTTATTGTTTTCTGAACAGGGTGTTAGACTTTCAAGGGGAGACCGATTTTTTCTTCTGAGGTCTGGAACTGATTTTCTTTCTTGTACGGGAGCTTGTTTTCTGCAATATAGAGGTCCTCATTATATACTTGCATTTATGGAGGCTTACAAATTTAGTCCAAATGGAGAATGTGTTATTCCCACTTTTATCTATATTGGTGTAAAGGAAAAAAAAAGACAATTTTCAATACTCATCTTATAGTATGGGGAAAAAATGGTATTTAAAAATCATTTTGGATAACACGAGGAACGGACTGTTTACAAAATTATTTTCAATTCATCCAAATGAGTATAACTTATCCAAGAACAGCAGCATTAAAGCAAACAATTTGCAGTTACATGTCCAGTGACCTTGAACTTTTTGGTAAATATATCACAGGTTTGTTAGAGTGCTGCCCTTCCTCAAATGTAATACAATCATGTAGCTGATCAAAGCTGCAAACAGGAAACTTAATTAATGTGTAATTTTTAGTGAGGAACCCAAAATGACAATTTTACATCCTATGATAGTGACCCTTGCCATCTAAGCCTTTAGAGGAATTTACCTGAGCCAAAGTGTATACAACCTACAAACTTTGATGTAAATTTTATTCTGGCAAAATCCAAATCAATTTTATCTCAATGACCTTGACCTTTCACGTCTTGGACTCAGAATCAATATGGAGTTGCCCCCGTTCAAGCATAATCTATCAAGTCGTATGAAAATAAGACTGAGGAAACTAGGCTTATCATTAAGAAAAGACAACATCTTTGTCATCTAGTTCCAGAAGCCCCAAATCAACACCATCCGTAAGCCTATAGGTAGTAAATGCAAGGCTGGAAGAAAGGAAAATAACAAAATTAAATTTTTTTAAAAATGTTCCGTAAGCAACTCATTGACACAGAAAGCATGTTAATAACATGTTCAAATTTAATGCAAGAAAGAAAAAAGTATACAAATGCATATCTATATTTTCTTCAGTCATCATACAATCATGGTTTAAATTGCAGTAAAAGGGAAGGAACTTAACTGGTACAATTTTATTTTACAACATTAAACTATGATCTTTTTTTTTTACTGATTAGGGGGAAATAAATGTGTTTCTGGTCGGCTTCTCATTGCTGACCATAACGCTTTCCCCCCCCCCCCCATTACATTTTTTAAAAAAAAGTTTCATTAAATACGTCAAAACTGTGTACAGCAGCCACCCAAGAAAAATGTAAAGGTGACCTTTGTAGACAGGTGATCTACGAAGGCAGGTTTAGCTATCAAACATCTTTCACAAGCAATTTTTTGTAATACAAGGTGATCTAACTTAACATTTTTATCATTATTATGTTATGTGCATTGTTATTACCAGCATTATGCTACCAAAAGATACATGTATTTAATTTAGCTAATTTACAACAACAAACAACAAAAAACAATTCAATGGTTGTTTTTGCTGAATTGCCAATGGCAAAAGATGTCATATACTCTCCGGTAAACATATAACTGTACATTTAACACTAGACTGCTTGTCAATTTGTCTTATAAAATGAATATGATAATTTAAATACATCCCAAACAAATCAAAAGAAAACTACAACTTTTCACAAGCACTCATTATGGCTCCTAAATAAAAAATATTTTCATGCAATTGTGAAACACCTAACTGACTTTTTGTTAGGACAGTTGATAAAATTAGGCAGAAAAATAGGTCAACACGTTAAAAAACTGACTGATTATGCAGTTGCTCAAACTCACTGAGATAAAAAAAAATAGTTGGCATTTATTTGCGACCTTTGATGGTTAAGTAATGACAAAATTTTCCATGATAGTATTGTTAGTAGCACATAGATTGATAGAGTCTTCTCCTTCCCACCCCACTTCTGATACTTCAACATATATCTTGGGGTATAGGGTCCGAGTCAATTGCATACATGCCAATCCCTGACGAGGAGAAGGTGCAATCCATGTGGTCAAAAAGTGGAATCCAGGCAGAAAAAGTGGAATCTACACATAACTATGTACTGGCAGCCAAAATTTCAACTTAGAAATTCTGTGTGGATTGTATAACCAATAGATAGATCTTTATCAAAACTAAAAGAACAAAAAAGATTATATGTCTACCTCATCTGGTTCAAAAGTTATGGGTAAAAATCTGCTTCATAAAATGCCGTGAGTTTCTTCAAAATTGTCAAATTGCATAAATGGCCAAATTAAGTAGTTAGTATTATTGAAACTAACTGCAGTTTAAGTAACTTTCCATATCTCTTACATTCTATACATAGACTTTGCTAAATTTTTTTGGGAACTCAATTATCTGAAATAACAATGTAGCAGACCTCCAAAATTAACGATCTTCACTGAATTGGTCAACAACAAATACAACCGCAAATATTAAAAATTCAATATCTTGGCCATTTATTTATCAATTTTTAAAATTTAAAGTGTATTGTGTTCAGATTGCTGTTAACTATGAAATGATTATATATTCTGAGGATTGACATGTGCTCTCTTCTTGATGAATCTGTCTTTGTTAGACACCTTTGAGCACAAGAAATAATGAGTTAAGTCCTGTATATGTATATATAAAAAACATGAATCTGAGAATATACCACATGTTATAAAATTCATGACTAATCACATCCCCATAAAAACACAAATAGCACATAAAAAAGGGTAGTACTCGTTTATATATCACAGTGTCAACAAATGTGTGTCACTTAACAATTCAAATTGATATTCATTATTACCAAGGCTACCAAGGGGATGAGGTCATTCAAAGGGAAATGAATCATGTACACAAATTAAAAAGTTTAAGAAACATTTGTGAAATGTCATACTTTGACAGTCAGATATGCATGGTTTCAAAAGATTGGAAATATAATGTGCATTTTATGCTGCTGTTCAAAGCAATCGTATGCATTAACTCATTTCCTTTCATAATACAATACAAATGTTCCAGTCACTTTGGAGAATGCATCAATCAATCAGATGACATTGCTTCTATTTAAGTTTGATGCTGACTTCCTTTGTGTAAAGACGCTTTGTTTTTGTTGAAGACTGTAGTTGCTGCTTTGTTGAAGGGTGCACTTTACTGATGTCACCAGTACAGGCCTTCTTTGGAGGACCAAACAAATCCCTTTTGTTATTGTGGCAGCAACATCAAATAATTGTAAAACATCAATTGAAACATGAAATGTTTTGCCATTTTTCTTAGTACTGATACAGAACAATCAGTGCTTCAAAGGAAATCAGTTTATTTTGACACAACAGCAAAACTATTTGTCCTGGTACATTTAAAACAAACGAATTAGTGTTCATTTGGTCAATTGTAATCATTCCCATTAAGCTGATTGTAAATAGCCTGATAGCATGACTATTCAAAGGTATTACAACATACAGTACTCAGGACAGATATCAGCATTAGTTGATTATGATATAATAATGCCTTGTTAAAATGGTTTGTCAATATGAACAATGTTTTTACATAACAATAAATAGATTCTAGTGATTTTATATCCAAGTTTACAGATTCCTTTCATAGTGCCTTTGAATTTTTCCACTCCAAACTTGTATTATATGTTTGAACAGCCAACAAATTTGTCACAAAATAAAAATCATACAATGGTATATTTGTGTCAATAAAAATGTTACAATTTGTGACAATGATGAGCCATACCACAATCATCTTATGTTAGAATTATTTGTCATACTTTTAAGAACAAAATATTATTTTGTGTACAAGAAAAATGTGTGTATTAATTTCAGGAATCACGTCAGAATCATCTCATATTGGAATTCATATGCCATATCATCGCCAAGGTGATAATACATTTATTATATATTAGTTTTGTACTTTTAAGAAAACTATTTTTCGTACTTTCAAGAAAATTATTTTTCATGTACAAGAAAAATGTGTTTATGAATATTCGTGAGCCACATCATAATCATGTTCTATCTGAATTTGTTTTAACAGAACACGCTATAGCTGGGTCACATCAGAGCACTGTGTTGACACCTGTCAAAAGGGACAGCAAAAAGTATGACATACACAGGTGAAATGGTGAAGCGCACGCTAAATGCTTAAGGAAATTACATAATCTTACAATATGTTTCCTAGCATGATCAATAGTAGTTGGACTGCTGCCAATTCCTTTATCCAAGATGAGACCACTCATTTTACTTCATCTTGCAATCATATGACTTTTTAACATTTGAATTGCTAAAACAATCCAAAAGATATTGCAAGGATATTATTTTTTTAGCTTTGGAGAGATAGATCAGCATGGAAGTGGACTTACTTTTGAGCATTGGCATATTGTCAGAGAAAGATAATGAATTGGAGACTTAGCAATTGAGAATTATGCACCTACCCATGATTTAGAATTCTCTCCAAGACAAATGTAGCACTTTCCTTTTGTCCTTGGTCACCAAAGTCATCTGGGGCTGGAATGTCATAGACATTGTCGGGTGGAACATTTTCACAAGTTGTAGGATCCATAGAGTTGCAAAGGATTGTCTGATTGATAGTGGAGAGGTGGGATGTATGGATGGAATCATCAGAATCAGGTGGAAGGGGATACTCCAAAAGTTCCTGAAACTGAAGAGCAGTAAGCACTAATTTTATTACAGTAATTTTCCCTAAAAAGAGTGTACAATTTGTCATATTTCAAGAATATTGCTAGACACAATAATATATTTCTCTGATATACTGTAAATAAAAGAGACATGCTCATACAATATATAGCTCTACAGGCCACATTCAGTCTTAATGAAAAACACAAACAGGTACCTTATCAACCTCTCCTGTGTCTTGTTGAGTCCATATAGTTCCTGTTAACAACTTATCAAAACCTGAAAAATAAAAGGAGTCACTCTTACAAGGATAATGTGAGATACATGTATTACTGCTGTTGTTATCAGTGTTATAATTAAACAAATTACATACATGTTTTGCCCCCATCTCCAATCTCTCAAGTTTGATATGACACACGAGAACATCAAAACTTTCAGGTTTTCCCTGAATTGCAGCAAAACAAGACCAAGTACCAATGGGGGAAAAAAGATTGAGCATGCGTCAAATACAGAAGCATGAATATCACTGAAAACATCTACTAGCGCCAGTCTGCACATGTGATATACAGATAAAACTAAATAATTATGTGCTTGATGTGGTATAGGAATGTGTCGCAGTCATCCCGCTAGACATATGTTCCTATGTTGTATCAAATATATTCTTTCCCTGGACTCAGAACAAAATATTTGTGGCTTTGTATTTATTAAATATCCTTCTATTATTTGCAAGATCCTTACATTATTTGAAGATATACTTTTAAAAAAATGAACTATTGATTTAGTTTCCATGAAAGATTTTGAACAATCCTATATATAAAAATCCCCATGTAACCTGGGCTAGGCCTTGATATATACTGTGCACTGCACTCCAGTTAAAGAGAGGGAGAACAAGGCAAAATGGAAGGAACACCTTCAAAAGGTAATGAACAAACCAGACCATGGGTTACAGCCTTTATCCCAGAATCCAGAGAGACCTTGAGATCAGTTTGAAGAAAACAAATGTGACCAAAGCCAGAGATATAAATTTCAATTATATTAAATGAAAGTCTGATACCTGTTATAAAAATAAAAAAAGAACATCATTCTCAACATATTTATTTTGAGAACCAATACAAGAAACTTGGCCAGTCTAATTTATCTAGCTTAGTAGTCTGGTTCCCTGCTTCATATGCTCCATAGGTGAAGAGAGTATGTCAACGTTGTAGTCACTTGATACAACAAAACTCCGGAATATTTGAAAATGACAGTTGTGAAATTATGTGTGCTCATGCAACTAGCAATCAAAATCGCTAGTACCAGCTCAAATTTCATCAATGCATTAGTTTTATGGTCTTTCTGCAAATTAAAGACAACGATTTTAATACAGTCCTACCCGTTTATATCGACATCGCTTATCTCGACAAGCCGCCTATGTCGACAAAAAAGCAAAGTCCCGGTCCCATGGTCTACTATTACTATCAAATTGTCATGCCTATGTCGACGTCGAGATAAAAGAAAAACGTATATGTCGACAGAAGCCCTTGGTCCCAGCTTGAACAAATCCTTTGTTTTCAAAACGTTTATCTCGACAAGCTGCCAGTTAAGACCAATACTTTGTTCAACAATTAGTTGATCTTGCCGCCAGGCTTTAATGTCACGGTCAGATAAAAAAAAACCAAACAAACCCATAGCAGCACGTTTTCTCACCACTCTGCAGCTAGTTAAGTCTTTGATCTTGCCGCCTAGCTTGTGAATCATGTTATTCAAATGTACTCTTACAATGACAGCATGTACATCTGTAGGTCTTTCAACCACTGAATTTTCTGATTGTAAATATATCAGCACAGCGAAAAGGATCAATTGATGTACACAATTTCCCAATCAACAGGTGGCAGAAGCAGGACTAGCAAGCCCTTAAATTTGCCGTCCAGGAAATTGATGCGTACAGAGGACTCCTGTATACGTGATTTTCTGAATCCCATATATAAAAATTGCATGAAAATACGGATTACACGTTTCCGAGACCTTTGAAAGTGATCGGTGATTTTTGCTGTGAAAGTTTCGTTTTTAATTTTATTTACATTTACGATGGCTACCGACAGAAGGGTAAAACGCAAATTAAATTTACAGTCTTTGGAAACTAAATATCTGGCTGTTAATGAAGTTAAGGAATGAACATATCTCACAAAGAGGTCTGTGAAATTTTTCATTTAAAATTAACACGTCAAGGAAGGATGAAAGCTGCAGAGTCTATAAAGAAAGACAAAGTTGAAGGTAACTGCGCTCCCCTAAGAAGCAAGACTGGTACATTTGAAGACGTGGAGGAATCATCTAAACGGTTCACGGTTCAATTTAGTCCTACCCACAAGACGTATCACATGTTGATCTTGATTTTAGTGCTACGTCTTACGAGCCGAATGAGGCCATAGTGTAGTTAGTTCCGATGTCGTCGACATCGGAACGATAAATCAAAGTTTCAGGAATATCGAACATACTTGGCAACCTATATAGACACTCTTCCACTAATATATGTTTAATTAATTATACTTACTGCGCTGTTTTTATCCAAATGGAATCAATAGTTGACACTTGCAAACGGACGCATTTTTTGTTCAGTTGACATACATTTGAATTTGCTGAAATGCGACAGTTGTCGAGGTATGCCGAAGTATGTTTAAGTTAGGTTCTAATCGGAAAATATTTTTTGAACGAAACGAAATAAAATCGTGATGTTTGTTAAAACCCATTTGATAATTTCGTTTCGTGAAAATAAAACAGCTTTATTGAAACTTACTTCGGCATTCCTCAGCCACCATGGCATTGAAACGTGTTTCAAAGGAACATGAAAAATGCGTTCATTTCCTAGTGTCAGAGTTAGAGTCGATCACGATCAAGACAGCAAAGTAAGTATATCAATAACTCTTAAATATGTGGATAAATGTTGATACTTATTGCCAAGTATGTGATAAACATGAAAATATCACCTCTTATTCTCTGTTCAGTATATTTAAAAACACTACACAGCGCTGCTCTTTAGGCAGTAAGACCCCGACGCGAGCAAACATAAATATCAGCATCGGGGCTTACATTGTAGGACTAGGTTCAATTAGGCATTATCGAAAAAGCTTAGTGTGGAGAACTTCGCTCCAACAAGTGGTTGGTGCAGTCGCTTTAATGTTCGTCATAACATCGGATACAAAAGTATTTGTGGAGAATACATGTACTGTTGACAGTTTTTCATTTCCATGTGAATAGCCCTATCCCCTGGGTAACCTCAATACCATGGGAACAGACTGACCGATATCTAGGCTGATTTAAGTACATGTACTTGAAGCATGCAACTAACAACTAGACAAACACGTGCTAATACTGACATTGAATCTCGCATGTTTTTCATATCAGGATTTGACCGATGCCATATTTTATTGTGGACTTTATTACACAAAGGTAACCAAAATGTTATTTGTCAATATACAAGTGTATTTCACTCTAGTTTTGTCCCCACATACTAAAAATTTACATTGTTTTTTTTTCAAAGTTTAAATACTGATGACCAGTTACCCCTTACTGAAGAATTTAACTTTCATTTTTTTTTTTTGCAGACCCCCCCCCCCAAAAAAAAACACTTATCTCGACATCCGCATATCTCGACAATATTTCCTCGGTCCCGAGGATGTCGAGATAAACGGGTAGGACTGTACTCGCAATTTCTGAAAAAATAAATAATTTTCATTTTTATTTCATGCAGGTATAACTCTATTAAACAAAGTTTACTAGTTCAGCAGATATGTTTTAACACCATCATGATGGCATCTTGCCATGCTGGACTGGTTTTCATACATTTCATATAAAAAAATGGATATCGAGCTGTCTGTGAAACAAAAAGTCTACTAGACGAATCTAATCCACTAAGCATTTGGATTGTTTCAACAAATATATTTATGGAACAAAACCAAATGATCCATACTGCAGTCTCTTTATATTCTGGTTAGAACTCAGAAAGTTAACTCATGATCAGTTCAGTTATGACTTGATTACATAACTATTTCAGGTGACAAGTTGTAAAGTAAAATTCCCGTGTTTTCCCCAACTTTTTATAATATTTGCAAAATTGAAGGACTTTTCAAGATTTTCCGGTAGTGTGGTAACCTGGAACATTTGTTTGAGGAAGATTCTTGGCATATTCTGACCAAACAGGAAAATAAAAAATTATCACAAAAAAGAATCAACATCTCCAGATTGTGAAGAAAAGAAAATAGTGTTGGTTGAGCATGTATGTTAAATATCACCAGATGCACCACCCTCTACTGACCTTCATTGGATATCAGACTGGAGATGAAAGAAGGGTCACTCAAAATATACTTGGAAGAGGATCATAGATAGGGTTCATACAAGGTTTATGTGAAAAAAATTCAAGGACCATTCAAGTACAAGCCAAGGAAAGTAACACAGAATGTAAGACAAAATAAATACTTGAAAGCAAGCTTTATTTGCTATTAATTGTTGCTTTTTTGAAACCAATCTGTATACTCATAACTTTCAAATAATGTTTCGTGAAAGCAACAATTATCCCATTTATAGTGACAGCTCATGATTGATGAGTCACTTTGTGGTTCCTTATGAACAGCTGTCTGCCAGTAAATAAACATGTGATACACCATCTATGAAGTAAAACAACACCTGTACTCCCATAATGCATATGTTCCAGAGAGTTGCATAAAGGAGACTCCTTGCTTATAATTAGTAGATGACATTCTTTTGCTGTCCTTTAAAAACTTTTAAAACTATTTTTTCTCTCAAAATATGAAAAATAAAGCAAACGAATTGCATACACACATATGGTTTAAATATTTTCTTTGGTCATTTTCACAAAATTCAAGTATATTCATGGACACAAATTGTGGTCACAATTCAGGCATATTCAAAGAGATAAATAGGAATTTCAAAAACCAAGGACACAGTTTATAAGAACCCTGATAGAATACTGCATGACATGGAACACCATCCAACACAAGCTGTAGCCTGTTAGCAGAAGCATTCTCTCATTGAAACCTTATGTGCCACCTAAGACATGACAAGGTATGAGCAAGCACATATGTGCTAGGATACAAGTCAAAGAGTAACATTTTTATGACCTTGACCTTGAGATGGGATGTGGCTATCATATGCAACATTGTATATACATAATATATAATTGGCTCAAGTTTTAAATATCAAGTTATATCCCAAACCTGTGACTATAGTATTTGACATTCCAACTACTTATGATATATAACTGGGCAGTTTCCTAAAATCTCTTTAACACATTAACCCCTGGAGGTTTTTGCTGTTTTCGCATGAAATGTGAGTAGGAAACACATGTTGGGGACTATTTCTGAATACATTGTAATCCATCAATTTCCAAGCAATATTCCATTAGACAAATGGCTAGTTGTGCAAAAGAAAATGTTTTTCATTGGTTAGTTTGCTGGCACATGAGCAGAAGGGCAATAATTGGAGATTTTTTTTAAAAAAAAATTTTGTTGTTGCTTAACGAACCGATAATTTTCGTCTGGAGAAGACTCTTTATTCAAAATGTCCACCTTATCCTACTTTTTGCACAGGTTCACCTGTCTGTGTGCATTTCAGACTGGTCTGCCGTAGATCTGAGGCCACAAAGTCTAAAATCTGGACACAAATTCGGAATCTGACCATGGACGATTTTTGGGTGAAAAAAAAAAACAGGTCCAAAAATTTTGGTTGTTCCCTCTGTATTTTGTAGTGCAACTAAAATGTCCAGATTATTTGCTATCATTGTAGAGCTACATCTGTCTACCTTTACCACCCACTTTAGTGTATCATGCATGACCTTGACACTACAGACCTTGGAAGTAGGTTATTACCTCATGCCCCATAAAATTGTCGCTAGGGGTTAATGTGTTAACAAGAGTTTTCAACAAAAAACAAAAAAAAAAAAAAAAAAAAAAAAATTGTCTTGGAATGGCCAGATTTTTAATTCATGTGCAGTGTTGATGCACAAGTAATTAAATATGCGAGGAATATTCAAATTGTGTGGTATCATGAAAAGTGACTGTTTAAAACATTAACCCCCGGAGGTTTTTGCTGTTTTCGCATGAAATGCAAGTAGGAAACACATTTTGGGGACTATTTCTGAATACATCGTAATCCATCGATTTCCAAGCAATATTCCGTTAGACAAATGGCTAGTCGAGCTAAAGAAAATGTTTTTCATTGGTTAATTTGCTGGCACATGAGCAGAAGTAGGTTACTACCTCATGCCCTGTAAAGTTGTCGCTAGGGGTTAATGTGTTAACTAGATATGGCCAGAACAAGCAAATGTTTTTGGATGGACACTGCGATAACATAATATTGCCTGACTTAAGATGGGCATATAAAGAGCTCATTCTGGGGACAGGCATTTTCATTATTAAAATGTTAGCATAATTTACATTTACCTGTTATGGTTTGATTTCTTGGTTCACATTGCTCCTGTTGAGTGTCTCTGAAAAAAATATTTCAGTATGATTCAAAAATAAAAAAATGAAAACACTTGTGCAAATTATACATCTCTTAAAATAACTACTTGATCATGATAAACTTAGAAAGAAGTTTCACTACTTCCTGAATAGAGCAGATACACACATCCACAAAATGTAATATGTACCATCAGTACAACATGCAAAGGGATGAAACTCCTACTGATTACCTCCCCTAACAACTACTATATGCCTATGGTTGTTTACTTAAGATTCAGCTAAAGAAATATATTAATAAGGATCCTTGCAGGAATGAGGTATTCTTGGGGAAACGTAATGTACTACAGGATAAACTGTCTCTTCTGAATACACTCATTGATCATATTATTTACTAGGATAAGTAATAAAAGAAAAGCAGTACCAATTGCTTACCCTTATCATCAAAGGTAAAACTGTATTCCCCACATGAGGATAAACTGCACTTCTAACATGAGACCATCACCACCGATGCTCGCTTTGCACTGTGTAAGTACTGTACATTATAGTACATGGTCTACATGGTCTCCCTGATAAATTCAACCAGTCCGCGAATTATAAAGCCTGTATTTACCATTATTTAATTTCTTGTTGGAGAAATAAGAAAATATGCACATGCAAAATAATAACAAAATCAATCATAGTACTTTATAACAGTTTAATACTTGTATTGTCACCGAAAGTTACTTTTTTAACATGCCTATGTCTTAGGACACAGAAAAAATTATTGTTCACATCACAAGATTTATTTTTCGCATCCCAAGATTTACAGCCGTTACAGTAGTCAACAAAAATACCTAAAAATGGTAAAGTTTAGACATTGGCCAGCAGGTAAGCCGACCTCCCCCCCCCCATTCATCCAGGCCTTTATTTTTTCCTAAATTATTCAGCTTATACGTGCATATATATTGTGATAATGAAATAATCTGTCTCATACTTGCTGTCGGCAATTTTAATAATCGGCTATATGCAGTATCTGCATAATCGGCAAAAAGTTACATCGGTACAGCTTTATTCATGACACCATTCACAACCATCAATAGTATTTAAAAAAACATGGACAAAAGAAATCAAACCTTTCATTCTCTTCAGGTTCATCTGTAAAAGAAAAATTGAAGAATATAATCAGCATTTTCTTCAAAGATAGCATTTAAAAACTTACAAATAGAAACTTGCTCTATTAAACACAAATGTACTTTAAATACAAATTTAAGTTTTACTAATTATTTGATCAACACACAAACTGTATAACTGTACAACTAATCAAGTTTTCAATTTTGTAACTCTTGTGCGCCGCTCAGTGGCAGTGCGAAGGATAGGGGTGGAAGCGAGCATTTATCACACAGCACCAGACACTTCATTGCAGCTAATATTTATAGAATTTCATAATTACGACAGTGAAATGGGCAATTTTTCAGAAAACTTATATTTAAGAATGATGGGTAGAGAGATTGGCAACTGACATAACCTTTTTGTGGAGCAAAGTAAGGGTACCACTAAAGAACATTACCCCTGGGTGCTTAAGTAGAGGCACTACAAAAGAACGTTGCTCTCATGCCTTTCTTATCCTTGTGCCACCACTGGCACTAATTTTTTAAACAATAAACTTATTGTAAAATTGTCTTAAAGAAAAGAATCTTCATCATCATCTGCATAATAAAAATGAAATGCTTGCAAAATACAGCAAAGCATGAAGAAAACTAATGAAACATCAATTAAGAATACATACATATATGAGAGGTCAAACTAGACTTTAATGTTAGGTTGGACATAACAGGAGTACAAGCTCAAAAGGGAGAAGTGGAAGCAAAGCAAGAAATGCAATATACAGTGGAACCCCGCTATAACACGAGAATTGGGGTCTACAAAACTGGATCATGTCAATAGCAGAGTCTAGTTAATGCAGGGTTTTACAATATTTTCATATTTTTCATAAAACACAGCATAGACATATATTTAATGTCTAATGTAAAATAATTGGGATATTATCAGATGATCATTATGTTTCTGAATTCAATGGGAGAAACTAATGACAAGTTCATAAGCAAACACCATACACATAAAATCCGAGAACTAAATGCAAAGAGTCTCTAATGGTCACGAGCCACTGATATAAAAGTTTTTTTTAAGCTGTACGCATGTACAATTTCATACCTTTTCAATTTCCAGCTAATAAAGCTGACATTATTTACTGGTCAAATGATTCTGTCTAATAACACTGCCAAGCCCAGAAAATATGTTGGTGGCTTTCATTTGTTTATGTTTATTAAATTGTGAGAATCTTGTATCAACCACCACATTGTCTGCTGCTTGGTTGTGTATGCAGTTAAAGAAGAAACACATGTTGGCTATTAATTGAAGGCCATCACAAAGATGATTTACTGTCTTTACCCATGGATCAATAGTAAGTAACATTTCAGATAATTTTTATTTAGGCATAACAATTCCAGAACCTGGAGAAATTGATACATTTCAGAAGCCAAGCATTTTACCCACTATTTCTCATACATTATCGTATGATATATTGTATTATATTAAAATTCATACACGATCTCTTCACCAAATTTATAATAAACTTTTTTTGCACAAAGTGCAGAGAATGACTTTCTTTTGTAAACTTACTTTTGTAAACTTACTTTTATATATAGGTAAAATATATTTTTTAATAAATAAGAAAAAGAATTTAATAACAATTTCATAAGCAAACCGCATACACATGTAAAACGCCGAGAATTACGTGCAGTATGTCTGCAATGGTCACAAGTAACTTTCATAATTGTTTTTAAGCTGATTGCATGTACACTTTCATACCCTCTCAATTTCCAGCTAGTAAAGAGGACTTTATTCACTGGTCTTGTTGGCAGCTTTCATTTGTTGATGTTTATTAAACTGTGAGAAGCTTTATTCAACCACTGCTTGGTTGTGTGTGCAGTTAAAGAAGAAACACACTTCTGCTATTGTTTGAGCAACGATTGTATAAGGAATTAATTAAAGACAACCCAGGGTTCATACTCAACTATGAATGAAAAATTCAAAGACTTTTCCCAAACTTTCAAAGACCACAAACAGAGATTTCCAAGACCTATTTTTGCTAACATTGTGTATACAGGTTATATGAGAAAACAACGAATGCCAAATACCACAATATTGTTTACTGATTAAAATCAAACTATAATTAAATGCCTAAAATTGCATTATAATGATCTAGAAGATAGGTTAACATTTGTTGTTTTTTTCTCCAGAAATATGTAACATACGTGTCAGATTTAATACAACATAAATTGTTCTCTTAACAGACATCAGCACTGCTTAAATGCATTATTTTATTTGCTTTTTTTCTCTTCAATCATTTTGGAAAGAGATGCCACCACTGTCATCTTTTCCTCTGCTCTTCTCCTAAGAGCATTTGACACTTTGACAAGCACAATGAGTCCTTTTAACTCTGCCTCTTCTGCTTTCTGTACAGAGGAAGCATGTAGGCTGGCAATGTCAGCTTCAAGACACAGCTTTTTGGCTTTAAGTTCTTCCACTTCATCCAAGGCTAACTCCCGTTTCTTTCCTTTTTGGTTTTTCTTCTCATCCTTCTCCTCTGCTTTCTTCTTATCCAGATAGGCATGGTACTTATGTCTTGCAGAGGAGGCATATGTCATCATTTCAGTGCTAATGATGATTTCCAAAGGTCCACCTGCTTTTCTCATTGTGTCAATGATTAACCTTGGAGCTCTGAGGCTTTCTCAGCTGAGGTTCTCAACAGATACCTGTTTGTTGATAAAAAATCCTCTCTCCACTGTTGCCTGCCCATGTCACAACAACATTTTCTGGAGAACATTCCAAAGTTCAACATATTCCTTTCTTTTGGAAAGGACAGAATAAAACACTTCATCAAGACTGTCATCTGTTCTACTGAAGCATTTCAAGGGATGATTGTCCGATTGGATAACTTCATCCACTAATTTTCCTGAGTTAATATTAAATCACATAGGGACTCTACTTCTCTTCCTGCTTCACAAAATTTTTTTAGGACCCTACGTATTTTTCTTTTTTTTTTTACTCGCAATTCAAGAACAAGAACTCTTGTTTAACTCTAATATAGTGTACGCATGCGCACTTTGAAACTGTTTATCCGTGAATTGAATTTATTACAATGGATGTTTCTGTATTATACCAAGGAATATTGTTATGTAGAACAAAATTTTCGAAAATGATTTTTGTTCCTCAGACGTGTTAAATAAACCGACGGTAGAAGTAAATTTAAACAGGCCCTCTTTTGCTATATCTCCCAAATCATCAAACTAAACGATCTTTTTTTATACCCTACGAGTAATGAATTACTATAATTTTTCCCAAAACTACCAATAGCTTATACTTCTGCATCTTTGTTCCACTAAATGAACATGTAGTTACTAATTTGCAACTTACCTTTGGCATGACTTGTAAGGGCTCCTTCTCCCATTGAAGCTAAGTTAATCGTCTTTTTACACAATGTACAAAAAACCTTTCGTTTACATAATTTATCCTTTTGCAGCCATCCCTTGTATTTCTCTTGTTCAAGCGATATATCGTTGAAAGAGCAAAGACCTGGCGTTTTTAAAGACTGAACTTGCAGAAGATGTAAATCGACTGAACAAATTTTGAATCCTCGAGCGTGTAACTTTCGAACTTTCTACGTAGAGTGAATTAGTGTAATTAACATTTTGATTGGCTAAAACTGATGGACTCGTCCAACCAAACTGAACTATTCGTCAAACGAAAGAAGGCAGGAAAACCAGCTACATCTGAAGCTAACGACCTTGGGCAATTTTATTGGTGACTTCCTTTGATGAAGTGTGTAGCGGCACCGTCTTGCTTTGATGAAAAGTGCATGTGTGATTGAAGTCGCCGCCGAGGCATACTTTGGATGGCCAAACAAAACAAAGCCTCTTTTGTTATTGCGGGCTTGCGGCGGCAATAAACTGAACGGGTCATCAAAAGAAAGAAACCAGGATAACTAGATTACATCTGAATCTAACAACCTCGGATAATTTTATTTGTGATTCTAGAAAGAAATTAATTTTTGGGGGGTTCATTTCAATTTTCAAAGACTTTTAAAGACCTCAGGGTAATATTCTCGATTTTCCCAAACTTTCAAGGCCTTGAAAATGCTACCTCATTTTTCCCAAACTCTCAAAGACCTTCAAAGACCGTACGAACCCTGCAACCACAAAGACTGCATAATGTTTATTTTGGCACAAGACTTCAAGAGCCTGGTGAAATTGTTAAATTTAAGAAGCTACGCCATGATTATATTATATTAAAATTTATATGCGAACTCATACCCAAAATGTTAATAAACGTTTATTACACTATTTATCGTACATAAATTTTAAAAAATTCCCTGGACGAGAAAAATACACATACATATATTTAAAATTTCTAATTAATAGGAGCTCTCTTCTCCATATGCGATCTCTTCCCCAAAATGATAATCAATTCTTAATACACTATTTCACGTACTTTGAAGAAAAAAATCATGTGTGAATGAATTTACAAAATTTTGGAGCCACGCCACATCTGAATTCACGTTATCACGGGGAGCGTTGAAGCAGGGTTCCACTGTGTGTGTGTATGTGTGTGTGTCTTCTCATATTTTGAATTATGCCTTCTATTTCCCAGTATTCATATATGCATTTAACATTTAATTTAAGCAATACTTTTTTTTCAAGTAGAGTTATTTTGGTCATATGAGTAACCAGATTACATCATTGTCATTGCAAGCTAGTAAATATGCTTAATCAAATTTTAAGTATGTTTTCTTTATTTCTTTTTTTTTTCAAATACCATATAAAGGTTTACAATAATGGCACTTTCACAGGTTTTTTAACATGTTTGAAACAACCCTTGTACCATGTACATAGGAAAAAATGCATGTGTCTTCAGAAAACAATGTCTGTCCTAATTTTTTGTTGCGGATAAAACATTACCGTAACTATTCATACTAAAATTACAGACATGGCTCCTTTAAAGTCATATATGAACTAAACCCTTCTTTCCAACTGAATCAACACAAACAAAATTGTATCCATTTTTAGATCTTTTTGGAATGCTTAATCACTCACGTTATAAAATTTTATTACAACAGTCCATTTATAGATTGCAAATGTATGGTTTATTTATTTATCTACATACTTATAGTAGCTTTAGGCATTGGTTAAATGGTAACTGCTTTGCAGCTTCTTTCTGAATATATTTGCTACATGATTTATGAAAACAGACACTCTAATAAACTGGTACTTCGCTGACAGAGCAATGTGGCCATTATTTCCCCTGTTACTGGTATGCTTAGTTTCCAAGTAATTTTAGGACGAAATAGTGTACAAGAGGTAGTTAGAAATCCAGATCACAGATTCAGACCTAGATACTGATGGCTTGATGAATACATTTCACTACAACACTAGCACTAGCTAAGGCAAGAGGGCATCTTAAAAGGTATAGTTAGTTAACGTACCTCTTCAAAAATCACAGGGTGAAGTCATTTTTACTTTTCTAACAGAAGAAGGCAAAGTATACATTTTTAGGAAACTCAGTCACCCACTTCACCTGGTAATGTGACCCCTGATATTTATGTGACATTGATCAGTATGAGCATTACCTCTGTACATTGATTTGGTCAGCATACAGGTCTTGTACGTATCAGAAAACAAGCAACAATGTTACACAATAGTTGCAATGTCACTTCAGTCCATTATATGTAAATTTGAACTCCTTCATATTACAACAAGTGGACTAATTTATATCAGCCAACTTACCTTCATTATCAACTGTCCAGGGATGTGGTGACTCACGAATGTATTCCCTGCAAAATGAAATTTATTTTAATTTATTTCAGCATGCAATTCAGTTACTATTACATGTAAAAGGTGCTGAACATTATTAAGTCATCCAAAGTGAATTTCACACCTTGATTGTGATGTCATCAAAACCTAATGCAGAGACAAAGACAGAAAGGATGGCAAAGCTGTGAAATTTCTGTCACAAGGATAACTTCTATCACTGTCTTTAACATCATTCTAGGCTTTCTCTAAATCACTTTTTCGTAGTAGTTTATGACTGGATGATTTCAAGTATTTCTACATAAGAAATTTTAGATGTCTAATTCAGTACGTCAGTTATGGCTAGGTTTATAACTCATTCCCATTGCCTCCATTTGAGTTCCAAGTTGGAAATTTGCAAAACGAGTGTAAAAAGTTTGAAAGAGTCAAATAAATGAGAACAATTTAAAATCAGAAAATATGTTTGCAGATTAATAATTGGTAAAAGTTAGAAAAATATAATCCAGGCTGTATAAAGTGATCACAGTGCAAAATTCAAGAAAAACAACCTAATCTCTTACATAAACTCTTCACATAGTAGTATAAAGTGAAAAAGTCAGGTACGAACCAATCTAATCCCTTCTATAAATCAATTATTTCCACAAAAGCATTGAGCATGATCAATCAGCCTTTCATTTGCCTGTTTTCTTCCTTAACAAAGTTTTTAACAGATGCAGCTCACAAATCTAATATTAATAAAAATGCGTGGGTCTGTATTTGTGCGGTGGTTACAGCACTCTTGATGTAAATATATGTGAAGCTACTTGATGCATAGCTTGTGTGAAGAAATAAAATATATACCTGCATATCCAGAGAAAAAACCCATTGACATTGACATAATGTTTCATGTCCCTAAATGAGCATCCACAAGTGAAAGTAAAGCCAACAACCTAGACATCATTTTCAACTACCAGTAATAACTTACTTGACTAAGTATGTTTCAGCAAAACTAACTCTTCTGGACGACCTTCTGGCCTTTTTCTTTGGAATATCACAACCATCCTAGAAATGATAATAAGTCATTAGTTTAATAATCTAGCAAATACTGAATGCATTTAAGCTCATTTGATAAAGCAACATCTTTACCAATAAGATGTGACAACTTTCCATTAGCAGTGATAAAATAGGTTGGGATTATAGTTTTCTTGTTCTCAATTTTCCTTCTATATATCTATTTCTTTAGCATACCCTCTTAAACTGTAAACATAATTTCAACCATTGATACGTATTTGAGTTGAGTGTGTGTGTCTGTGTGTGCGTTATGAATTTTTAACATAGCTTTAACAATGTTTAAGTCATATCACTATGATGCATGCAGTGTGGCAGTTTTTAGTGATGCCTAGCACTGGGACATCATGCCGTAGACATGTAGCATAACGTCCAACCCAGTCACATTATCCTGACACCAGGCCAACCAGTCCTAACACAACATTTTAACAATGAGCTGCTGTTAGCATCATTTTGTACAAGTCTTTAGTATGATTCAACCAAGATACGAACCCGCAACCTGCTGCATTCGATGAGGATGCTCTAACCACTAGGCAATCAGTACAGCCTTTATGTGAGTTGAGAAACATGGTTTGATTTAAATATTGCAAGTAACATGATATGAAGGGGAAAAAAGGCAAAAAAAAAAAAAAGAGTTTGATGAAAACCAGAATACATGGCTTTTGTTTCTACATTGTTCAACAGGACTGGATTCAGTGGGTAGTATGTTAAACAACTGCATTTCACACTAATTTTTGTTTTACCAGCATAAGCACAGCTAAGATATAAATCATTTGTTCAGTAACGATGGTGATATATTTGCTTGTCTATGATTCAGTTTTGTGAACATGTTTTTGCCAGTCAGAAACAGTGAGACTGCATCATTCCACGGAATGCAGAACCATTACACAATATATTCTAAGAAACCCCGTAGATTTTAAGTAACTTATATACTGACATAAAAGTCAGACTCAAATGCAAATAGCATAGACCCATATCTGCAGTTGCATAATGCATTGACTGTGACTGATATGACTTTATGCAATTTGTCAAGATTAATCAGTATAACATAGACCCTGCTCTACTGGCACATTAGGGCCTATGTTATTTGCATCCAAATAGTATATATAAATGTACACAGTATGCACCTTAGGATCTGCAAGTAATTTCAAATAAAAAATGGCAAAAAGAGTTTTAAAAAAATAGGAAAAAGCTAGAAGATATACACATCTATATTATCAGGGCTCAGGAATGAGTAAACAGCAGCAGTTACTCATCCCTGTCCTCATAACATTCAATGCATTACATTTCTCCATTATACTGCTTATGTTTTAAATAAAGAAACTCTTCCAAACTTTTTAGTAAAATGAGTCAAAATCATGAAAATCATATGTTCTAACACATAACTCTTTACATAAATAAATAAGAGAAAATTACTTAAAAGTGTCACTGTAATTGAATGCCATTTGTGAAACTGCAACATAATGTGCTAATAATATTTACATTATCAAGTTTAAACTGTGTAACTGTATAGAAGAAAATTAAGCTGCTTGTATGATAGAAAATGCAGTCAGAATTAATCTCAGAGTACAAATTGGCATCTACTCAGACTAGCGATAAATATGTCGTAAAGTTTTACTTGTACTAGCCAACTTTTGCCATCAGGACAAGAGGATGAATGGCTTTATCTAACCCCAGATTGTCTTCGACATGAGCAATGATTACATTATACAGTAAAACCTGTCTTGAGAGACCATTATTTTAAGCAGAAGGGGTCGTCTTTCAAGATAGGTCCTGCTGTAATTTAAAATAGTTAAATTTAGTCATGATCATTTTATCATCAAAAATGCCAATTAGTGTCCTGAAATTTGAATCAACATTTGTTACGAAGTCTTATCTTTGTTAACATTTTCCTTTAAAAACATCTCAAAAAGCTGTAATAACAATATGCAACAAAATATAAGATAAAATGTTAATAATACCTACAGGTGATAACAATACTTTAAGAAATAAATACCATGTAAATAAGTAAAATGCAGACATGATTTTGACCTGTAAAACAAAAAACTGAAATTGTGAAAGGGGGTTTAGGGGGTACTCCCCCAACGGGGCCTCGAGGGGCAGCGCCCCTTATCGGGGGTTCCGAATGTTGAAGACTCCTGACTAAAAATGAATTTTACATGCATGAAAAACTGCTCCTGGTGCAACTTGTGACCATAATATGTAACAAATTCTTTTGAAAAACTAACAAACTTACCAAAAATATGAATAATTTTACAGTATTTATTGTCACATGAATTTGTTCTCCAATACTATTGGTACTTAAGTTATTTCATGTGGATGTCAGTGTTCACATCGTAATTAAGTAAATAATTAGGCATTTTTTGCTGCAAACTTATTACACTTTATTAAAATAAACACCCAAATACACCATCTATATACAAATGATCCCAGATATTCACTTGTCTTTTTGTCTACTGAACACAACCTGTTGATATGCCAGTTGAGCTCCTTTTGCGGTGTTATGAAAGATTTCTTTACTCTTTAGTCTTCCTTTTTGTCACCAATGATTTTGCTGGCTCAGCATGCAATCATTTCTTTTCCTTCTCAACGAGAGCCTTTTTCCTTTCAAGCTCTAGCGTGTATTGGCGACATGCAGTGCACATATTCTGACAGAGGGCTTCATTTTTTTTCCATATGCAGCTTCATTTGTAGGCGCGGTTCTATGCTCTTTCAACCACGACTTTGGTAATGTATATATTGCAGAAGGTACAAACTGCCAGTCCTCGAGCGTTCAGTTTTCTTATAAACTGAAAACCAAATTTCCATCAACAATTCGTTCCAGCCATTCCTTTCCGTTTTTTTTTAAAAAACCGTTATGTAAACTTTTTGTGCCATTGTCTCTCTCAACAACTAAGGACGCATTTCTTGCAAAAGACCAGTTGAATTATCGTACGTGAAAGCAGGCTTCTTCTTACCATTGCCATTAGTTTCCTTTACAGGATGATTCACTGGTTGAATTTAAACTTTTGACAAATCAGAATACTCTTTACGAGAGTCACGGGCTAACTAATATATGGAGCGAATACGTTACAAGGGTTGTTGCGGAATGGGACTGAAAAGAATGGTTAAAAACTGGAGAAAAAAAACGGATTGGACATTGTTGTAAAATAAACAGACTATATCAAGAAAAATCAGATTCAAGTCAGGAGAAAAGCAGAATTCCGTTTTAAAATGGAGAAAAATCATACCTGAAAATGTGTTTCATTTTATCTTTCAATCAAGTTTCAGTGTGATCATCATAACCAATAGCTATTACATAAGGTAGGATCTGCATGTGTTTTAACTTTCTTATCCTATCCTCTTTACTTAATCAGGATTTAATTAGGTTCTTGCAGAAATGCCCAATATGATGTACCTTTGCATTTTTGGAAGAACCTAATTAAGTGCTGTATTTGTTTTGATCTCTGATTTGTGAAAGTGTTTGTTGCATTGTCACTATAAATCAATATTTTACTAACAGAGTTTTTAAAGCTATTTGAGTTTTGTTCCAAATAAATTATAACATGAAAATGTATCATCATGCAAAACCCTGTTTATGCCGGTGTTTGTTGAAACCTTCTGGAATAATGCTTTCGACAATCTTTTAGAGATTGCTAGTGATTAAAATAAATGCTCTAACCAGAAAAGAAAATAACTTCATTGGAAAAAGGACATTTATTGACGATTATACACAAAACAAGTATAAACAAGTACTCAGCCATTAAACCCCACCACCCTTCTAAATACCAATGTCCACCCCTTTCTTAATTTTCAGACATTCCTCAGAAATTCATGTTCTTGCTTATGCTGAAGTCAATTTTCTTTGCCCCCAAAAATAACCATGGACAAATATTTTCAAAATAAGGCTTTACAAAAGCTAGGATAAGCACATTTACTGAGTCAAAAAGTACTTTTATGTATTAATTACCTTCTGGTTTGGATCAATATCGGTCAAAGCACTTCTTTCAGTGGAGACTGTTTTCAAAATCTACAAATCAAAATGAAGTCTTTTAAACCTAAATCATCAAAAAAAGAAACTGAAATAAACTTGTAATGACTGTAAATAATTCAAATTCATACATTTGTATATTAACAAATATTTTGCATTATGTACAACAAAGCAGCTTTCTCACAGATTAAATTGAGATTATCATCATTAAGTAATGTACCTTTGTCATTTATTATGCATAAGGTGACAAGGTACTATAATTACTAGTGATGGGAATCGGTCAGAAATTCATAATCAATAATCGGTTCCCCTTAACCAACTGATCATCGATTATAATCGGTTACTAAGAGCAAATTTTAATTTTTGTTAAACAGTTATATCTTTGATCAAGAGTTCAATATGTTTATAAATATACAGGAGTAATCTCTTTTAATGACATGTATACTTTAACCTGACAATAATATTTCATTATGTGTCACTTTTCTTCTACAACTTTGTTAAATGAACACAACTTTTAATGGCTGATCAGACATATGTAACTGAAATACTGCTACAATCCCCCCCCCCACAATTCTTTTGTTCACATGTGATGTGTCTAATAATTCAAATATAGAATGATCTGTTTTTCTTGTTTGTCATTGTTTATAAATACTACAAAAGATGTTGCACTTTTAACTGAAACAAATCAACAAAATGTGTTTAAATTTATCAACTCAATAATTTAACAACTTGACCAAGCAATAATGACTATATGTTCCTAATTATGAATCATAAGGTTTCATATTTGTAGTTGTGAAGGGAATTAATAAATTTCAGGTCAACTTTAGTGGCTGGGAGTTTTAGTAACCTTTGTGCTTTGCATTCACTTAAAAAGTAGTTTCCTTTTACACACAATCGATTATAGAGTTCACAATCGATTATCTGCTCAACCAACTGATGATCAATTATATCAATAATCGGAACAACACTAATAATTACTATTCATCTAACACATACCGGTAATTTCATTGAGCATCTTCTAAACCAAAAATGAATAAGAGAACTCTCAAACTGAAAACTTTATAAATAACTCAACTTCTACACTTGATGGTATAAAGTACTTTTAGGGTTCAAATCAAGCATCTCCATTGAAGGAACTGTTATTAGCATTCAATAAAATCAGAGGTCTCGCTAGGATTTTAAAACTAGGAGTAAGGACTCTCATTTTGGTAAAAATAGGAGTCCCACCAGCAAAAGTTGCAGTCCCATCCCAAATTTTTTAAAACTTTGCAGATTAGAAGAACTGTTGGTTCCCATTGAGTTTAATTCACCCCATTCTTTATAACACTGACATGTACAACTGTATCAGCTTATTTGGCGTGTCTGGTAATTATGCACAACAATACGTCATTTCTGTAATTATTTGATAACATGCCTTTTTGGTACAAAAAAAATGGGGGGGGGAAGGCTGAAATGCAGACAGAAAGATTCCAAAGTAATGTATTTCATTTCCATAGCCTGATGCATAAACATTACATCTTTTCAAAGCCATGCGCAGAATAGTCCACTATATCAGTTCTAGCAACGTAAGCACAGTTCTGAATCTCATTTTAATCTTCATTTTTTCGTTTAACGCCAAAGTACTTGTCCAAATTTGCAAATGGCATTTTGTCCATGTCTTGATGCGTCTTGGTTTCGAGTTTGCATGCAATATTTACACAGCTACAATCGGAAATGAAATCAATTACAGGATCACGAGGCTTTGCTAACGTAGTAAATTGCGATTCTGTTTTCCTTTTGGTGACAAAATATACCATCTGGCGATATTTGTGGCGACACCAACTTTGGCTATAAAAACTGTATACACAGTCTTGCGTTTGGAGTAGAGAAAATAAAAGGCACCATGACAGGAATTTGCGAACTTGGATATACCAATGCACTGTTATATCATAATCCGCTTATGCTGATAGCTGGCCTTATTACTGTATGCTGTATTATAATCAAAATAACTATGCAACTAACTAGTTAAAATCCAACACCTCTAGCGTAAACTTTAAATGAGTACAGTCAACCTGATGACACTAATTTTTAAAAAATACGTGATGGAAGAAAAAAATAGTTTTGCTGACACTTCAAAGCACTGATATATACTCAACAAATAAAACAAATCCGTCTCAATGCTCTGCAATTATCTGATGTTGCCGCAGCAAAAACAAACGGGTATTTGTTAGTTCCTTCAACTGGAGCCTTTAGCGGTGCCTTCAATAACAAATGCACCATCATCAAAGCACGCCGACGACCTTTGCTCAAAGAAAGTCAGCAACAACAAACTCAAATAAAAGCATTGCCTCATTTTTTATAATGATTAGAACATATTTATTGTGCCAAGAAACTTTCCTGTTTGCAAAGAAAACAGCAACAAAAAAAGCTGCCCCCCCACAAGAAAAAAGCATGTGTACGGAGGACTCCTGCATGGGTGATTTTCTGCGTCCCAGATAAAAAATTTGTGTACAAATATGCGCAATTAAGCATTTCTGAGATCTCTGAAAATGTTTATGCATATTATTCTTAAAAAAAGAACTGGAAACAATAAATTCTCTTTTCAATTGGCAATATGTGATTCATGCATGTTAGTCAGGGCCTGACAATTATGGTGGTTTGACGTATAGGACCGAATGTTTTTAGCCATGGACCTGTCATATGTAAGCAGCACTAGCATGTTGGACCTTCCATATTTATTATTTGTTTCAATATATTGAAGATATGCTTGTTAATCCTCAAAACATCTGAAATTAGTTTAATAAGTGCACTGATGCAAGTGGAAGTCAATAGCGAGACTGTGTCAAATTTGACATGAAATCCACAAATATAGCATGTGATAGACTGATCACCAGTCTAAAAGATTGATCACTGTCACTCTGACAGTTATCTGTTCTCAATCATAGCTAAAGCTAACACACAAAACTAAATCATATGTTCTAGATGCTATGAGTTTCTTAAGACGAAAGGTCTACTGCAGTGATTTTGTCTGCCACAAGACATGTTGCAATGCATGGTTTCAAACATCTCAGCTCCATAAAGGACTGAAATCATAATAAAAACAATCATATTTAGACTTTGCAGGATCTGGATACTGGAGGTTGTTTATGTTTAGTTCAACATCACTTGTACAGCATACACAGAGCAATACTTTAAGTACCTTATTTTGAATAAAATCTTATAACTAGCCAATTGATAGCATGTAAAACAATCAAAGACCGGATAGGTTATTGAGAGAAAAAGGTACTGCTCTCAATCATCAAGACACAGAATCTTCACAAAGCTGAGTGCACAAGTTATTCACCATGTCAGAGGAACCAGAACTAGCTGATTTCTGTGCTGATGAGATCTTTATTCCTGAGAAAGCATTTGATATACACAATCAGAGGACCTAGGAAACTTTCATCTGAAATTGACAAA
Source organism: Unio delphinus (assembly GCA_029339505.1). Lineage (NCBI taxonomy): Eukaryota > Metazoa > Mollusca > Bivalvia > Unionida > Unionidae > Unio > Unio delphinus. The sequence goes on from JAQISU010000010.1 coordinate 8,323,025, forward strand.
TCAGTCAAGCAGTCCGTGTTTTCTGATTTTTACTACCCAATTTTTGACAACAAAAATGTAAAAATGTCTAATAGGTGCAAAAGATGAGAGGAAACTTAGTCAATATGAAGTGAATTGTTACTTTTGGGGCTAATGACTGCATATAAATTGACATTATAAGTGTTTTCCCATCTGTTTCATTGAACAAGCTTTAAATCTCAAATGTTGTTTGTTATATTTAGGTATTTGATTTGTTTTTTTTAGAACATTTAGACTTGAAGCTGTAGTCAGCTAGAGCACTGAGATTCAACGAGGATCCACCAATAAAAGAAATAATCCCATGATTTGAACATTTAAAATGAAATGATCAGCAAAAAATATTTCAATGATTTAATAAACAATAAAGTTGTGCAAAAATTTGAGTTCGCATTCATATAGTTTTTTTCTGCCTTTCAATGATGGTAATGCACTATTATAGCAAGAATCTGGATGTCAGACTTAGCTGTCGGACCAGTAAGTGGACCTGGACAATTTAGGGTCCTAATGGTCCTGGAATAGTGAGTCAAAAGCAAAATATTTTAACTCTGTTAGTGACTTGTACTTATCTAATTCTTTGAGAGATCTTATTTGTCATGAATAAAAATGATTCAGTTCTATACAAGTCATACAGATGATCATGCAGAGAAAACCTTAACGTACAGAAGATGTTCTTTCTTCAGACTTCCCACATCTATTATTTCGTATTAAGCCTGCCTTTGACTCCATGGGTCTGAAATTAGAATAAAATTCATGCAAAAATTATCGTCTGAAAAATAAATATAAATGCAGAAAATATTTAAAATATATTTTATATACTTTATCAGTTCCTCAACAAAGGCACATTTGATTGGCTAAAACTGATGAACTACATTAAGAAATATGATAGTCATGGAATTAATTGCAGGAATAAAATTTAATAAGAAAGTGACATGATTGGCATATAAATACAATCAATAGCAATTAGAGATAAAAGTTGTAAATTAAAATTTATTTGCAAAAACCTGCAATTCCAGACACAGCATGGTGCAATGAATAAGTGGCTTACTTTTGTCCCTCATGCATACAATTGTAAGTCGTGGAGATACACTGTTTAGCTAAACAATATACATTACAGTTGTCTTAAAAGAGACACATGTTCATGAAGCAAGATGCCAGTTTAAAAGATGCTTTTTATTATCTAGTGTAATGGAGAGCAAATGTTTTGATTCACCTTTGTGAGCAAATAAAATGATAACAGTAAAATTTGGTGATAAATGTTTAAGGAACAATTTCATTTGTTCATGCATAAAAGAAAACATTTATCCCTGGTTTCTTTTTCTCATGTTTTTGTGACTGACTAGTATGATTAATATTTGTTTGTTATGTGGATCCTAACTGATTTCAGATTCATCATACCACTTTGGTTATGTGGGGAGCCGGTAGGTAAATAGTACTAATATTAGTACCCATACTCGTATCTCGTATACGACATCGTAGCTAGTATGTAAAGTGCCAGACTTAAAACCCAAGGTTCGTGTGGTAAAAATATATGCTCAGAAGCCATCGTAACCATTTTATTTACACTGCTGTTGTTGTTTCCGATGCGTGTTTTTTCCTAGATGAGATACACAGTACCTAATTCATAGTATGTAGTACCGATCCTGATATACATGATGCATATCAGAGTTGAAGTTTTTACATTATATGACCAAGTCACACCATGTGAAGTCCTATAACATAGGACTTCACATATTGGTTTGAATATTTTACATTTTTCTTTTTATTATCTAGGTCTACATCTACTTGATGTGCGATATATAAGCGTAAATATTATAGTAGTCACTGCACTAATTTGGAATGCGATGTCAATGTGCTGTCCAAAGGGAAACAATGTTGGACATGTTTCAGTCTGTCTTTGGTTTATCCCACATACAATGATATAATTTACTGCAATTAAAGTCCACATAAAACGACTTTCTACAATTAAAAGAAAAACGTTTTTCCTGACTTGAACGATATAATGTTTCTTGTTACCATTCGAGAGAAAGACAAATGTTTTGATGTTCGAATTCACCGCGCTGCGCGGAATGGAGCATGCGCAGTTTTAAAATATAATTTTCCTGATAACACAACAGACTTCCGGTGCTCGAAATACACAAGAGGGCGCTCACAAGTTATTATGTACTTTTGAGAGAGTGTTGTATGTAAAACATGCACCGTGGAGAGAATGTTGGCATACCTCTATGCTACTGTAATGTAATGTGGCTGACATTTCTTTAGCAGCAGGGAGGACAGACTATTTGCTAGAACATTATAAACTTAAAAATAAAGCTTCCTACGAAAATGAAGAAGAAAAAAAAAAGATCAATAACGCCTAACCCAAGCGAATAACAGGATAGTTTTTCGAAAAAAGTTAGTTTATTTTGTTACTTTGCCATTTGTCGTTTTTTCTCAATTTTTTGTATGTACGTTCATTTACCTTTCAGACGTTTCATTGAGGTCGCGTTCACCATCGCTGCCGCTGTAATTAGATCATTATTATATATTAACAACAATGGTGCCAGCAATGGAATCCTATAAATTAGCTAGAGAACGATTAAAAGCAGTTGAGAAATTTCTTCCAATCTGCAATTCTGTCAGACAAAAATTACAAAAACGCCAGGAGTCATATGGTTGATTATGTTAAAATTCTCAACAATTATTAAAACCAATTACTGAAACAACTAAACCTCTTCTTCCTCAACTTGAAAAAATAGCTAGAAAAAAATTGAAGAAACATCGAGACTTGTTTCCTGGTCGAATGCCTTAACCAGCAAAACATATTACTAAATAGAAGGAAAAAAATATGAAGAAAAAAATAATGAAGAAAAAAAATATGAAGGAAAAAAAAAATAAGTAAGGATTTATCTGAAGATGCTTTAAAATTAATTGATAAAACTTGTCTAGGTGAATTTACAGCTCTTGGTGTTACAATTAATTGATAAAACTTGTCTAGGTGAATTTACAGCTCTTGGTGTTACAATTAATTGAAAAAACTTGTCTAGGTGAATTTACAGCTCTTGGTGTTACAATTAATTGATAAAACTTGTCTAGGTGAATTTACAGCTCTTGGTGTTACACGCTATTGAATTAGAAAAAAAAAATATTGAAACCATCATGTGGAAAATAAATCAACTATATACAACATTGGGTTAACCTTTATTTTATAAAATTAAAACTAACACAAGTCGAATTGACACAAGAAAAGTTCATCATATTTATTTATATTATATTGATGAGGTAGCCAAAGTATATAATTCAAATGAAGCACAAGAAGAACAGAAACAACGAAAGAAAAAAATATAAACAGGGAGAAAAAACAAGGGAAAGTAAAGCCCATTTCTTCACAAATTAATTGATAAATTTAGGAACTTATGAAAATGATGATGATCTAGCTGATTTTATACCGCTAATGATTTTTATTATTTGTCTGATATGTTACCAGATTATCAAGGTTTATCTGAAATTGATTATCGTAAGATGATCTTTTGAATTCGTCATACTAAGGGTGGTTTTAGTGCGGGTGATCCAGATTTTGTTCAGTTCTCTGCATAAGTATATCAACTAAGAACAGTACTAATACAAGTACGTTCACCTCCTGATGTTGGTTGTTGGATTAGGATGAGGATTTTTAACGTAGCTTTAATAAATTGTCAGTCATATCACTACCATGTCTGCGTTAATGCAGTTTATAGTGATGTCTAGGATTGGGGCATCATGCCGCAGACATGTAGCATGATGTCCCACCCAGTCACAGTATCCTGACACCATGCCGACCAGTCATAACACAACCTCTCAATGCTGAGCGTCAAGCGAGGCAGCTGTTAGTACCATTTTTGTAAGTCTTTGATAAGACTCGGCCAGGGATCGAACTCACGACCTCCCGCTTCCACGGCGGACGCTCTTTTTTTTTTTCTTCTTCTTTCTTTATTTAAAATATCAATGTATACAATATATAAGTTAAAAGTACAATGTACAATTTCTCCTTTACAATTCTCAATAACGGATTATCTTGTGAAAGCATATATAGATAAAGAGATAAGCTGGAATTTTTAGTCTGGTCATTATATGCACACGAATAATCCCAGTATAATTAAAGAATATTTTAAAAATATTCTTACCTTTTATCTTTTATTTTGTTCGTAAATACAATCTACGTTTATAACTTTCGTAATTTCGTAATAGAATATCCAAATAAGAACCTGCGAAAAGAAATTATTTCACAATTGCACATATAAATAAAATCGAAAATGATCCTAATTTCTCCAATAAGTTTGTACAGTATATTATTGATTTAACAGGTAACAATCAACATTTTCTTTTTTAAACAAGAAAATGCCAGTATCTGTGTCACAGAATTTGGAAGAAAAAAAACTTTTGTTTTGCCTGAGACATATTTTATTATTTGTGTTGTGCATGCGGCGCTGTCTGGGATTAACAGGTGTTTTTTTTTTCAGACGAGCGACGAAACAAACATGTCTCGCGCCGCCGTAAACTACTGGCGGCTGCAAACATCATTATCACGATATGCACGGGTATTTTACCGTGAATATTACCAGGGCCGGACCCAAGTTTTTCAGGGGGGGGGGGGGGGGGTGAGGGGCCCAAACTTGTCATTGGGTTAAGCGAAGGCGCGAAGCGCCGAGCCTTTTAGGGGGTCCGGGTCATGTCCTCCCTCCCCGGAATTTTTTTTTTCAATGATGCAAAATGGTGCAATCTGGTGCTATCTGAACATTGAAAAAGGGATCTAACAAAAGTGACTAAAAACTGCAATGTTTTAAAAACACTAACAAAAAATATTTTAAAAAAATAAATAAATAAAAAATAATTAAAAATTCGGAACCCCTTTGCAAAAAAGTTTCTAAAGTCGGAAGTGAGATTACGTCACAGAGGGTCAGCCAGCGTCTTTCAACCGCTTTGCAAACGAAATCTCGGTAGGCCTAACATAGCATACGTACTATTACTATAAGCTAGTCGACTACAGAGACCGCAAAATAGGATACGCATAAAATTAAACACTAGCTTCTAATATTATTCTTTGTTTGTTCGCTTATTGATTTTGTTTGTTTCTGACTGTCTTTCGTTCTTTCTTCCTACGCACACACCTTTTTTTTAAAGGGGGGGGGGGGGCCGGGCCCCCTGGTCCCCTATAGCAGGTCCGGCCCTGATTACTCACTGTCCTTTGAATTAAGCAGGATTAAGGTATACTCGAGTCAGTGATCAATTGGATCTAGTGAAGAGAGCACGTATTTTCACGTGGTATTTCTAAATGCCATAAAGGTGAGTGTTAAATTTATTTCATTTGATATGTGAAGTTAATTGAGTTGGTATTGCAATATCGTGTAATGATTCATTTATTACAACGCATATTTAAAATGTTGTGAACTGTGAATTTCAAGTTGTTTTTATAGAGTTTAATGTATAAGTATTTTCCAGAAATCATTATTATCACCAGTTTGGTTTTATTGTAGCTTACAAGGTTACGAGGTGGTTACAAGATTACAAGGTTACAAGATTACAAGGTGGTTTCGACGTTACCTGGTTACGAGGTGATGTCTATATGTATGTACGTCTGTACATGTGGTGAAGCCACGACTGTAGACGTAGCTAATACAAGAGTGCTGTATGCTGTCTGTACGATACGTGTGACTGACTGTACATGTAGTGAATCTGTGAAGGGTGTGAACAGCGGACACAAGAGTGTCTCAACCCGAGGAACGTGGTGAAACTGTGCTGTTTATCGGTGGATGAATCGTGCGACTGTACAAGGGTCAAGAAGCATATGTTTATTCCAATTGTTGTTTAAATTGGTATATTTGTATTTAAATAAGATTATTTTGAATCTTATATGAATTCCAGGACAGTGCAGAACAATTTTAACGTATTTGAAAACTTGAGATTGTTTGATTCCCAAGCCTTATCTATACGTGAAACTATATGATTATTATAGTGTGTACTATTATTTGAAATTGAGGTTTCCTTAAGCTGTATATCAGAGAGATATATATTAATGGTTTATTATCAATGTGTGATAGTATAGAGTGATTGAATCAAGTATATATTGAGAGTGTGTGAGAATCGTATTTTTTTTACATCATACATTTTTCTTTACTTTATTAAGTTATTACATTTTTATCTTTCACGCATTGTGTTTGAGTTATTCATTGATCCAATACCCACTCGGTTACAATTCTGTTACAATCTGATTTACCAAATTAAAAAAAAATATATGCAGATGTAGTAAATTTTGTACGTCCTGGATATGAAGACGACGATCCAAAATCAGATAATGCTCTTATCAACAAAAACTTTCCTAAAATTGTCGAGTCATGGAGAAAAATAGCCCCACCAGCAGGTATTCTCAAACACAACAATGATCCATTCGGTGGAGGTCGTCATATTTCACCATGAATTGTAAATATAACATCAACGGTTGCAGTCAGTCTTGTATGTGATTTAATTGATGGTAGCTATCAAGTAGATCTTGACGAATCTACTCAGGCTCAGCAAGGAGAGATTCTATATACATTTAATCCACAAGTATATATAGATATAGATATAGATATAGATATAGATATATATATATATATATATATATATATATATATATATATATATATATATATATATATATACATATACATACATATATATATATATATATATATATATATATATATATATATATATATATATATATATATATATATATATATATATATATATATATATATATATATATATATATATATATATATATGGATATTGGATGATACAAGAACCCATTAATCCGTTGGAATATTAGGTTAAAGCAATTCTTGCAATATGTCTGTTTACCCTCTCTGCTGCTTCTCTGGATATTGTACTTTTGGAAATTTAAATGATCTAATCACGCTGCTAATTAAAATGACTGCTCCCTTGTGCTCCAAAACTCAGCCTAAATTTGTCTAAAGTATATTATCCTTAGCAACTATTAAAATAGGGAAAATTAATTTTGACAGACTAGACAATACCAGCTTGGGAAAATGCAATTAATGAATTACCAAATATATAAAATCTAATAAATGCTATCGGTTCTATTTATACAATTAACCTCTGAAGTTCAGAAGGAATAACCACGTGGAGCTAGTACGTTTTTGAAAAATGCACATCTTAAGTAAGGGTAAGCTACATACTCTATAATCCGTATTACACCGATAAATCAATCATACACCAAAAAAAGGAACTAAAGGTTCTTTTTCTTTAGAAATAAAATAGCCAGTATAACCAATGAAGAAAGCCGGGGAAATTTTTTTAAAATTTTTTTTTATTAAGATTCTAAATTCTAAAATGCGAAATACGAAACTGTAGAGCACCACCCCAATAATTACTCTTCACGTGCAATGGGATAAATCCTGACAGTCTTTAAATTTTTACTATTACAAATATACAAATGACCGTTGGTGGTGTTATCAGTTTTTATGGACTAGTTGAATTGACAGATCGTCATAGTAATTGCGGTGTACTTAGTGTTTTACGACACCTGAAAACAAAAGTGACTCTGTAGTGCCAAACAAACATTCAGCTAAAAAGATGAATAGCACAAACAATTTAGTGGATCAAATCCTTCTAAAAATGTTTAATAAAATGAAGTAAAACGAAATTTAATATATACAGTAAAAATGTTAAAATGCTGTCTCTTATATATATATATATATATATATATATATATATAAATGATTATGTTGGATTGTAATTAAAAAGCGGGTGCCTAATAGTATGCGTTTGTGTTGGATTGTAATCAATAAATGATAACATTACATGTCTCGTGTAGGTGGTTCTTCTATAGATTGTATAAGGGTCGTCCTTCGATTCTGTCTGCCATGTATAACCCATCATATGTTGAAAATGGTGTTCAATTAACAACAGCAATAACAACAATTTGGCATTGCATGGGAAATTAATTTGTGCAGTGCGCATAGGTTCCTTGGTCTGTCTGTATTGGCGGTATAATAATTTGAAAATCACTGACATCTCGAGATACACGCACGCGCGCGCACACACACACACACACACACACATACATACACACACACACACACACACACACACACACACACACACACATCTCTTAGCAACTGTCCCCTGAGTCATAACTTACACACTGTTCATAATTTAATCCTAAAAGTGTAACTCGGTATGAAGATAGAATTACATGTTACAGAAAGAAACAGAAGATGTTAGTATATAATGATTTTAATTGTTTAATTGCCAGTTTATTTTGATGTAACAATCATATCCTTTGAATTAAGTAACTACTACTACACGTGATTTCTTATCTCATTATCATTGACTGTAGGCGCCAGCGATATGTCATCGTCGTCGTCAAAAAGAACAAAAATAACAGTCGCTGTTTCTACACTACTACTACTACTACTACTACTACTACTACTACTACTACTACTACTACTACTTCTACTACTACTACTACTACTACTACTACTACTACTACTACTACTACTACTACTACTAATAATAATAATAATAATAATAGAAATAAAAATAATAATATGAGTCAAGTGATCCATAATTTAAGAGAAAATGAAAAATATTCTTAAAAGACAATCTTGAAAAAAATTCTTCTTGTCTTTATAGATGAGTTCCTTTGGTTATATGTCGTACCGGAAGGTATACGTGACGCTTATCACATGTCGATGTCTGCGTTCTGCCTCCAAGTTGGTTTGTGTATTAAATACCGGAAGTGATACATCTGGCCGCACTTTATCCACGCGTAGGGTTAAGAACCAGAACGATGCACACTTGGAATCGCAGCATAATTATTATTTACAGTTCAGTAGGAATCTAGTTCTAGTCTATTTTTAGAACAATTTTCATCTCTCATTTTGGTCGTGATAGAAGAGTTATATTGATGTATTTTTGGTATGGGTTTAAATGTAATTGTTTATTCTCGAGAATATTAGCTCAGAGAGTGGTTGTCTGTGTGTATTTCGGCAACAGTGCACATTGAGTAATAAGGCTTTGGTGATGATACGCAAGTGAAATCTGTGTTCTCTTTACATGCTGCTCTGTTGACAGTATAGCCTCTCAAAAAAATGCCAGTTAACCCTTGACAAGAACTTCACTGTGAAGTCATCTTTTCAGGTATTTTAGATTAACATATGATTTTTATTGATTTCACACAGTGGAATGGTTACTACTGAGAAATATATGTAGAGAACATATAGTAATATTAATTGTGATGTATGTCCACTTTCAAACTGAGTTAATTACAGGCTGTGTGCTTCATTCTAGCGGTTATTGTTTTTAAAGGAGGAGGATTATGCAGTAAAAGAGTTTGAATTTCTTCCTTGTATTGTAGTCCCAGCTCTTTCACACAGACCGAAAATATGTAAATAATGTTGACCAAAAGTGAGCTTCTCAATTACATTAAAACACTATGAAGTAGCTTTTTACAATGGTCAAATCATATTCTGCTGATATTTTGCAGTCTGGATATAAAATAAGCAGCCACAATCAAATAAATTATCGGTAAAAAAAATAATAAAAAAATTAACTCGCTAATCAGCAACAAATTGTGCAAAGCTATAAAATTCGACAAACATGAAATATTTCACATTTCTCACATTGGATAAAATTTGAATCCGTGCTAATACAGGTGCACCTGTCAGCAAGCCTTAAGTACCAACTGATTCAGTAATGGCTGCAATTGTTTTAGAAGTTGATTACATCATACTTTTAAAGAGCGATATTTCGTTATATTTAGATTATCATGCATCCAAGTTCCTTTGGAATGTTGTTATTAACACCCATCCATAGTTGTTAAAAACGTAAAAAAAAATTGGGTTATTTTATTTTCCTAATACAAACTTAAAACCTACATGCTGTTGTGGAAAATTGCTCCATGGAAGGAAAACAATGTTTAATTGTCTGAATTGGTAAATTTCTGACGCTTCTATGCTTACATCATTACACTTTTTGCAGCTATAGTTCAGAAATTGCAGAATATTTTTGTCTCTAACGCTGCTACATTAATTTCACGGAAGATAGGATATGTTTATATTTGATGCTAAATCAAGTACACCTCTGCTCCTGTAACCTTGTGGAAACACGAACGACTCCTAACATGAAGTCTTTGCGGGTAATTTTATCCCATTCGTCAATGTTGCTTAAAGTTACGCTCATAAACGCTTCTTATGATGGATTATTTTGATTATCTTTTATTTATCTCGGTGCGTGGCCAAAACGCTCCGTTGAATTTTTTACCTTGACAATGGGGTGGGGGTTAGGTCATATGGATTTTGACCGTAACGTCCAGTTACCGCGTTACTGCCAAGAAAACTTGTCCAAAACGTTTCACCTGACTTGCTTTTTCATTTTTTTTTATTTGTATTTTGTGCCTCGTGTTGTGCATTTATAACGGTGAATTATTTTAATTTCCAGTCGAGACCTCTAACGGGAGGCGTTCTAATGAGAACGGTCTATTAATGCGGCAGTTTGCAAATTCACAGTCGGTAATACAGTATCACAGTAAAAATAAAGAATAAAAGAAGAACAATTGGGTTTTTAAATAACAAAATTTCAGCATTCATTCAGTTAATAAGGGTCTTTCTATGTCCGAGTTGCAGTATGTCTATTAAATGATTATGATTAATTTTATCTTGTGTAGCAACAGGGGATGAATTCTACTGAATGTTAGTATAAATATAAATAGAATGTTTTCTGCATAAGTCGAGTGTGCTGAATCTAAAAATGAAATCATCGTTATGATATCTTTTCAGATAAATTCACAGGAAGCATTCAAGCACATGTACCATCCAACATTTTTTAAATATTGGTCTTTTTTCCTTTTTTGGGGCAAATCTTGACTTCTTATTTCAAGCTGACATTTGCATATCTCATACATATGGTTATATAGAAATGTTGGGTCAGTCAGTAGATTAAAAAAGACTCTTCCTATGTTCCAGGTAGTTCAGAAGCTTTCTCAGTTTTTGTGTCTTTTTATCAAGTGCCTACTTTCCCCATCTTTGTATGAAATAATATATTCTTGAGTTATGCACATTGAAATTATATGTTGCTCATTAAACTTAATGTTTTATGCATAATTTCTTTATATAGAATTCAAAATTGAACTCATCTTTATGATATCGTTCCAAATAAATTCACATCATGCATCCTAACACATGCACTGTCCATCACTTTAATATTGGTCTTTGGTCACTTTTTTTCAAAATCTATACCTCTTGGTTCTTTCATGCTGAATTTTGCATGTTTCTTACATATGGTAATATAGAAATGTTTTGTGAACATTCTGGTTAATAATAAATTTACTTTTCATTCTTTCATGTACTTGCCTTGCTTAAGCACCCTCCCCAATATTTTTTTTGCATAAAATTCCATAATGATGATTCAATCATAAGTTGAAATTATATCTTACTCTTAAAATAATCATTACAATATTTTTGTACATGTATATGTTCATTTGAAATCACAATTTAGTAAACAATAATTGCGACTTTAGAATTTATGATCAGATATTTTCATATCTTTACAATTATTGACAAAAAAGTAAACAAACGGAAAATAATTTACAGGTATACCTCATTTTATGGACATCCGCATTATGGCGTTCCGCTCATACGGCATCGTATTTTTATTTGTTGTCACTTTGGAGACTAAAACAAAATATTCGCACTCAAAATTTGATGTTACGCTACTGATTGCAAGGCCAATTCAAGCCGCTTTGTCTACCAAGTTGATGAATGAGTTGTTTTGAACGCTGTGTATTCATAACAAAGAGGGCGTTGTATATTGCTCACAGCGAGCAGAGAGATAAATACCCGAATTTTGATTACACGTGCTCAGTCTGTGTATGGGCATTGTTACATGTGTGTTGTACTCTGACAATTTTTATTATTTCATTTATGTTATTATACGCATATTACCATCAAAATTTATATAGTGTAGTTATATAGTGTAGTCATGGCATACAACAGTTGATAAGGAAGCGAACTAGCCTTATTGCCGATATGGAGAAAGTGTTAGTCTTATGCGTGATTGAAGACTAAACTAGCCATAACGTACCTTTAAGTCAAGGCCTAATTCAGAGTAAGGCCTTAACTCTCTTCGATTCTATAAAGGCTAAAAATGGTGAGGAGGCCAAAGAAGAGAAGTTTGAAGCAAGTAGAGGCTGGTTTATGTGGTTTAAGGAAAGAAGCAATCTCCATAATATAAAGGTGCAAGGTGAGGCAGCTAGTTCTGATATTGAAGCAAGAGAGTAAGTAAGATTCATTGGAAGCTCAGAAGATGAAATATTTTTAGGCTAGCGATATGTTTCTAAGCTATTTTCTACTTTTTTGTTTGTTTAGTAGTTCTGAAAAAAATATTTCTTATTTTTTTGTACAGTATTCTCTATTTTTTGAATAGGTAGTATTTTTATATTTTTGTAAATATTAAACCAATTGTGGTGTGTACAGTGTCTGATTTCCCTAAACTTATCACAAGGTCCATCATATGACCTGCTTGCTTTACGACTGGTTGGCGGGAACCGAAAGTAGTCATAAGTTGACGATTACCTTTATATCATATTTTCTTTCAGCCTTTTGCTGTTGTGCAATCAATATATGATGTAGGAAACAGATTTTAAAGCTTTTATATATACTACCGAGTGAAAACGAATGTGACTCGCTTTATGGCTATTTTTGCATTGCGGCGGTGGTCTGGAACTGAACCCGCCGTATTAGCGAGGTATACCTGTATATTGAATACTTTCACAATTTTACAATGAATGTCAGTCACATGGACAAAATTCTTGGAAAATTCCTAATTCACTTATTTATATTGTACAGGTTTTCCCTTATTTATTATTACAGTAAATTTGCATTTCCATGGCGTAAATTGTGTATGAAATGCAACATTAAATTTTGGATGTCAGTTTTGTAAATACATAATAACTCTAATAAATTTTGTGCAGTTATATACAGTTCTTGAAGTATTAAATTGTGAAATCAGAGTGCGAGTGAAGGAACTATGTTCTTATGAAATATTTATGATTTAAAATTCTAAAAAATGTATGGTACAAATTAATAGTTTTTTCTTTATAATGTCAATATTTAGAATAGATTGATATTCACAATATCAGTTGTGCATTGGTTTTCTTTTCTTCAAATTAATTTTAATTTTATCACATTTGTATAAACTAAACATATAATTTTAAAATCAAACAAGTCTACCAATGCCTCTAGGTTATTAGATATCATCCATCATTGGTAAATACAACTAAGTCCTAGTATAACATCGAAAATACATTATACATTACACACTAAATAATTGGTTGCTACTATAAGGCATATTTATAGGTAACCCCAACCTTGTCATTTTTAGTTATATATTCCCCATGTCTAAAGAAACCTCAATCTTTTATGAATATGAATAATGACAGTTCACTAACTTGCCTTTATATCATAATACATGTACTCATTGCTTTTATATTATTATTATTCTAATTGCTAAAAAAGTCTGATAGTCTGATGCCAGGGACCCCTCGTAGATTAGGTCCATCTTTTATTCTCAGTGAGGTACCCATCATACATTCCGATATAATACTGTCAGTTTTTTATATAGGAAAGCAGAGAAAGTACCAAGGATAATGAGGTTGACATTGTTAGAAAATCTAAATATTGATCACCAGCGCCCTCTAGCGCCATCCTTAGTTGTTACTATAAGGCATATTTATAGGTAACCCCAACCTTTTCAAGTTTAGGTATATGCCCCATGACTAAATATTCTTTTATGAATAAGATAAATTAGTTCACTAACTTGTATTATTATACTCATTGCTATAAAAAATGTGACAGTCTTGTGCCACCAGGGACCCCTCATCGATTAGGTCCATCCTGTATTCTAAGTGAGGTACCCATTGGGTTTGTCTAAAAAAAATATAATTTGCCTGAGGAAACTTTGATTGTACTAATGAAATGTGTAAATATGTTTTCAAGAGGTTGATACACCTGCCATAACACTGCACAGTCTAAATCAGATCACCACTGTCCTACATAAAAATAAGATCTGGTTTTAATAAAATTGAAGCATGGTGAGTCATGCTAAAATACAATTTTGTACTCCCAAACCCACTGACACTCCACTCAACCCACAAGCTTGATAACCATAACTACCAAACCCCCTGACACTCCCCCCATCCCACAAGCTAGAAAACCATAACTCCCAAACCCTCTAAAATTTTCCACTCAACCCACAATCTAGATAACCATAACTTCCAAACCCCCTGACACTCCACTCAACCCACAAGCTAGATAACCATAACTCCCAAACTTCCTGACACTCCACTCAACCCACAAGCTAGATAACCATAACATCCAAACCCCCTGACACTCCACTCAACCCACAAGCTAGATAACCATAACTCCCAAACCCCCTGACACTCCACTCAACCCACAAGCTAGATAACCATAACTCCCAAACCCCCTGACACTCCACTCAACCCACAAGCTAGATAACCATAACTCCCGAACCTCCTGACACTCCACTCAACCCACAAGCTAGAAAACCATAACTCCCAAACCCCCTGACACTTTACTCAACCCACAAGCTAGATAACCATAACTCCCAAACCTCCTGACACTCCACTCAACCCACAAGCTAGATAACCATAACTCCCAAACCTCCTGACACTCCACTCAACCCACAAGCTAGATAACCATATTTATTAAAGAATATCAAACATGTCATCATTTTCAAAGTGTTAGTCATGTCACTAATTCTGCTTGTAATGTTTAAACAGGGTTCCTGCAGTCACAGAGATCCTGGTAAAGTTTGTGAAGTACAGAAAAGCTTTTAAAGGGCCTTAACATGTTTTGAAATTTCATAATTTGTTCAAAGTTTCAGAAAAGTCATGGAAGTTGTTTTTTGTTTTGTTTTTGCATTGTCCAGTCAAATTTGCATTGGCTGACACAAACATTTTACCAACCTACCAAACATCGACAATGGATTTATTAGAGTAGGATCCCCATCATAGTCAGATTGATCCCCATCATAGTCAGATTGGGTTTTCCCAGGATAGTCAGATTGGGTTTTCCCAGGATAGTCAGACTGGGTTTTCCCAGGATAGTCAGACTGGGTTTTCCCATCATTTTCAGACTGGGTTTTTCCCAGGTTCATACATCACCATTTATACTGACCTTTATGTATGGCCGATCTTGTGCTTAGAAATGGTGATAGACCAAAATCAACAACAGCAGCATTTTTGCTGTTTCAAAGGTTGCTCAACAGAAAAATGGTTTTATCATGTAGGTCACACCTTTGGCTACACAGATCTTTTATATTCATTGAGTGTGGTTATTTCATAAGCCTGATGCAACCTCAGTGCTTAGAAGCATTCAGATATCAATGTAAGTGAATGCATTTTTTATGAACACATGTATTGTTTACACAAGATATCCTTACAGTTGTTTGTTTTTCCTCAAGCTTTTTCAGTGTGTACTACATTCTGCTGTCAGAAGGGCTTCCAGTGGCAAACACCTGGGAGTAGTGCCAAACAAAGAAGCATACAAAAACCTTCAGAAGAAACAAGCACAGATGTGTGTAAGTACCTGTAATTTAAACTTTCATTTTAAAGTTATTTAATTGTAAGGAAATTTAGTAAAATCCAGCAGATACAAGTACAGCTTGTGCAATTTATTTTATTCCTCACACTGTAAGGTGGGGGATTTAATTTCCTTCCACTTTCACTTTTTTGATAATGCTCATTGGTGAAGGGATACATACCTACAAGTCGCCACAGCAAAGGGAACTTCACAGTGGAGGGGCTGATTGACATTTTTACAGCCGATGAATGAAGACCACCTATGGACAAGTGGATGTCAAGGTTGATTTATTATCTCATATCATTTGAAGAATCAGTCATATTTATTTAGATCATATATTGTGACACCCCCAACTTATAATGGTTTTGTAACTCCTGTATGTGTCTATTTATATATTTAAACAATTTTTAAAACATTTATTCAAAGAAATCTGAACAAACTTACGCGCTGACTTGACAAGTGGCTTATATTCTTGAGCTTTTATTAATACAAACCACCTGCCTAGTCCTTAAAGAGTGATGGCACAGTTGTAAGGCTGAACATACACAATGTTTTGAACTAGTTCAACTTGGACTGCATGTGTACTGTAAAAAACTGACAATCTAATTTATGGAGCTAGACTGTTCGTTCTGACCAGGTTTTCTTTTTCTTAGTTCATCAAGTTAAATTTATTTCAGTAAAATAAAGCCTCGCCCACACTCACCCCATTAGAAAATTAAATAGTCTCACAGGCTAAATGAAGACTTTAATCAGTGAATGTTCTGTAGAAATCAAGGCAGTGACTCCTGTCAGCACTGTTATAAGGTGTTAAAACATGTTTGAATTAAAAGATGTAAATTTTGTTTGGGAAAGGTGTGTTTCACATGAAGCTCTGCTTTGGCCAGTAATACTTAGGAACCCCAATTATGTACCCTCCAGTAACAATGGATGTTTGATAATTGTTCATAATTAATCTGAACTCAGTTTATTGGTGAAATGAAAAGTGATGTGGAAAATTGACAAAATTTCAGATGTGCTGATTTTAATTTCTAACCAATTTGAGGCAGTATTCATGTGTATTGTCTCCACATATATCCTATTGATTGCTCACTTTTGTAAGGGGAAAAGATATAAAAGATAATTTTTTATCATCATAGACAAAATAGTATATCATATTGAAATTATTAACCAAATCACAATATTAATCCAATTCTTATATTTGTTTTGATACAAGGTAGAGCAACAGAAAGTCGACTGAATGAGTGAGTGCTGTACGACTCATTGATAATGACAAAAGGTCAAATTAATTTTTTTAAAAATAGTTTGGAGGAAGATCATTGTCTGTTTTAGACAACTATTCTTGTTTAGCTCTCACTCTCCTCATTAACAAATAATCTTTACTGACTGGCACAAGGAATGGAAGACAATAAACAACTAAATGCAGAAATTGGTTACAAGCTGTATAGACTTGGTTAGAAGTAGTTTTTCTCTCCATCTCTGATATTTCTTTTATGAGATTCTAACAAGGGAACAGCCAGTGGTCATTCAGTATGATTGACTTAATATTGTTGACATGATGGCAATGAAAATAAACCTGCAGAAGAGCTGCTGTTGCGATTAGATTAAACTATTGGATTTGTGTGATTTGTAGTTTTTTTTGGGATCATAAGCCAGAAGAGCATATAAAGTTGCCTTTCATCTGGCATTCATTCCAGCATCTGGACATGCTTGTTACTTGCTACTCTTTAAGTAGAGTTTTGATGCATATCCATCCCATGGTGTAGTTTGTCCTTAAGGACTTCAGTATTGCCATCACATCTTGAATTTTTTATCATTACTCCTTCAGATCAGATGGTTGTATCTAGATGGGATTTGCACAGAAAGTCTTTTTATGGTGTCTAGTTGGTACTAATTGACATCCAGTATGACCACCATGGTTGCCATTTTGAAAATCTTATTGCAGCTATGGTCATTTCAACATGTGCTTTTCACCAGGACTTTAAAATCGGGCCTCCACCATGGTGACCTTCTTAGAAATATTTGTATTGCTACTTCTGAATGAATATTTGTATTGACATGGAGTTCATACATTAAAATGTTGCTGCTCAAACCTGCTTTGAAGACTCTTGAAAATCTTTATGGGGTTAGTTGTTCTGATTGTTGTTCATAACTTAATGGCATTCATTGAAACACTTAAGCTGTATGCAGCCAGTTATGCAACCAAATGGTGTTCATTTGACTTCCAACATGGCTTGATTGTGACTTGAGAGAAAATCTTACTACTCCTCATTGCAGTAATTAATTGATTTGGAATGAAGATTCTGCAGTTCTGTCCCACCCACCAGCATATCTGTACTGTTATGGAGGAACTTTGAAAACCTAACCTAACTGATCTTAGAAACATATCAAAGATCTTTGATCGAATATTTTGTATGTCAGTCAGCTTATGAACACGGGGACTGGTACATATTACTGGGTACATTTAGGCTAGACATTGTATTTAGTTGCTAGCTCTACTGCCTGTGAGCAGTAATAACATTTACAAATGGATTTTTATAAAATACAGTAGAATGCCTTGAAGGATGCCACAAGAATAAATACTTTCCCCCAAAAAACAATTAATTATAGATTTAACCCCACTTGATGTGTGTGTATTAAGATTGTCTGAGACTTTTCTATATGTGATATCAGGTTCATGACAAAGGATTTTCTGTTGCACTTACAGGTAAATGAACATGTTAACTCAAGCATGCAAGGAAATATTTTTTGTTGCTAGAGTTTGTTTCTTGAAGTTTGTCAAGAATATCGTATGATTTCATTAGTCAGCAGTCAAAAATAAATGAATAGAAGAAACTGTCTTACATAGATTCATTGATTTTCATCAGTCCCATCAAGAAACTCTTTCTCATTTGCTCTCTTGTTCTGACTTAACTGTTCGGTGTAATTATGCGCTTAGAGAAAAATTTCAATACTACAAGTAGCTAAAATCAGTACAGTAGAACCTGTATTGAAAGACCATCTGTTCCAACCAAAAATTATTGCTCAATACAGCTTTTATTTTACAAGCAAATGTTTAAAAATTCACACAAGCATAATTTGTTGACTCGAGAAAAGCATCAATAGTGGAACAAAGATGTATGAAAATGCTGGAGTCTCATTGAGTGTTACTGTAATTTATAGTACTGTTACATATACTGAATGTACTCACTAGGCTACATATACTATAGATACTCACTAAGCTACATATACTGTATATACTCACTAAGCTACATATACTGTATATACTCAATAGGCTACATATACTGTATATACTCACTAAGCTACATATACTGTATATACTCACTAAGCTACATATACTGTATATACTCACTAGGCTACATATACTGTAGATACTCACTTGGCTACATATACTGTAGATACTCACTAGTCTACATATACTGTAGATACTCAATAGGCTGCATGTCCCATGCAATGTACATACTAAGCTACAGATAATGTAAGTACTCCCTTGGCTGCATATACCCACAAGGATACAAATTCTTTACATACTCATTAGGCTACATATACTGTATGTACTCACTAAGCTACATATGCTGTATATACTGTACTCACTTGGCTACATATACTGTACATATTCACTAGGCTACATATACTGTATATACTCACTAGGCTACATATACTGTATATATTCACTAGGCTACATATACTGTATATACTCACTAGGCTACATATACTGTATATATGTATGCAAAAGATGTAATGTTTATGCATCAGGCTATGGAAACGAAATACATGTACATTACTTTGGATCCTTTCTGGCATTTCAGCCAAAAATTGAATTTTCAACCAAGACAACATGTGATCCATTGTTTACAGAAATGACATATCCTTGTGCAGAATTACCAGACACACCGACACAGTTATACATGTCAGTGTTATAAAGAATGTGAAAATTAAACGCAATGGCAACCATCAGTTCTTCTAATCTGCAAAGTTCAACATTGTGTGGGATGGGACTGCAACTTTTGCTGGTGGAACTCCAATTATTACCAAAATGGGAGCCCTGGACTCCTAATTTTAAAATCCTGAGACCTCTCTATACTTTATATACTCACTAGGCTACATATACTGTACATATTCACCAGGCTACATATACTCTATGTACTCACTTGGCTACATATACTCTATATACTCACTAGGCTACATATACTGTACATATTCACTAGGCTACATATACTGTATATACTCACTTGGCTACATATACTGTACATATTCACTAGGCTACATATACTGTATATACTCACTTGGCTACATATACACCGCTCCCTCGATAACTCGCGCCCTGTTAACTCGCGAACCCGCTTATAACGCAGTGTCCGGCGTGGATCCCGTTTTTTTTTTTTAAAGAAAATATTTTTTAAAAATAAAGAAAATCGTGATAAGAAATGGTGAATGAAACCTTGATATATCGCTCGTTTTATCGTCGAAAATGACGGTTAGTGCCCGAAAAGTTAGAATCAACATCGTGAAATTTTCAGGTTTTAATAAGGAATCACATATCTTGTTAGATTTTATCGGAAAAAAATATCTTCTCAGTTCACTGTAAATAATAATACTGTATATGTATAGGGGAAATTAGTGTTTTAATCTTTTCATTGTGTTGCAGTGTAAGCAGTATAATCTTTGCATGTCCTCTTCTATTCAAACATGAAAAGAGTCAATTGACCGTCACATCGATGCCCGCGAGCACATCTGTGAGAACCTAATTAACTGCCGGCTGCGTTTTGATCGACGACTTGGGGAAGTGTTTGTTGCATTGTAAAACTGAATTAAAATAGACCTGCTTTGTTTCATAAGGCCGTCTTTTGTATCAAATCAGGTAAAAGACGTACAATACAAAAGTTCAAAGGAATGCAAATCCTACATGCATAAACTGTTGTGGTCAATATCGTGTCTCAACATCAATCAAATTAGTTGAACCAATCGAACATGGTTTCAAATAGTATGTACTTATTGTCATTAAAGTATATATTAATCAGTAATTTATCCTAATCATTTGTAAATGTGATCATGGAGAGCAAGGGAATCGAGCGTAAGGCCTACTCGGTGAATGAAAAGCTTACTGTCATAGAGAGGGTTCGTAATAGTGAATCAAGATCAAAATTTTGTAGTGAACTTAAACTTGCCGAGTCAACACTCAGAGGTTGGCTCAAGGATGAGCAGAAATTTCGAGATTATTTGCATGAAGTTGATTCTGATGATGGATTTAAACGGAAACGGGCACGCACTGCAAACGACACAGAATTAGATGATGCTGTGTACACTTGGTTCACACAACAACGTGAACAAAGTGTTCAGATTTCGGGAATAATTCTCAAGGTCCAGGCAGAGAAAATGGCAAAAACTATGGATTCTAAATCAGATTTCATGGCAAGCCATGGGTGGTTTTGGAGATTCCAGCGCTGACATGGAATAAAACAAAATTCTTTGTCGGGAGAGATACGCTCAGCAAATCAGGAGGCCGCATCTAGTTATCCCAACCAACTCCGAGAGATACTGACCCGTGATGGATATACAGACTACCAAGTTTATAATTGTGATGAGACTGGTCTATGCTATCGGATGATTTAAATATTTATATATATATTTTTTGTTTACATGTCTGACGTTTAGATCCATTAAATTCATGGTTGGTAATGGTTTATCTTTGTAAATTTTTTTTACATTTTACTCTATCTATCTAATCAATCTATCTATGTATCTATTTAGTGATAGCAGAATTTTATGTTTTAGATCAACACAAGTTTCGACGTTGTCATTTTTCGATATGAATGTTATCTTTTTTGATAAAATAAATCTTGATTCATTTTGAACAAACAATAAAACTAGAATGTATCCAAATCAACACAAAAAGCAGTGACGTAATACACAATGTGTTTAGTGATACACATGTTAAGAGTACTGATACCTCGTGGAATAATGTTTGTTTTTACGATCTTTTCAAGATATTTTATCCAGAAATTAAAGGTAATTTATAAAGAAAAACGAACAACACCTTTATAAAGAAATATTTATTTACAGTTTTTTTCAGCACGATTATAAAACGAGTATTTAACAATGCACCTCCCCCCCTCTCCCATCTCTTTATTTGTTTTTTTAAATAGGTCCCTCGGTAACTCACGCACTCGCTTATAGTGCGGTCGATGTTTTTGGACCCCGTTGTGCGCGAGTTATCGAGGGAGCGGTGTACTGTACATATTCACCAGGCTACATATACTGTATATACTCACTTGGCTACATATACTGTACATATTCACTAGGCTACATATACTGTATATACTCACTTGGCTACATATACTGTATATACTCATTAGGCTACATATACTGTACATATTCACTAGGCTACATATACTGTATATACTCACTTGGCTACATATACTGTATATACTCACTAGGCTACATATACTGTACATATTCACTAGGCTACATATACTGTACATATTCACTAGGCTACATATACTGTACATATTCACTAGGCTACATATACTGTATATACTCACTTGGCTACATATACTGTACATATTCACTAGGCTACATATACTGTACATATTCACTAGGCTACATATACTGTACATATTCACTAGGCTACATATACTGTATATACTCAATTGGCTACATATACTGTATGTACTCACTTGGCTACATATACTGTACATACTCACTAGGCTACATATACCATGAATATACGTGCCTATAAGTAGGGTCCAAACTACATACATCCAGACATGCAATTATGTGTAATCATTACAACGATCAACATACACCCAAGTCTGCCAGAGCATTGTTGTTTGCAATTGGACTCAACTTTTAAACAAGTATATACTAGAGCTGTATTTGAACTTATTGTAGTGTTATCAACTCGTAGTATATTGTATATTCATATATCCTCCAACCAAACACAAGTTTAATAAATTGTATTACCAATCATCCATGCGTTTTCCTATTGTTTCAGTTGCAAGATGGCTTACTGGTCTGGCAGAAAAGCTTCGGTTATTTTGATGGCTTGCTCCGCTATTTGACTTATGGGATGCTCACTGTTGGAACTGGGATTGTTGTTATGCGGACCTATGAGATGTCATTTCCAGCCAAAAAAGGCTAATTAGTTGAAGTAATTAATGAGATAAAGTGACACTTCCTTCTTAAAAGGAAAGTTTGTATGAAGACATTGATCATGTGTGAAATAATGATTAGATGAAATAAAATATTCCTTGTGATAATGTTGCCTTGTACTTGGACAATGCATCACAAAGTCATTGTGAATGAAGATAGAAATTGGTTCTTGCACAATAACACATTTTCCACAAACTATGGTTACCACACTTTGTGGTAAAAGTAAGAACCCTATCTGAGCTGATCTTGTACTGACCTTGTGAATAAAATTTCTCATAACTATGATACGAGATGTCTTGAGATACTAATAATGCCTGATTAGATTGTGGTGGCTGTTACCTATTTTTCAAGCTCACAGGATTTACTAAGTAATTGAAGTAATCAGCTTAGTAGCAAAAAATATACAACATTTGTAATGTATCTTCAGCATGATTATATGGTTTGACCAACCTGTACCAAATTTAATATGGTGGGGGTGGAGTGGGAAAGGCTATAGTTGATTAGCATTTCACAACTTTGAAAAAATTTCCAGGGTTACAGAATGACTTTTTGAGTGAGTAGTGGATGTTTAAGCATTCTGGGCAAGGGAGACCAAATTAGTGTGTAAGCAAGATAACTCGAAAACAGTTTTACCAAATCTGACCTGGTTCAATATTTAGAGGCCTTAAAAGACAAAATAATTTTTAGGTTTCAGTGACTATTACCTGATTGTATAGGACAAGTACTGATTTACCAACATGTAGATTTGTTGTTCACATTCTTACATATTTTAATTTTGTTTTGAGAAGGCTTGGGAGTTTTTTAAACCTCCATATAATTTTTATAAACTACACCTGACCATTACTGTGCCAATTTGTTGACTGGTTTCACAATAACCATTACCACTGCACTTGAGTATATAGCCTTCTGCGTAATGACAAGAAGAAAAAACACCAGTCCACCATCAAGTCAATTTGCGGTGACAAAGAAAAGAAATTTCAGTGCTCCAAACCAGGTCAGCCATGAACTCTCCATCCAGTGCAACACAGGTTATTGACAGGTTTTAAACCAAATCCGACAGAATTTGCAAGAAATTAAATTGGTTACAAAAGATATCAACATACTTGTAACAAGAGAAGAGTTAGTCTCATCTGTTTGCAGAAATGAAATCCTATTTGTGAGAATGGGAACAAGAAATAAAAGATAGGATGGCAGATTTATAGTCAGTAGTGTTTGCAAATGAACAATACAAAATATAAAAACATAGAATGTGAATTTAAAAGCAAAAGCAATCGGCCAATGCAGAAAACAAATTGGAATGAAGAATACTCCATGGGAATAAAGTGAAAATATTTCACATGCTATAGACACAAAATGAAACTGAAAACCAAAATAGCTCAGTTAAAGAAGTGGAAATGAATTAAAACTCCATTTATGAAAATTTGAACCTTTTTGTGCAAAAGAGATTCTTTGTTGCATACTGGTTCTATCAAAACTAAAATTATATCAACAAAATAGCTTTTGGGAAAAGTTAGTCTGCCTTTTTACATAAAAAAATTATGCATTTAGAAATGAAAGCATAAAAAGTGAATTATATGCGAATTTGCTTTTAAACCAGAGAAATTACACCAAAAAGCCCTATTAATATACTGGTTTTAAAATTGGTAGTACATACAATATAAGAGATAAAATCTATATACTGTCTTAGCAAGATAATAAAATGCATTGCGGAAATGGAAAGAACTATTTTGAGAGATGAATTTGATTCTAAATAAGTAACTAAACCGTTGAAATATGGATACAGTGCAAAAGAGGATGCTAGTCTGAGGTTTTGAAGAAGTAATAAATCCTATGTAAATGTTAATTCAGTTATGGAGACATTGAAACTTTCTATCAAATCTGATAGTAAAAAAAATGGTATAGATACTATATCATTAACTATACAGTTTGTATGGATAGATTCCTTACGCTGAATAATTAGTATAGCCATAAAATATTCTGTCACTAAATAAAACAATAGCAAATAATGCAAGAAGAATTTGTACAACATAAATGTGGTAAAATATGTGAGCTGTCTCATTTAGGGTTGAATTGATTACATTCGCTTTTCAATTGTGGGATTTATTGTGAACTGAAATGGTACGAAATAAAACCTAAAACAATACAAAACACATACTTAGAATACAAGACAAATACAATACAGAATATAACCGACACAAATACAATGCACAATACACAGCCCACACACCAGCATTTTTAATTTTATCACAGAAAAACGATACCTTAACTAGACTGAAAGGGTATGACTTTGAGAAATTATATTCAATCCCTGGTCTTTCACGCAATTTACTTACGTGAAAGACAAGTGCTCTTCATCTTCACGACTCGTATTGCTCAAGGTGTTATCCATATCAAGAACTAAGGTAGGAATGCCAGAAGCTTTTGTTAGTATGGCTGGGATTGATTTTAATTGGAACTGAACTATCCAATAAATGAAACAATCGTCATGGAGACAAATTGTAACAGAGATAAAATAATTTGTAAAGTGTTACAAATGCATGGAGAACAACTGATGGAGGAGTGGGAAAATGAAATAGAAAATGCAATGCAAGGAATACAAAGAGTGTGTAAAGTCAGCAAGATTAGAAAGGTATTACAGTGGATGAATTGAAAAAAATAGGAGATAGATTGCAAAAGAATATTACAAACATTAACTTTTTTAAACTACACTATTATTTGACTCTAATAGGAACAGAATACAATGTGACAGGAGCATATGAAACATCATTGTAAATGTATTGGGTTTAGCACTTAAGCACAACACTTGAAACATAGTACCAAATAAAGGTCAATTTCTAGAAAGAAACAAATTAAAACTTGCTACAATAAAAAAGTTAGAAAGATGAAACCTTCCAAATAAAAATAATATTCAACAATTACCATACAGGACTTTCACTAAGACAGGTTCCATGTCTGTTTTCAGGTATGAAAACTGACTTACTTTTTATGGGGTGAACAAATTTTTAATTTGACCAGTAACAACATTCACCTGAAATATTTATTATTTATATTATCTACAGAAATTAACATCCTGAAAGAAGAAGGAATTACAAGGTTTAACCAGTGTGTAAGGAGTTGTGTAATATGTATTTTTTGGGATCATTACAGGTACAAAGCAAAATATGCTTTACACAGTCTATTTCCACAGTACCAGATAGTATCAAAATATTTTAAAAAAACTAATGTTCAATGATGAGGGATAAGACTTGGACCAATATAGTATGATAAGATTTTAACAATATCAATTCATAACAGGATGATATAGACTAAGCTGGTGGTGGTGCGACCAATCAGTTTTAGTGTTACTTGATCTTGAAATAGATACTATCATTGGGTACAATAGCAATGTAAAGACATTGAGTATCATTGGGTACAACAGCAATGTAAAGACATTGAGTATCATTGGGTACAACAGCAATGTAAAGACATTGAGTATCATTGGGTACAACAGCAATGTAAAAACATTGAGTATCATTGGGTACAACAGCAATGTAAAGACATTGAGTATCATTGGGTACAACAGCAATGTAAAGACATTGAGTATCATTGGGTACAACAGCAATGTAAAGACACTGAGTATCATTGGGTACAAGAGCAATGTAGAGACATTGAGTATCATTGGGTACAACAGCAATGTAGAGACATTGAGTATCATTGGGTACAACAGCAATGTAGAGACATTGAGTATCATTGGGTACAACAGCAATGTAAAGACATTGAGTATCATTGGGTACAACAGCAATGTAAAGACATTGGGTACAACAGCAATGTAAAGACAACCAGTGACTAGTTTAAACCTGGATTGAAGCAAAGAATTTTAAAAAAAATTCAAATCACTGATAGATACTAACAGTTTATATAAAATTGATAAATTGATTTTAAAAAGTATGTAAAAAAGAAAGATAATAATGTATGCTGACATACTCTAAAATCCAATGTGGAGATGTAGAATGCACTTATGTCACAATAACCAAATAATGGAGACAGAACCTGCTATGGTGCAGTTTTTAGAATGCTGAATTTGCGAACAGAAATGGTGCAGGTTCAACTTACACCATTAGATCAGACAGGGTCAGCAAACTGTGGTTTGTCTAATTATACCATTAGATCAGACAGGGTCAGCAACTGTGATTTGTCTAATTATACCATTAGATCATACAGGGTCAGCAACTGTGGTATGTCTAATTATACCATTAGTTCAGACAGGGTCAGCAACTGTGGCATGTCAAATTATACCATTAGATCAGACAGGGTCAGCAACTGTGGTATGTCTAATTATAACATTAGATCAGACAGGGTCAGCAACTGTGGCATGTCTAATTATACCATTAGATCAGACAGGGTCAGCAACTGTGGTTTGTCCTTGGATATGAGATTTTGCTCCAGTTGTATCAGTACTAAATAATGTACCAGCCTTGCAATTGTTGATACCAATAGTTGCAGAAGCTACTCTTTTAATTTTGAAATAGTTTGCAAATTTCGAATCCTGGTGGTTTTGTTTATACCTACAGATATAAACAATATATAAATGTAATAATGGTGGAAATACTCGTACCTTTCTGTATCAACAATCTGTTGTACCATTCACTGAATATTTTTCCTAACTTAATACTATCAGTGATGTATCTAAAGTTTGTCTCCAAATCTGTTGTATTCTCTTCTGTATTTGTTTTAGTTGTGTCCCATCTTTTGCTGAAATATTTCTGTGTCTGTCTCTTGTTTGTATATTTCAGGATCCTATTTAGTGGATGATATTTTCAATTTTAAACCAAACTTTTATATTAAACAGTACTTTTATTGTAGGTAAAAAGTTCTCCACTCTCAACCTTTGCATGGTAATTGTCTATTTAAATTTTTTATGTTTCACCTAATATGTTGATTCAACATGTATCCAAAGGAACTTGTATCGCCATTCTTTGCAAAGCATTGGGTTCAAATGGAGATTTTTGTTATTTTCTTTTCTATTATGCACAGGCTGTATCATTCAGCTTTGTAGTCATTGACACTTCCTTTAAGAAACAAATCACCATTATATGTACGGTTAAAAAATGGTACTCTTTAGGACATACATAATTTGTAAAACCTATTTTATTTGATTCCATCACAACAGAGGAACCTAAATGTTGTGTATTGTGCTAATTGTGAAGAATGGTTCACCTTACTGAGAAATTCACACATTTTTGGGGACAGACCTCTTACGGAAACATAAATTGTATGAACTCTACCATGAAATTCAGTTTTAGGACAGTGGTATCCACTTATATTTTAATGTTCTTAGGCTTTGTATTTTGGGTGTGATAGGGTCTTTTTCATACTCAAGTCTTGCAATTTCACACAGCTCTTTGTAAAATATGTGAATAAAATCTACTCTTTCGTATCCTCGGATGTACAAATAAAACCTTAATGAAATGTGGTTGGCTGTTTTTATTGCCTATGATGATGTGTAATGTTCCGTGTCTATTTGGTTCCCTAAGTACGATGATTCTTCTAAAGTCACAATAAGTAACATACAGAATTAATAACTTGTGTCAAAGTTGATAACTGTGCCACTGAAACTTCTTTAGGCAAAGTATTTAAAGAGTTGGCTATATTGATACATATGTTTTTATAATTTCTCCTGTGTATAGATACTGGACTCTAGTGTTTTCTTGGCATATATTATTCTGTCTTTGTACATTTGTCACAGAATATTCCAACATAGTGAAACATTTATCTTTGTAGTCAGATAGGTATACCGGTAACTTAGATATCAACGTTTCTTTCAAATTTGACCAGTTATTGTAGGTATTATATGTAGGATAGTTCAACTGTTTAAAAAACCTTTTTTTACATACAGTAGATGAAATTCATTTGCAAAAATTACTAACATTGTTTTAAAGGAATTACTATATCTGTCCATGCTGTATTTTGATAGACTTTTTGATGTACCTTCATGAGTATTTCAGCTGATCTCATGGTATCAAATAGCCTCATATTAGATCTTCCTTTGATCGGTTGAGGTTCCCTTGTACTTTTGCTTAATTTTTGTCCAAAATCGTGTGTGTAATATTTTGAACAGTGTTTTCTTTTAATTAGTGTTCGCATTTCACTGTTATTCAAAATGGTAAGGTGCTGTGGCAGAATGTTATATGTTGAACTCTCTAAACTCTCATTCTTGAATTATGATTTGCACATACACTGACATTTGCCATTTCTTTCATCTGGTTTTTGTCTAACTTGACAGAACCAAATTGTCTGATTTTTTAAATAAAGATATTGATTAATATGTGTCATTGTGTTGCCTCCTTGAAATCTGTACTCACTGTCTTTTATTTAAATCAAATCCTCCAGTTTTGCTCGTTTTTATATTTTCATCATTTATAGACCTCAGTGGTTTCCTAGTTGAAAAACAAAACATATCTTTGTTTCATATTGGTGCATGAATTTAATTATGTGTTGGCACTTTGTGTTATGCTTTCCACAAGTTCTGCAGTTTGGGTTTCAGAAAAAAAGAATAGATAAAAGGTATTATTCTGGAAAGACACAGCATATAGAGAAAGAGAAGATATTGAAAAAGTGAAATATGTGACGGAAAACAAAAGTAAAGAGAAAAATGGTGATGTGGAAAATATAAAAAACGGAAAGAAAATGATATAAAGAAAAAAGAAAACTGTTTGAAAAGAGAAAACTAATGATAGAAAAATAAAATAGAAAGTGGAAACAAAATAGAAAACGCTTTATTTGGGTTTCAAAATACAAAATAAAAAATAAAAATGATGCACATTTTAGTCATGAATCGCAAGTATGCCATCCGAAAATATACATCAACACAGCCTAATGTGTCAATGGAATGGTTCAATGATTATAGAAATGTATCACATTTTTTTAGCTCATAATACATCAGTACAAATGATAATCAGTGTCAACTGTCCATTTAATATGGCAATGTGTAACTATTTTCTTAGAACATAATATGTAAGCAATGACAAAGTCAGTCATATGTATCAATGATCAACTGAATACAAAAAGATTATTTTCTGAGGGCATAATAGTCATTGTCAGATTACATAACAACAGGTGCCAATCAAGAACAAGAACCCTTGTCTTAAATCCTAACATTTATTTAATTCATTGGAATAGTCATTCATTTGTCTGGAATAAGTGCTAATTTTAAGGGCAAATATATATATATATATATATATATATATATATATAGATATATATATATATAGATATATATATATAGATATATATATATATATATATATATATATATATATATATATATATATATATATATATATATATATATATATATATATATATATATATATATATATATATATATATTCAGTCTTGAGACCATGAAAATAGCACCCTTGGGGTGTTGTCTGTTTCTGTGGCTTCATCTGCTGTGGCTGTGTATGCCTATATGTGAGTGACATTCCTTATTGCAGTTGGCGCAGATGTACTGGGAAGTCAAGAGTTACTGTGGTTGCTGCCAATTTTTTCTTTCTCTCACATTTCTCTGTCACCAACTGGCCTCTCCTCGCATCAGCGACTGATATGCCCTTGCTGACCATCAGTGTACAGGTGCCTCAGTCCTCGATCAGCACTTCCCAGCCATCGGGTGAAATTTCACATGCCTTCATGTCCCTTTTGTACACATCCTTGAAACCGAGTGAGGGGCGGCTGACTCTTCTCATGCCAGTGGTCACATAGGATGTCCTTTGGAAGCCTCCCATCCTCCATACGTCAGATGTGTCCCAGCCATCAAAGGTTGTGTTTGCTCAGCAGGGAGTGCATGCTTAGGGGTATTTTCATGCTGCAGGATCTTGCTGTGTGGGACTCGGTCTTGGTAGCTGATTTTCAGGATGTGTTTTAGGCATCATATATGCAAGGAGTTGAGCTGATCTTCTTACCTCATGATGGTACTCCAGGTCTCACTTCCATATAGAAGGTGCTGAGAACACAGGCCTGGTAAACTTGGAACTTGGTGTGCTCTGTCAACACGTTTTCCTACACCCTTTTCGTTGGTCGTGCCATGATGGTGGTTTCCGTTTCCAAGCCTTCTGTTTAGCTTCTTATCAAGCAAGAGAGCATTACTGATGGTTGACCCCAGGTAGGTAAAGTTGTTGACTGCTTCGAGGGTGACACCATCGATTTTGATGGAAGATGCAATGGTGGTATCTTGCATTCTGACATTTGTCTTTTCCTGGCTGATGGTGAGCCCAAACTGCATGCACACATCAGTGAAATGGTCTCCAAGTCTCTTGAGGGCTTCCTCCGTGTGGGTCGCAAGAGCTGTGTCATCTGCAAAAAGCATCTACAGCCCTCACTTTGGTCTTTGAGTGCAGTCGTACCAGGTTGAACAGCCTCCATCGGACCTGGTTTGTAGATATAGGCCATAAGTGGACGAGTCGAAGGCGTAGGACAGAAGCAGGGAGATGACCCCGACAAGGGTTGGTGCCAGCATGCAGCCCTGCCTTACACCACTGTTAATTGGGAAGAAGGTTGAGGATCCATCATATTGGACTGTTCCCTTCATATCTGCATGAAAAGAGATTATCATGCTGCAGAGTTTTGGAGGGCAACCAATCTTACTGAGAAGTTCAAAAAGACCCTTTCTGCTGACAAAGTCAAAGTTCTTGGTGAGGTCGATGAACATCATGCAGAGGGGTTGACCTTGTTCTCTGCTGTTCTCCTGAAGTTATCGTAGGGATAAGATCGTGTCTGTCATCATAAAGCCGCACTGATATTCCGGGTACACATGGTCTGTCAGTAACTGCAGCCTGTTGAATATGATGCGGGCATACACTTTACTAACAATGTTCTGGAGCTCGATCCCTCTGTAATTATTACAGTCACTGCGATCGCCCTTGTTTTTGTAAAGTGTCACAATTGTGGCATCGCGCATGTCTTGGGAGACTGCTCCTTTCTCCATGAAGAGGCAAAGTAGCACCAGTGGTTGAAACAATGTTGGTTTCCCACGTTTGATAGATTTGCTGTCACTACCTGGTGATTTGACATTTTGGAGGAAGTTGATTGCTTTACTGAGCTCCTCTAAGGTTGGCGCTTTGTCTGGCTGGTTCGTTCCTTCTTGCCAAACATGGATATGGCTGTACTGTAGATGGCACCCTTCATTGTGCTCCACTTGGCTGTGGCACCGTGCTCTGGCATGTCCTGGAGAGCCTTGTCCAGGACGGACATGTACTCCTCTACTTTGGAGGAGACAGACACCTGCGTAGTGTTTATATGAGGGTGTTGTTTTGGTTTGGGTGGTGTAGTGTGTGTGGCTGTAGTCACACCCTGTTGCTCACGAGGCCATGTTATGAGTCGCAGTCTGCATTGTGGTAGGTTCTGGTGGAGAGGACGCTGTTAAGGGCAGAGCGCCTGGTGATGACCAAGTCAGCGATGAGACCTGGTGTGTTTCCATAACAATTTGTATTGTGGATCACACTTGAAGAAGGTGTTTGTGACGCACAGGCCATGGTAGGTGCACAGCTCCAGCACAGTCTCTGACCGTTTTCTTTGGCCTTTCCAGTGCCATGATATCCGAGGGAGGTAGGCCATGACTCGTGGGCAAGACCTATGGGCAAATATTACTGGTCCTGTCCAAAACTAAACTTGTCCTATAAAGCAGCAGAGAGGGCGAACCCACCTCATAATAGAAGCGTCCATTTACTAAACCAAGGCTTCTTACAAAAACGAAAAAAATAGTGTCCATAGTGCAAGCCGAAGCCTCTAACAAACAGAGAATTTCTCTAAATGGGTTAGTTAATTTTGTTACTTTAACAGTCGTTAGTATGTTTATTGTTTATTATGCACGCGATAGTTACCACCCGGACGCTTATTCGAGGTCATACCTTCTGTGCTGCTATTCAAAGATTTTATCAAGACTGACTCGATATCATGATCTGGCGTCATGTAAATTTATCATTATAAATCAGGGGTGGGTGTGGGGGAATTGTTAGCTTGCGCTTTTAAAAATAAATTTTGTAATTTAATTATATCCATGTCTCCGCTACACCATGTTTGATGAATATTTCTAAGTGTATGGGTATCAACTCCATTAAATACAGCTAAAATAGTACAGTTATCGCTGATCACTGTCGGAATGTGTGTGCATTGTTGAGAAACATAAATAATATCTGTATTTTTATGTCTACCTCGGGAAAATATTCTTGCTGGATTTGATTGTATATAAAATCAATTATATCATTATTTTCAACATTTAAAAATCTTGCATTTTCATTAAAATCTTTTAGCACATCATAACATCTTAGGTCATTTATAAATGGTGCTACCAAATATAATTTTTCCCATTTCAACCATCTCATTATTAGATTCAGCGGTAGTTGTAATTTTACCACTTCCATATGGACCTATTATTATTATCATTTGATATAATTTGGTAGAGCTGGATGATCTTTTAGTAGTTCTTGCTTTCGTATCGCTGAAAAGTCAATTACATCCATATTATAATTATGTGGATTTACATTGGTTACGTTGTAGAGTTAAAACTCCAACTACTAATTTAGTTACTGTTAAAACAAAATCATAGAAAGACAGCATATGGTGGAAATATTCGGTGTGGTAAAAACACATTTTTAGTTTTTACCTAATATTCAGCGTAAAGATTGTGGTGATATTGCAAAATTAATGTCAAAATTTCGAGAACTCCATGGGCTAAATACCCAGGAGAAATAAACATCTTCCATGATATAATTATTGCGGTCCTGGAACTCGACTTGATATTTGACTTTATAGCTAAAATCAACAACAAAATGGTGAATATCAAATAAATGATATTAATGAAGCATTTCATATTCATGACGTAGCTTATAAAAGTGAAAATCTACAGGATAGACATATTGCAGATGTAAAATTGATTCATTCGTTAAATTCCATTATATGAAAAAAACAATAGCAGAGAATCATTAGCTAATTGGTGGGAAAGATCCACGATGAAAGATAAACTAGCGTTAGTGGCTGGTAATAAATGTATCAATTATTATAATGGAATCAAATTAGTATAGTCCGAGAGGATACTGGAGAGGTAGGGCAGAAATTAGTAAACTTGCTGATGCAGCAAAATGGTTATCGCGACAGGCAATATGGCAAATTTCTCTACCACCGCTAAAATAAATTCAGTATGCATACTTTGATGTCAGCGTTTCCAGTTAAGTTCATCAGGCGGATATTTTATTTTTACCACACGATACTATCAAAACTGGAAGACGTCAAATAACATACAAAATGCGCATTGACTGTCGTTGACGTTGCAGAAGATATAAAGAAGCAGAGCCGTTATCAACAAAGACAGAAACAAGTTTTATTAGCTTTAGAACGAATTTATCAACGAAGATCTGGATCACAAGGTAGGCTACGATGGTCACATCTATTACAGGTCGATCTGGGCAAGGAATTTCTTGGTTCGGTATCGTCACTCATGATAAAACAATGTCACAATCAGATGAAGACATATTGCAATTCATCGCGATCAAGCAATTGTTGATTTAATTGGATATCAATATGCGAAAGAAATGATTCAGGATACAAGATCTCGTGAATGGGTTGCAAGATTACCAATTATAATAATTGCATTAAATAATGAAATTACTAGTGCAACTACCACGAAACCTATTAAAGCAATTATAAAAATATATACTAATACAACTACATGATTTTTCACAACAACCAGTATTAGGTAGTGTTATCGTTATTTATATGAACTTTGTACACTAGACGGTGGTAACAAAAAAAAGAGTGACTGATCCTATTTGGATTGTTACTGCACATACAATTTCAAGTGTGGTAAAATCTACGGGTAGACCTGCAATCTAAAGATTAGATTCAACTGCTCCTCAACGTGGATTTGTACGTGAACAATTACAAGTAATATCCAAGGGTACACAATCAACACCGTCTTCACTTAACTAGCACCTCTACGTATATTACATTCAATACAGGTCAACATCGTATTTTGACGTGTATGACCAAGACTAATATCTTTTCTATCCGCGATAAATTGTCTTTGATCATTATTTGAATATTGCCACAACATTATTGTGTCACAGCTCGCACAATGATTATTCTGTTGTTGTTTCAGCACGTTGATAAATTCAGCATCAATATCAAAGTCGCGATTATATTTTTGTCACTTTGTTTATAACCAGCGATGCTTTTTTCTTACTATAATCATTGTCAATAACATCGCCAGTGATTCCTGTAAAATCTATTATAAACCCCGCAACTGAGATTTTCTTCTAACTCGTGAGACTGCGAGATTGACCACTCGATACGATCATCAATAATTTAACTTGGATACATCATTAATTGTAGCTCCGGTATTCTTGACTAATTCAGCACATTCGTTTAATTTTTTACGTCTTAGATAAGTTAACCCGTTTTCACGTATTACGTTTGTAAAATGTTCCATTACTCGTTCGGCTACACAATTATAGTTTTGACAATTTCATCGATTTCAGATTATCAACACTGGGTTTTTCATTTATCGCATAAATTTTATAAATAGTACAAATCACTAAAATCCTACCAGGAAAAGAAAAATATGATAAAAAAAATTATTTTTTGTCAGCGCGAAAATCTTATCAGAAATTTATATAATAATATTTTTCCTCACGAATTGCACATTCTGACCGGGTATTTACTAATACAAATCGTGCAAATCATCTGATTTACACATTTTGGTGGGATGTTTAACTAGTAAAAATTTTGAAAATCGTCCGAATCGCACATTTCGATTGGGTGTTTGCTAGTAAAAATCACGAAAATCCTATCAGAAACAGAAAAATATAATAAATATTATTTATTTGTCACCGCGAAAATCTTACATTATTCTTCACAATTTGCAAATTCTGATATGAAAATGGTAATAAAATTCACGAAAATCGTCTGATATACACATTCTGATGGGTTGGTTACTAGCAAAAATATGAAAATCATCCAATTTGCAAATTGTGATAGGGTAAATGATAGTAAAATTCACGAAAATACTATCAGAAACAGAAAAATATAAAATTGTAAGGTCAGTGAAGTTTCCGAATGTATGAGTTTAGTTATCCGATCGAAGGTGTCATTAAGATTGTCTTTAGAGATTCAGTTGTAGACTTTCACCCAATAAAAATCCAATTATTTGCCGATTAAAATTTATTCTTGTCAGTAATGAATTATAACACCGCCGATAGACTGAATTAATCAGTTCTTGTACTATCAAAAATGTAGCAGGTACTTAAAGAGTGAATGTATAGAGCATGATTTGATATTTCAGTATTTGTCTGATAACTCCCATCACTTGCATCACATACAAGATTGACTGCGATCACAGATATTATATAAACGATTATCGGTGATGTATGTCTACCATCACAATATGGATTATTGTTATATTTGAGATCAGTTGCTTGCGGTGATGTTTTTTTTCTCCATGCAGCGAGTATTTTAGAAATGATTTCTTTAATGATATCATAGGTGGATATCTTTAGTATGTCTGCGTTATACCCGGGAAATTTAAAATTCGGAAGATCAGCTTCTGTTATCGAATATGCATTTTAAAAATGCTTATAGTGATCCATGTCGTCTGTATGATTAGTTATTGCCAGAATTACTCGCTGGTTAATATATTCCTTGTCAGATACGAGTTAATTTAATATTTCCATTTGTTTAATGATTTTCTCGCGTGAACATGCTGTATCAAAAATATATTCAACGAAATTTTGCCGTAGTTTTTCTAGAATAATGATTTCAAAATATCTAATAATTTCGCTCATAACAATATTTGAAGCACTGTGTCTTCCTGTAGCTAATTCTTCGATCATTAAAACTCTATGCCCCATCCCCACCGTAGAGACCGAATTCATTACGCAACGTTGCTTTTTTATATTAAGTATATGATGGGAGTAATTCTCAGTATGATTGTTTGTCCGTTAAAAAGTCAGCCCGAATTGGTTTTGGTCATCCATGATACTCTGGCGGGTTTTCAGGCCATCCTAAAACACACATCTTATCAATGATAAATATCAATCATAATCTTGCGTAATATTATAAATGTCATATCATCATGTAAATGTTATTCTGACTCCGGGTCAGATTAAAAAACTACAAACACATCAGTAAAAAAAATCAGCAACTACAATGACACTAAAACACAGTCAGATTACAGTTGGTCAGAATAAGCTGTCACTGACAGAAGGCCAGCATAAAAAAATAATGATGCTAAACAGGACAAAACCGGAACAAGAATTACTCTATCCGCGGGCGCTATTTCAAATATAACCAAATCAGGTCGTATATTTCCACTCCTTGTGGCAATATCAGCATTAATCGCAGTTGCTGCCCCTGCTGTCGCGAAAGTGGCCGCGTTAAGGGCTGTCGAGACAGCGACAAGAATGGCATTAAAGAAAGTAACCGGAAAAGGATACAGAAAAAAGGAAAAGGTATGTGGCTACCAGAGACTCCACACTCATGGTACGGAAAAGGTCTAAGGTTACCAGTGACCCCAATTGTTACGGAAAAGGTCGGAGACTTCCAGGGACGGTTTAATAACACCAATGTCAAATTTTAATCGATGCTGCTAAAAAAAATAAAACTAAAGAAAGATTTAGATGTGTTTTTAATCGAGACCAGTTACCTTCCAGACCAAACAATATTGACACCGCATACGTGTACCGCATACGTGATTGATCCACGTGTATTTTTTTTTATTCGTATGGGTTAGTCCTGCCAAAAGAGTTTATCGAATATGTCAACGTAGCAAATGCTCCTTACAAAGTGAGGATCTGGTATTCGACATTACTATCACAGACAATAATTGACCCACCAATATGCGGCTGAGAAGTAATTGCTGTACTTGATGCTGTATCAAAATTAACCAAACCGTCTCATAAAGTTGTACACGAATACACGATAATCAACTTTTAAACAGATGGTAGATATTTAAGGGAGATCTCTCGAGAAAAAAAAATGCCACTGACGGAATATCAAAAGAGAATGTAAAAAAAAATAATTAACGACGAATAATCCGAATTACTAAATCTTGCAAATGTAGATCCAAACGAAATGGTTATCTTTCAGGAAAAGCAATGAAAATTATAAACAAATAATCTTTCACTGCAGGATATTATCAACAGAATTAATGGAGTAACCGAAAATAGCGTAGCTGTGTTTGATAATAACGGACAAATCAATGATATCGGACAGTATTCACGCGCGAGTACAAAATTCCGGTGATAGTATGACAGGCGAACTCTACATAAACGGAAATAACATTTCCGTACATGGAGACCCAGTATCTGACAAGGACGCGGCAACAAAAAATTATGTCGACGTTAACTACAGCACCGTAGACAATAAATTATCAAAGTTGCGGGCCGAATATGACGTTAATGTAAGCTCATTTGCAAATCCCCGGGAAAATTTTACAAAAATGGATGAAATTGCAGATAATTTCTTTGGTACTCCGTTGAACGTTGTCATGAAACTTTCTGATATCAAAGCGAACATTGACACGATTAAACAAAGACAGAATAATATTGTTAGTGATTTTCCTGTTATTGCTGAAAAGCTTGATAAGGTTAAAATACCTCATAAACAAAATATCAATACCATGTACTCGATACAGCAGTGATCTTTCACCTGAACACCTCAAAATAACGCCGTTCAAGTTATCACACCTGTTCGATGTATATACAGATTAACCGTGATGTTACCTATACAACTTAATGTATTATTAAGTATACCCACTGGCGTTAATAATTAATGTCAGTGTAGAAAATAAATCCACTGAAATATATACAATAGCCCCCAGTAGTGGTAATTTAGCATCAGCGTCACTCACATGGTATGCAGAATCTGTAATTAATTTAAACTCATAAATAAAGAGCTCTCCAATCAACGTGCAACAGTATAGAAAAAATAAAGTGCGTGAATTACAAACGTAACTCAAAAATATCATTGAGAAGTACATAATACAAAACAAAAAAATATTTCAGACGTGTAATCGTCGCAGTTATAATTGTATATTCAGTTTTAGCTGTTATTTCTGGAACGGGTGAATTGCTATCAAAATAATAACATTGCCATTAATGGCAGTAGTTTTCACAATCTGTGTTTCAGCGGCAACAACAATTACTGGTATTCTTAACATAAATGCAAATAAAATATCCAGATGCAGCCAGAATAAACTACGCGAGTTTATAATAATGTTACATACCGTGGTATAATAATAATAATAATGTCGCAAGAACTACTGCAACAGATCGTTATTACTATAACTCCATCAAAGACAACAATGATATCAATAAATTCCACTAACCCTGAATTTAGCGTAAATTTTCCCCAGTGCATTTCCAGTAAAAGAAACTGCACTTGCACAATTAGGAGTATATTACAGGTGGCCAAATATCCGTTCAAAATCAGTCAGGGGTCTACAGTCAAATAATTCACTGGTATTTGCAAATAAAAAATAAACCAGATGGAACACCTGACAGGCAGATTATTGGAATACCAATAAGGAATGATCATTTCGAACAGATCAGTTATGAATTTCAGCGTAAAATTAAATCTATTAAAGGAAAAGAATCAAAAATAGATATTACTGTTCACGAAGCAACATTATTGATTGATGGTATTGGTTTTATTTGCCATTTTTCTGATATTCCTGTTGTTGTTAATGTTATTTGTTGTACTTCTTGGAATTTATTTGCTTGATCTTGCTTTGGAACATCTTTTCTTTGACCCTTTATTGTTTTTTTGTGCTATTGCTGTTGTTGTTCTTGTTGTGGCAGTTGATTTTGTTTTTGCTGTTGCTGTTGTACTGTTTATCTTTTTTTTGGAATTGGTTTTTGTTGCTGCTGTTGGTTTTGTTTTTGTTCCTGATATTGTATGTTGTCGTTTATCTATCCTATTGTATGTGTTCCTGTTTCAACTACCTTTCCATTTGGGTCCTTTTCCTGTCTGTATGGCATGGGTCTGCTTATCTTCCCGTCGTTGATTTTGTATTTGTTGTTCATGATGTTTTGTTGTTCTTTCTGTTGCATCCTTGCTAGTGCTTCTCTAAGATCTGCTTGTGTCTCTTGATTTGTAGGACATTTAAAAGGTGTATGCCCTGTCTTCTCACATCTATTACGCTTTCGGTTAAAGATACATCCTTTGTACCATGATTTTGCAAAGAACACACACACACACACACACACACACACACACACACATATATATATATATATATATATATATATATATATATATACATATTCTCTTATGTTCTTCAGTTTGCTTTTTTCAATTTCTAATATTCTTAGATAGATTGTAGATTGTTGTTTGTGGGATGGTAGCCAATCTGGAGGCTATTACAACGATACGAGCCACTATGAATGACCGTAGGCTGGACCGGAAAACTGCGAATTAAAAAAAAATAGTTTCACGTGATCATATCGGTCGGTCATTTCCGTCATGTCGTACATAACGGCAATACAAACCGACTTGACGTGTTTTATGATTCGCCTGCAGCGGAGCACATGACATAATGAGTGCAAAAGTCAACGCTGTTTGTATTGTGACTTTGTGTCCTTCCCCAGCAATATTGTTCCATTCTACGAAAGTGGTTCAGAATACAGTAGTTTAGGTAAACGAATTGCATTCGATGTTTCTGTATCAACTAGCCGAATCCTCTGTCAATCCTCGTTTCTGAATGGTTGTCGAGGAATTCTCCTCCGCCCATTCAAGTGTCACGTAGGGAATGGTATAGTGGCAATAAGCAAGATAACTCCTTGTTTCTGTATAGTTGTCAAGGCCGCCCATTATAACTCCTTGTTTCTGAATGGTTGTCAAGGCCGCCCATTCAATTGTAACGTAGGGAAAGGTATGGTTGTAATAAGCGAGACCACTCTTTTAACACTGTGTCTGTGCAAGAATCATGTCCCTTATACAAGAGGTTTCAAATCTGCCCGTAAGGCTCAGGTGCTCAGTGCCGTCGCTGGGGGGGGGGGGGGGGGGGGTGCGGATCTCACCGGGTGACACCATCTCAGAAGGGGGGACACCAAAAGGATAATTTTAAAAAAATAACTATAACTAAACGTTGTTACAGTTCTTAAAAATTTTTACCTTCTGACCTTTTACTTAATTTGTTTTTGTTCTTGTCAATTTTGTATTGTGGACTTATTTTAAGAAGAAGAAATCCATGTTGGAAGTCTGGAGGGGTGACACCATGAGTTTACCGCACTGGGTGACACCAACCCTAGCGACGCCGCTGCTGGTACTAATTCAGTTCCTATATTAAACCTATGCAAACACCATACTATTAAAAATTTAATAACTTTTTATAAAAAAATTTAATGCTCATGATTAAACCTATATTTATGAGTATCTGAGCCTGTGCAATTTGTTAGGATTAATTAGTATAATACACAAGATAGACACTGCTGTACAGGCGCATTATGTTACAGCACATCGTGATCATTGTTGTTTGCAGTTTGATACGACTTATAAGCGAGTATAGGCGGTATTCACAGTTGAAGAAAATTACAGAATTTGTATAACAATCACACAGATACGTGCAGCTAATAATAGCATTCCTCTTTTCGGACGCGTTAATGACCTTATTTATTCTTAACTTTATATTTTCTTGATTGTCATGGATATATTTTGGGGTCTTAACTGCTAAAGTGCAGTGGCAATTATGCAGATGGGAGTTTTCATGCATATGAAAGTTGTGGTTTATGCAAAAACAGTCCACACAGGTGCCATTCCACCTCGTTTTTGTTTTGTCACCGCACTATTCATAAATACGTGTTTATTCAATTAAACTGTTCAGTAACGTTTTTCTTCTATTTCTTTGCTTTCAAATCTCCACTACATCGTATAAATCAATAAGCAATCATACATAGTGACATACGGTATTCCGAATTTCTTAAGTGTAAATACTACTGTGGCGACTTCCATTGATTTGGATGGACGTGTGCTACGTTTGCTCGGGATAAATACAATTCAATAGTATTCCTTGCCATTCTAGCAGACGAGATTAGTTTGCCCTACTACGCAGCTAAACAGGTCTCTGAAAAAGAAGTGATCAGGGAAACTAGAATGGAATGTGTTGTTTAATTTAAAGATGAAGTTCGCTGAAATCATGTCTAAAAAGTGGAAAGGATTGCCCAATAATGATGAGCAACAAGGTTAGCAAAAACATGGTTTGGTGGCTTGTTTTGTTGTTCCGCTTCTTTACATACATATAAATGCGGCGTTTCGAGAGGCTAAAACCAAACTGGCCCAGTTATATATACCCATACGCACACGGTATGTATACTGTTTGCTTTGTCTATGTTTAAATGTAGGACGCAACCAGTCAGGTGATATGGCTATTTCGCGTTGACACAGGGTGTTTTAATACTACTAGTAAGAGCAAATTCTGAGATTAGGCTGAAATTATCTGCCGTCCTTGATTATGGAGAGGAGATAGTAAAGAACTTTTTTGAATGTAACTTCAGAGTTTCTGCTAAATATGTGGCGTACAGTGGAAAGGTGGCGCATGCGGTTGAAGACAGGATTAAACTTCAATTTTATTACTCGTTTATTCAAACGGAGGAGTTATTCGCAGTTTGACAGTTCTGAAGACATATTTTCTGACGCTAGGGAATATATAGATACTGAAAGTGAAGAGGAGAATGACAGTCTGAATTTTGAGGATGTTGTGATAGGTGACAAGAATAGGGCTGTGGTGACTGTAGAAAATAACCCTACTGGAGTGGATCAAAGAAATAATCATTTAGGTAGTGAACCAGAAAGAGCGTTGTGGACATGTATGCCCGATAATCTTGAAAACGACAGAATCGTGCCCTTTATAAGCAATCCCCATTCAGTCTCGCCAGTCACGTATACCACAGCCTCGTCTAGTAAATTCGTACAGGAAGAAGTTAAAGGGATCGCTGCTAGTTTTGGAACGCTAAGGTACAACCGACTGGACGATTCAGGGGAGGATGAAATCACCGTCTCAGATTCCATACACAGAGATGTCGAACTTACAACTGATGGTGACAGAGATAA
This sequence comes from Unio delphinus, assembly GCA_029339505.1. Classification (NCBI taxonomy): domain Eukaryota; kingdom Metazoa; phylum Mollusca; class Bivalvia; order Unionida; family Unionidae; genus Unio; species Unio delphinus. The sequence goes on from JAQISU010000010.1 coordinate 8,365,885, forward strand.
TGACAACCGTCACGTCTTTCATAGTATTGAAGATGTCCCGACTACAAGAACAGACAAAACTCGAAAACGGAGGAAAAAGGTACGCGTCTTTAGATTCTTACGCAGGCTCACCCGTTTCAAACGTAAACATTCCAATCACGCCAGATACAAATAAGATCAAAATAGCTTTTAGCTGGAATATATATATATATATATATATATATATATATATATATATATATATATATATATATATATATATATATATATATATATATATACATATATATATATATATATATAACATTTCAGGGAAATATAAATGCTGCAGAGGATTTAGAATTATGCACGTGTAACTCTTGTCGGGTTTCATGCAGTGTAAAATGGCATGAAAAGTTGAAATTCACCTCGTGACTGGTCCAATCGATTCACTTTTTGACGGAACATGTTATGGACGTGTCCAAAATATTCGTTATTCCAACCTGATTTAATCCGATTCTTGTGCAAAGATGCAATGTACATCTGATTTCCATGCAGAAACATTGACTGACATGTGTATCAATATAGAATGCATTTGAATTAAGATTCATGTGTACAACAATGGAACCAAGAAGTTTGTCCAAACGTTTAATTTTTTTCTGTGTACAGATTACCTGAAAAGTTATTGATGATACTAGGTAGTCAGAGAGAGAGAGAGAGAGAGAGAGAGAGAGAGAGAGAGAGAGAAGTGGATTATCATAATATCGTATATTGTTTCAGATGTTACTGACGCATTTACTTCCATCTGTTTCAACTAAGCGAATCTCAAAGGTCAATAAGTGTGTAAACAATTTACTGTCTTTAATATTGTTATATTTTCACAGAGTATGCATATTTTTAAATTTATTATATGATATTACTTACCTGTGATATGCTAACACGAGCTATATGTTCAGAACACATACACGTACATACAGACAGACATACAGACACACACACACACGTACATACAGACAGACATACACACACACACACACACACACACACACACACACACACACACACATACATACATACAAACATACATACATACATGCATACATACATACATACATACATACATACATACTGAGACCTAGCTGCTCTTAAATTTACCATATCATCTTTACAATTTCTCGGCAGAACGCTATATAAACATAATATTATCGCGTGCCAACAACCTATCTACGTGCGTACTTTCTCGTCTACATACCGTAGCTATATGTATAAATATATATCTTTAGCGACAGATGTTCCAAACGCCAGCTTATTGTGTCCTATTTTGTTTCCATATTTAAATTATAAACAAAAAAAGAAAAAAAGAAGAGGCACTCATTTGTTTCATCTACTTATTCGACTTGATAAAGTTTACGGAAATCGTCTAGTCCAATTTTAAAACGTTTTATTTATATGCATATATTTTCAAAGAGATGATATTTCCTGACAGAGGTTACCAGGTAGTACAGGCATTATACGATTTTTAATGAGACTATATATGTTTGGCAAAAGCTAGTCTTCCATGACTAAAGGTATAGGCCTATGCATTATTGTAAAACACGTAATTAGTAGTTTTATGCAAGCCACATGACACCACTAACCTAGATTATTACATGTAGGTTTCTAGCCTAGTTTTGATATTTGGTGTTGATTACTACACGACATGATAAAAAGCAATGAAATAGCACTATGCTCCACAAAAATAATGAAGACAACGGGATTCAAACATCCATTCTTTCCCAATACAGCTAGACGTATTTATCCATTACACGCTGGCCATTGGACGAAAAATGTAACGATCACAAAATAGTTTTTTCTTCTTCAGCCGATGCAAAACTTATTATTCGCAGTCATTTTAGTTTCTACAGTTTTGAATTTATTGAGTATCTTTCTGGATGTGACCTAATATTAGCAAACACTATATGAGCGGTTCTATTACACACGCATTATGAGCCAAAATTTTCATTGAAATTTAGGCAACTAAATGAAACACGAAATTTACATTGACGGGAACTAGCACGAAGTTTGTGTTATTCCCGCGGTTTTTCTTTCAGAGCACATATAATATTCCCAGCTTTTGCTTTCGATTATTATACAAATTTACACTGACGACAGAATACACAGATCGTGTACATAAAACGACTGACAAAAAATAAAAATAACATTACAAAAAAAATACTAGGTCTGGACGCAAGAACGTGATCCAGAAAGATGACCTGTATAGTTTAACCGGCTTGACGCAGCTCAATTTGTGCTGTTTTAATGATATGTGTGCTTGTTATCTGTCTTCGTCTACATTATTGTGTTTCATCATGCATTTGCTGTTCAGGTCGTATGTGTTTATTCATCTCATTGTTTTAAGGAACGAGAAAAAATGGAATTTTTCTCAGCTGTCTTGCACCAATGTTATGATGTCCTTTGTTCTTGAATAAACCTCTATCACGTAATCGCAAGGTAACCCGTTTATGTTATGATGGACCCTCATGAATTGCTTTAAATGACCACTACTTGGCTCTTCATACTACATTGTGCTCAAGACTAAACGAACTGGGACTACATTCATCATTACTTAAATGTAAACCGAAGCTAAAAATAAAACATTGTTTCAAAACTGGCCAGCGTAGAACAGGAAGAAGAATTCCATTTATCTCCCTTTTGCCATTTGCAGCTAAACAATTTAAAAATTCGTCCGTTAATTTAGATAACCTGGTGCAAATCCATTTTAAACCGTCAACCTTTGTGTCAACTAGCCCAAAGATACCACTGCGTATTGTATTTTTCAACGCCCAGTCAGTAAGACCACCGGAAAAACACATAGAAATATTTTTTTTTTCAACGATCAGAATATCGACGTCTTCTTCTGACAGAAACAGGGCGAAAAACATCAGACGATGAGCCCAAGTGCGAGGATCTAACACCCACCGGTTACTCCATCAAGTCGTTCCCCCGCCACTCTTATCATCACAAAGAATTCCATGATAAAATGTCTTAAATACAACCCAACCTTGCATTTCTGCCACACATCGTTTAAAGTAGTCCAAACAACACTCACACTGGAACAAAGGGCAGTCCATTTTTTTCTGCCTCTACCGCCCTCCTACTAGTAGAAAAAAAAAAACAAGCTGACTGAATCTTTCTTTTTGGAGCAGTTTCCGAATCTCCTGGAGTATGGAAATTCGAAAGGTGGCAACTTGATTATTCTTGAAGATTTCAACTTTCACTTTGACTGTCCCGAAAACTCATATACGTCAAAACACCTTGATTTAATTCATGTTTTCAACCTTAACCAACCCACCCATAAACATGGTCACATTTTAGACTGGATTCTTCATCGACCTGATGATAATATTTTGCAATCCATCCTTGTATCCCACAAACTTGCATCCTATCACAGCTGCATTACATGCCGTCTCGACGTATCAGTCCCTAAACTCTCCACATGTGTTTGCTACTATGACAAAACTATGCATGATAAAGAGAACCAAACTAATCCGAGACATCGAATAAAACCTAAGCACTTTCTTACCTCCTACATCAGAACAACCGATAACGGTCTGCGTTCAATGCTTGAAAATCATTCCCCAGCCACTAAGTGCAGAGAATCGATTCAAAAGTGGTCTCCGTGGTATAGAAGTGTTAGGGTCCAACTTTGCACTGCTAAAAGAGACAGCCGTAAAGCAGAGACGCTTTGGCTTTCCACCAGACTATCTATTCATAAACATATATGAAGTCGCTAAGAAGAACGCCACAAACTTAGTCCATTTACCCAACTTATCACACTACATTACTTAGATCACGGAGAGTTCCAGCCGCAAAGAACTCATCGAGATAACTAACAAACTAATGTCAAGGAACAAATGTACACCACTTCCAACTATCTCCTCTCCAGTAGACCTTCCGGACCTATTTGCTAATTTCTTCCTTGACAAAGTACCATTAGAGATACGCTTGACAACACAATTTCAATTGACTCGTTGTGACCATACAGTTATGATACAGAATTTCAGCAACAACCATTAGGAGCATTTGAACCTGTCTCTATGAATTTAATTCGGACAATTGTGATGTAGAGTACACCTAAGTCATGTGAACGCGATCCAATTCCAACATCGCTGCTGCTTGAGTGCTTAGACGCAATATTGCTTTCACTGACTGATATTCATAATATATCTCTCTCATCCGTGGAATTCCCATCATTTTTCCAAACTGCCATTGTTAAACCTCTGCTGGAGAAACCAACACTTGACCATAACGATTTACAAAACTATCGCCCAGTTTCTAATCTCCCGTTCGTTTTTTTTTTAAATCTTAGAAAAGGTTGTTCTAACTCAACTTGTATCCCATTTGAATTCAAACAGTCCTTTTAGCAATGTACATACAGCATATCGCCCTTGTCACAGTACTGAAACTACTCTTATGAAATTATTTAATGACATTCTCTCTGCTTTGGATAACGCAAAGATTACAGTCCTCATTCTCCTTGATTTGTCTGCAGCAATTTGACACAATAGACCATGATATACATACATACACACACACACATATATATATATATATATATATATATATATATATATATATATATATATATATATATATATATATATATATATATATATATATATATATATATATATATATATATATATATATTCACCGTCTCCAGCATGTATTTGGCATTCACAATACAGCCTTACTGTGGCTCAAGTCCTATTTAGTCAACATGACCCAAATTGTATCTGCAAATGGAATACACTCCAGCCCAGTTGATCTATGTTATGGTGTTCTACAGGAGTCTGTTCTTGGACCTATTATCTTCATTCTTTGCGCTCAGTCGCTCGCAAGTGTCATTGATCATCACCCAGTGTCTCACCAACTGTACACTGATGACACCCAAATATACAAGTCTAGCCACCCAACTGAAGTCGATGCTACCAGTCAAGGAGTAGAGAGGTGTATTTCTGATGTGAAATCATGGATGACATGTAACAAGCTGCAGACGAATGATGATATAACTGAGGCTATTCTGATCACAACACAAAAAGACTTTCTCATTCACATCCTTTACCTCAGACAATAAATATCAGAAACACCAGCATTAAATTCGCACAGACAGTATGAATCCTAGGTGTTAGTCTAGACAGTACCGTCATATTGCACCAATATAGCATGAACATATATACAAGGCTGCATATCTTGAGCTGAGACGCACCAGCTCCATTCGCAAATATCTTTCAGTTGATGCCGCTAAAACACTTGCGTGTTCATTAGTACTTTCAAGACTGGACTATTGTAACTTATTTCTGTCTGGTTCGTCTCAATATCTGCTCCATAAACTTCAAAAAGTTAAAAACACAGTTGCTCAAATCATCTTTATGGTACCACGATCAGAGCACACCTCCCCGCTTCTCTGCATATTACACTGGTTATCCATTCTATCCAGAATCAAACTCAAAATTTATTCTCTGTGCTACGTTTCAATGACGGATTCCAGTCCAGCATACCTATCTGGTCTCACCCACTTGTACACACCAGCAAAATACTTACGCTCCTCTTCTGACAATCGTATACTCATTATGCTCACTATGAAAACGAAGTCATATAGACAACGTTCTTTTGCATACCAGGGCCCAGCAATGTGTAATGAATTGCCCATTGAAATTAGACACAAAGACACAGTGATCCCTTTGAAGAGTACTCTTAAAACTCACATTTTCAACTGCAAGAACAAACTTAAAGACCTAATAATGTTTCATACCTTAAATAATGTCAGCAGTTTTTGTTTTCTAATTTCATGCTTTTTGTTGTCTTTTGTTTTTGTTTTCAGTAGTCATATCATTATAGATGTTGTAAAGCGCTTAGAGCTTCTAATATTTAGGTGCTATACAAAGTCCTCATTATTATTATTATTATTATTATTATTATTATTATTATTATTATTATTATTATTATTATTATTATTTATTTATTTATTTTTTACTGAATTTTCGGGGGATGGGGTGGCAAACTTGACGGGCTTGTTAATTTGCGTATATAGGCTATATCAATTTTTACAGCACATGCAAATATGCCCCCACCCCACCCCCGCAATAACTTTCCTGTCTGGAACCTGCAATTTTTGCGGATGCAAGGGTGGCGGTTTTTTGAATACTGATTGGAGCAAACGAACAGAAATGTAATTCCGGAACATAGAAAACCAGATTTTGATACTCAATAGAAATTAGAAACAGGTAATGGTCAGATTGTACAATGGATTATTCGCAAATAGATATTTACTGGAAGAACGGTCGATGTAGCATACAGTCAGTATTCGTATTTAACGAAGCTGGGGCACAAAATACGGAGATTTAGTGTAAATCGGCAAGGATAAATCTATATAAATGAATAAAAATGACACCTTAAATACTCGCATATAAGTCGACTCAAATTGTAAACAACAAAGATCCGGATCAGCCATGACATAATGAGTCTGTAGACCAAGATGTTCAACTGATGGACCTTACGCCAGAAGGTAGATCGCTCCGCCTACCGAACACGTGACTTGACAACCGCTTAACCTCCGACAAACATTCTGTGAAAATGGCGGGTGTGATAACATTAAAATATATACCAGACGATATTGGTGAGCAATATTTGCCATATAAAACAACACCAAGACAGAGACAGAAAGCGAGAGCATTTATCCATCACTTGCACATCTCTAAGTTACGTCGGTATGCGGAGAACTAGCCCCATGGAGAACTCGCCCCCACGTATCTGGAGAAGTCGCCCCAGAGTGGTTGGAGAAGTCGCCCCAATTGGTTGGAGAAGTCATCCCAAAACTTCTCACCCAAATAACCTTTTTATAACATAATTAGGTCATCTTTTACGTGATTCATATTTATATTTTATATACATATACGCGATCACAAAAGAGATATTAACTAAATTAAAGCAATATCATAGTAATATTTATAAGGACAAAATTAAGTCTGTATATAATCTAATGAATGACGACAGTATAGTGATTAAAAAGGATGATAAGTCAAATATTATTATTGTGAATCAAGATGATTATGTTAATGAAGTTGAACGTCAATAAAAAAAATTAAATAAAAATTTAAACATGCATTAATGAGATCGCTAAAAATAATAATTCAGTATATGAGGAATAGTTTCCCTCTTAACATACGTACACCTAAAAAATAATCTGATAATTTCAATCCTAGTATCATTAGATGTAACATCACTATATACCAACATTCCGCATGCAGATGGTATTGAAGCATGCAAATATTTTATTGATAACAATCCTAATAATAGCACACTATCTAGCAAAGATATTTGTAAAATAATAAAAACTTATCTTGATAAATAATTATTTTCAATTTAATAATACGAATTAAATACAAATAATGGGTACATCAATGGGTATTAACATGGCTCCGTCATGCTCTTTCCTTAAATGTGTGAATTAGAAAAGGATTTAATTCAAAACGAAATAATTATGATCTGGAAGCATTTAAATGAAGAACTGAAGAAAAAAAGTATTGATTGCCTAAATCATTTTCACATGACGATTAAATTTACTTATACTGCATCTAGTACGTATGTTTCATTTTTAGATGTAATTGTAATTAAAAAAATATTGATAACACTATCTCTACAAATATTAATAAAATGCATATAATGATTTGAAGAGCAGAGCAAGAGGGACAGATAACATTTATTTTTCGTTAAGTACAGAAGCGAAGTTGATCAAATGGAAAAGTTAAAAAATTGCAAATTTTATAAATTTAATAAGTTATTAAGTTGAGCGAGTTCTCCCAGGGCGAGTTTTTCACTATTCAGTTACGTCTTGGTTTCGGAAAGGGAATAAACTTAGCTCCTCCATTTTGACGACCTGGATAACAACTTTCAGAATTGCACTGGCCCCATTGCATTGTGAATCGAAAAATTGCCGAACCGTTGCAAAATTTGTAAATATATACAATAGCCGAGTCGATATCGACAGAAACAGCTTGTCGGAGTAAAATGGCGGACGTAAACATTACCTGGAGGTGTGTATAAAAGCGCTCGCTGATTGGTCAAACGAGCAGAATGATTGACAACTGTCGATAGGTCAATTCCTCCTCACAAACTGCACAAACCCAGATCTGTCGGCGCATTATGCCAATCTGTGCAGTTTGCACGTGTGCTTACCGATGAGCTACTATAAACGGTAATTCTGAGCAGATAAATCATACCACTATAGTTAATCCAGTACAAGGAGTAAGCAGTTCGACATCAGCACGTGTCGTTTTATTGACGATCTCCTTACACTTTTGAAGGCGGTGGGTGTATTTGTTTATATTCTTAGATAATACTTTTGGGTCCTACAAACTGCTTTTGACAAACTCGGTAAGCAGTCTGATCAAGTACATAAAGTATCAAATGACTTGCTTTTTGGTGTGACACAAGTTATTCACGTTAGATGATTCGACTTTATTTTCTAATGATCTCAAGCATTATGAATTTAGGTAAAATTTGTGAACAAAGCTTATTTGGAACTTATGTTTATTATCCTTAAACAGCATTGCATTTATTTACTACTGAACCACGTTAGCCCCCCCCCCCCCTCCCCGCATAAACGCAACTATCAAGCTGACTTGCACACAACAGACTGCTCGAACACGGCAATAACGGAGAATATGGCAGTCGCATGCCATAAATCTTAATGACGACTTTCTGTGTCAAAAATATTCGATAAATCTAATTTCTATTTATTCTAACTGGTGAACCAATGTTGCTCAGGAATTATAATGATGTATTAAATACGCAATATAGTTTAGTCCAGATTTTGCGGATTTTATCGGAGTCATCATCATATCGCCGTGTCTTGATCTGGAGAATTCGCTTGACACCTCTGAGGGCACATAGACCACACAATTTGCTGTTCGTCTTTATTTTGTCCCCACTCTGACATGACTGGTGGCCAGATAGTCCGCATAATCAAACTGTTGGACGCTCTGGCACAAACGTCACACACAGTCGCCGCCACCAGCAATTTCGTGAAAAAGGGCGGAGAGCAATTTGTTGGTCAATGAGGGACCTATACTTCGTTTATGTTATGCACGGACACACAATCAAGAGTGGTCATTAATTTTTCTCTGATCAATATAATACTCTTTTGTTTTCTCTGGGTATTTTAATCGAAAGTTTTAAATGACCCAACGACAGTTCTCTGAAGGTAGAATACGAACGGCATCTCTTTACTCATAAATCTATCCGTAACAATAAATGTGTTATGCTCAGTATAGCGTCCGTTTGGATTCGTCATACAAACGTTAGTAAAACCAGTTCGCATGAATTCGATCTCAATTTAGAGCCGGCATAAACCTTTAGATAACGAACCTAAAAATTGCGTTATTCCGCGTGTATTAATACTTATTGCTCAAGTTGTGTATAACGTACCTAAAACTTGCGTTATTTCCGCTTGTAATTGCTCAAACTGTGAACTAAAATCTGTTAATGATCTTATTCATGAAAACTTTCCTCTGATACTCGCCGAATGGAAGAAAATGCCACAATCACAGGCAACCATCCTCAAACATAATAATGACCCAGATGGTGGTGGGCGACATATCGCTCCTCAAAACGTCAATATATCCTCGGTAATTGCGGTGAATTTAGTATGTGATGTTATCGAAGGAAGTTATCAAATAAATCTCGAAAGGTCAAATCAAGCTCAAGAAGGATATATTTTATACACATTTGCACCAACAGCTGCACCCGGATTTTTAATAATCGAGGATCCAACTAATCCAGTCTATATGCGATGTCATAATGATTCGTTAACGAGAATTAATTTCAAACTCACTGACCAGTCCAATAATCTGATTGATTTACGAGGTGAGGTTTTACAAATTAGTCTGTTTGTGAAATCGTAAATTGATAGCAATTTCAAGGATTTTTAATTCGTTTCCAAAACGCAATCAGTGCCAGGGGTCTGTAGCGTAAAGTCCTAAAGGATTTCTCTTTTTTTTTTTTTTGTCTGCCTGAATTGGTTTCGGTTGAAATCCTTTAGGATTTTACTGAAATAGTTTCGGTCTCCGTGGAAGGCTTATTTCGGCTTGAAAACTTGGTCTGTCCCACCCTCTCTGCTGCTAGCTGCAAACATATTTACTTCCATGGGTGAATAACGAATGGCTCGTGCATTTTTTTCTATTTAAAACAAAAACGTGCAGTACTTGTGCTAGCATAGCAAAGTCTTTCCTGAAATAGGACACAGGTGGGGTCGGTGTGAAATGTCAGAAATAAGAATCCTATTCGACATAGCGCGAGAGGAGTAATAAGAAAACGAACTTCTGATAAATGAATTATATGCATATCTAGGATATATTACACTTTTAGTTCGTATTTCTAGTTTTTATTTCGAATTTAATATTTGTTTAACTAACCAATTACATGTTAGCAGTGATTTGCTGATACGATCTACTTACCTAGGCAAAGTTTAACACAGCAACGCGAATGTTATCCCATCCGTAACATTTCGGGTCAACGTCATGAAACATAGCTAAAAGCACCTAATTTGTTTTAAACACTTTTTCATCAGCCATAAAGCTCTTTGGCAGTGCAGAGTGCGAAAATATGTATAAAGCCGCAAGAGATCGTACAGTTTATGCGCTTGAGTAATTAAGCATACAGTTTAATTAGTTTAAATATATTTTATTGTCACAATAAGATACAATGCGACTGGGCATGAGTACTACCAACTTAAATTAGCACTCTCCCTACATAATAAAAGTATGTAAACTTATTATATATGACAGCATAATAATAATAATTATGAAAAATTATTGGAGAGAAACAGAGATAGAGAGGCGTAATGACAGTAATCACGATTTGGGTGTAAGTTATTAGAATCGTTCGTGTGAGGAGAGGATCATATGATGTGATCAAATTAATGTATGACATAACAAATATCTGAGCAAAGATACAGAATAGAACAGCACGAGCCCCCGTTTGTAAAATATAACAATTTAATCAATTTTGTAGACAAAATGAAATTGAACAGAACATTCAAATGATACACTTTGTCTCAGAAATAGAACTACAAAATAAGCAAAATGAAATTAGCCGTTCTGTTATAGAGATAAAACAATTTTTATCATAGGGTCGAGTGAATAATAAAACCCAAAATGTCTGCATGTCAGCATAACCTGGGTACTTCCGGTCACTTCAAAATCGCTGTTGCATACAAGGGTGACGGATCAGAGTTGCTCTCTCTTTCTCTCTCTCTCTCTCTCTCTCTCTCTCTCTCTCTCTCTCTCTCTCTCTCTCTCTCTCTCTCTCTCTCTCTCTCTCTCTCTCTCTCGTTCCGGGCCTCTCAGATTCTTCCCCATCTCTTGAACGAATAATTTAACGATAAAAAATTACTAGCTAATTTCCTCAAAGTCCCTTAGATTTCCCTCCTGCCAAAAAAACTTGAGTCACGAATTTCGCAAAGGAAACTACCTAGACCACCGAATTTCGTCATGGAAACACGCCCCTCGCTTAGCTTTGCTAATAAGGATTTTCTTTCTTTAACTGCCAAATTGTAACACACCCATCGAAGTCAGAATAATTTTCTCTAGCCCGCCTTCATTAATAACTAGTCTGGACAATTCCATTTATTGACAGATATTTCCACTGACCCAATATTGTTTTGGCTTCTCTCAAATTTCTCATTTTCCGCCATATGACCTTATGTTTACATCGCTCTAATATCTTTCTCCCTCGCATGCGGGATGTCGTGAGTTCAATCCCCGGCCGAGTCATACCAAAGACTTATAAAAATTGTATTAACAGATGCCTCACTAGGCGCTCAGCATTAAGAGACTAGTGTTAGGACTGGTCGGCCTGGCGTCAGGATACTGTGACTGGGTGGGACATCATGCTACATGTCTTCAGCATGATGCCCCAGTGTTTGACATCGTTATAAACTGCCACACTGCAGACATCGTTGCGATATGACTGAAATTTTTTTAAAACTACGTTAAAATTCCAAATCTCTCTCTCTCTCTCTCTCTCTCTCTCTCTCTCTCTCACACACACACACACACACACACACACACACACACACTGTCTCACTATATTAGCCGTACGGACTCGAATTAAAATTCATTCATGCCTCGAACAAGGAAGGCTAATCATCGCAAGCTACCAATTTATGGCAAGCCTAGCCCATATGGGCATACATCACAATTAATGTTACTGTATGTTCTCTACATATATTTCTCAGTACTGACCTTTCAACTGTCTGACAATCAATACAGATCATATATTAATCTAAAATACATAAAAAGATAACTTCACCTTTGAAGTTCTTGTTAATGGTTCACCGGCATTGTTTTGAGTTTCAGATTTCACTTCCGGATCATCACCAAGGCCCTATTACTCAATGTGCACTGTCGCCAAGTTACACACAGACAACCACTCTCTGAGCTTATATTCTTAAGAATAAACTAAACAATTACTTTTAAATCCATGCATCAATATAACTCTTCTATCACCAGCAAAATGAGAGAGGAAAAAATGTTCTAAAAATAGACTTGAACTACATTCTGAACTGGAAATAATAATTGTGATGCGATTCCATATGTCAGTCTTAATGGCTGCGTGTCATGACAACAATGCTGCAACAAATATCTACATAAATGTTGCACCATTACAGTCCTGTAGCGATTATATAGTTGCAAACATAATGTAAAATTCTATAGTTTTTATTTGCAATGCCATTTCCCCAAGGCAGTAAAACTAAATCATAGTTGCATATGGTATTGAGATTAAATTTCTCAGTAATTCAGTTCGTTGTCTTCTGTACTTGTAACATACATGTAGAAATACATGATGGTTTCAATCCCGCTACAAGAACAAAAATATGTGGTAACGTAGTCTCAATCCACATCTTTTAATTTTCATCACAGCCAAAGTTGGAATATTTAAGACGTTTGCAAAGTAGCGATCAGAAACGTATGCCATATCGCCGCCTCCGTGGCAGCTTCTGTCTTTTCTAAAAGGTTCTTTAAAACCATCGAATTTTAAAGAATCCATATGGATGCTAGAATGTAAACGTGTTTCACTAAAGCGTAAAACTGAAGCTTTATGAATGACACTTGTGTCAGTTGAAAATAGAACATTACGCAAACTGAGATAACACGGGTCTGCGGTGTTATTCGCACTGTCAACAAAGCAATATCAAATTGAAATCAGTGATACGAGTTAAACATAATTGGTCACACTTTTAGATTCGGTAATGCGACGGTGGAGATTGAGTAAGAAGTTCGCAAAGTTTGCAAAGTATACAAACTATTGCAAATATTTCGCTTTTTTGCGCAAAGTACAAATTGGATATTACAGTATTTAATTAATTAATGTGAATTACGAAATACTGGAATATCTGAATCTGGCATTAAATACTCACCTCCATCTGCTTGCCTTGTCCAAAAATAATAAATTGTTCTTTTTCATAAACTTTTCAGCCTTTTTTTTAAAAATTTGGTAATACCTAGTCTTGGTTAAATCCACATTAATGAACTTTAGATTTTCTTTTTTTTTGTCTTCAGTTTATTTTTCTATTGTTTGTTTGTTTGTTTGTTTTTGTTGGGTTTAACGCCATTTTTCAGCACAAGATGGCGGCGAGTATTATTGGTGGAGAAAGAACCCGGGAAAACCCCCGAAAAGAACCACCAACCCACGAAAAGCTACTGGCAAGCTTTGTCACAACTACAATAGCCGTATTGTTAGACTCGAACCCACGCAGACAGAGGTGAGATGGCAGTGATCCGTAACGGAGAGCGGTTTAGACCACTCGGCCACTCGAGGCCCCTCTCTAAATAAAGTAGTGACCACAGTATCTGTGTTAAACTCCATTGGGTCAACAGAGGGAACTGAAATATTTATAATACGGATATTGTTCCGCATCGTATACTGTTCAGTGTTGTCTAATGCATAACTTCTGGACTCAAGATCATTGGCTTGCTTAGATACGGTCTGTTTTAATATGTTAATCTCTTGCTCCTTCTCAGACAACTTGTTTTAGGTGATGTTGCATAACTGCCTCAATAGCTATTGATACTGTATCACCACAACCACTGGTTTCAGAGCCTCTGCGATAGACGGGATAATACAACGAAATAATGTTTGTAGTGTTCAATGCGTCCACGATGGTTTTAGTTATATCCAGATTGTGGGTTATATGTGTTCCGTCTGTAGTAAAGGTAGACTGCTCCATATTTGATAAAGCACGCGCAGCTGACACTGACGCAACATCTCTACTACGCTTAGGGTTTGGAAAGCGAGCAGGAGAGTCCGTGCTGCTTGCTGGCCGCTTGCGATCTAGGTCGAATTCCATAATACAACATAACAGGAAATAAATATACTACAAACAGATAGCAGACGTAATCAATATTGTTTCAAAAGTTTCAAATTTCCTAAGTCTAACGATACGCATTTAATATTTACTAAGTGTAAACCGAATCACATCAAACCCAGTTGTTTTCTCGCAGCGATTTTCACACGTTTAAATGCTGCCGACATGTTGAAAAACTAGGACCGTTGTGTTCTATGTGTCACTTTTGTATGGAAGATGTGTGTGTGTGTGTGTGAGAGAGAGAGAGAGAGAGAGAGAGAGAGAGAGAGAGAGAGAGAGAGAGAGAGAGAGAGAGAGAGAGAGAGAGAGATATTTGGATTTTGAACGTAGCTTTAATAAATAAATATAAAATCAATCATATCTATACGATGTCTGCGACCTCCCGCATCTGAGGCATCTCTAACCAATAGGCCACCGGAGCGGTCTGTATGTGATATAGTTTGTGGATCCAATGTTACATTTTTTTTCCCTTCTTCTAATTTATGCGACTATGGTCAATATTCCTTCTTGGAATTATTATTATTATTATTATTATTATTATTATTATTATTATTATTATTATTATTTCATAACAAATTCCTAATTTATTAAATGCTAAATAGCAAAATCCCATGTTTCTGATATATGTGACAGACACTAAAATTTCTCTTTCAGAACATCGCGGTAAAAATATCTAAATTATACGATTGGGTTCCATTAACTCACGTCTCAAATATCTGCCTCTAACGCACTTATTTGTCTTCTGCAATTTTCAGATATTCCCAAACTGGAATATTGAAGTGTAATGGTATCATCTAAAATGTGGAGAATATATGCAATCGTCGCAGATATACCATAAAAGGGATGCACAATGGCTGTGGTTATAATATCTTGATAAGTTCAATTAATTTTCCGAAAATTGAATTCTCGCGACGTTCGCATAATTTTGAACACGAAATATTTGAGTATAAACAGAAATAAGTACTGAGAGCATTGTTATATTTCTTTGGTGAGAATTATTTGCAGATAATCCAAGTACGAACTATTTTCTCAAAATGACGCAAATCGAATATTTGCGAGAGCTGCAGCTAATCCATTATTGGCATATTGACGTTGATTTGTGTTATATATATATATATATATATATATATATATATATATATAATCAAATTTTCTGTGAAAAATTCCAACGCGGGGTGGGGGTGGGGTGCGCTTTTAGCAAGTATTTATTTGAATGGGATTTGGATCTCTCTACATAGACCATATTTTGCTAAATTTATATTTAGATCGCAGACATTCCACACTGGAATAAAACATGCTTGGCTCAATATTCTGTACACGGAATATGTTTATGATGCAAATAAATATTCCAGAAATAGAATAAAGAAAACAAAAATCATAATTATCTGAGGGTACGGAAGCCGGTTAGTGCCACGTTGAAATCAATTTTTTTTATCTCGTAATTATTACAAGATTCTATCTCGTAATTACGAGTTAGCTATCTCGTAATTACGACATACTATCTCGTAATTACGGCATACTATCTCGTAATTACGACTTACTATCTCGTAATTACGAGTTAGCTATCTCGTAATTACGAGTTAGCTATCTCGTAGTTAGGACTTACTATCTTGTAATTACGAGTTAGCTATCTTGTAATTACGACTTACTATCTCGTAATTACGAGTTAGCTATCTTGTAATTACGATTTAACGTCGACCGGAAAGATAATAATTCACGTGGTCGAAAGTCACAAGTAAGTCATACTGCTGTAGATGAAAACGTTTGATTCCAAACCTAATGGTATTAATTTAATCATTTCTTGTGATTTAGGATGGACCGTACGAGAACATGCAAATTGTATTCTTTTTGTGGAATTCACAGCATCAAGCACCAACTAGGAATATTATGGAACCCGGTTAGTGCCAAGTTGAATCAATTTTTTATCTCGTAATTACGAGATACTATCTCGTAACTACGACATAATATCTCGTAATTACGAGATAGTAAGTCGTAATTACGAGATAGTAAATCATAATTACGAGATATCTAACTCGTAATTACGAGATAGTAACTCGTAATTACGAGATAGTCGTAATTACAAGATAGTAAATCGTAATTACGAGATAGCTAACTCGTAATTACGAGATAGCTAACTCGTAATTACGAGATAGTAACTGGTAATTACGAGATAGTAAATCGTAATTACGAGATAGCTAACTCGTAATTACGAGATAGTAACTCGTAATAACGAGATAGTAACTCGTAATTACGAGATAGTATGTTGTAATTACGAGATAAAAAAAAATTGATTTCAACGTGGCACTAACCGGCTTCCGTAGGTATTGTGGATTTTAGTGTCGAGTAATACATATGTACTTGCTAGACAAATTAAGTGGATCCGAGGTAACTATATATTACCTTAGTCTTTGTAAGTTTCGCGAGCAATAATTACCATTAACGTCAATATGGATGGTATATAACATGCGAATTGGAAACTCCACATAGGTAAAAGATACCAGCTGTTCCCTTTTGAAATATACAGAGGTTCCCAAGATATGGTTTCAGCAATATGATAAAAGGCACAGCAAATGTAAATTGACCCCCAGCTATCAGACTAAAAAACAGTCGAGTCAAATTGCAAACAACATAGATGTTTATCTACCGTAGCATAATGCGCTGCGTGCATTATCCGTTCTTCTGATTACTCCTAACAAATTGTACAAATCTGCTTGGTTTCTGTTTGAAGTTAGTCATAACGGTAATCTGTTGGAAGGAAAGTTATATTCATTAATATTTCATGTTTTAAATTAGCTATATATTGCATACAATAAAACCATGATGCAGATGTTTAAATTTGTCTTTTGCCTCTGATTTTACAGCAGAAGGAAAGTTTAAAGATCAATGAACTGCACTAGTGCACTCACATATTTTGCCAATAAAAGATAACATTACGATCAGTTCTCCGGATCAATAAAACAGAATCTGAAAAAACTTTTATTCCGCATTTTTCTGTTTATTTTCATGTTGATTTAATGGTATAATTAATATACGAATGTAATTTTATATGTTAGTACTTCTGTAAGGAATGAAATTCTAAATTTTATCCTGTGCTAAAGATTCCACTCTTGCCCTGTCACCTGTAAAGGAATTCATAGCTGGAGCACTGGCTAGATCTACCTGTCAAATGGAAGATAGGCCGGAATATATATTTGAATACAAATGCAGACCGTTAAATCGAGAATATTCAAATAACGTTGTCCCAAATGAAATGAACATGTCAGATTTAATTTGCATAAGCTTATAGACTTTTTGCTCTCTACTGGATTGGCTTTTACGTGTAGATACAAACGCTACTTGAGCAAGCACGAAGAGATAATTCACTAGTAAATTAAGTTCTGTATTTACATAGATATGCCAATTATTACCGTATTCTTGAGAATACAGCTTGGTCGATAGATTCAGGCTTAGTTCCTAAATGCTTTACACAGTTAGGACAATCGTTTATTGGGAATTAGCGACAAAAGCTATAGGAAAGTTTTACCATCACAGAAAAATATGAAAAATAACGCCCTTTCCGATACAGAAATACCATATGGGTCTCTCTCTCTCTCTCTCTCTCTCTCTCTCTCTCTCTCTCTCTCTCTCTCTCTCTCTCTCTCTCTCTCTCTCTCGCGCGCGCGCGCGCACATATGTTTTAAATCCTATGGATGCAATAATTAAAAAATAAATAGGAAAAATGAGCTAGTATACGAATATAAATTAAAAGATGCATATACAGAAAAATGTAGTTTCATCTGTGAATGTATGTGGATAAATAATAGTGAGAAAAAGAGCAATATACAGTGTATGATTTTATTGACAAGTTCCGTTCATATTCTTATTGAAAAAACTTAAGAGAGACACCTTTCGAAATCGGTTACTGTTTACTATTATTCACATTCTTCAATTTCAAAGTTTATAAGGGCGTGTCTTTTTACTGTAGAAATGTCTGATGCATTGTTCGCCCAATTCCACGCACTTTTCGAATTCTGAAATAAATTTCATCTTCACCTACATTAGACACACAAATTTTACGACCCTGTTAAATGAATAGCCCTTGGGTTAAAAGAGAATGTTCAATTCAAGTCTCTAAAAATGAATGTATTTTATTTAAATGCACTTAACAACACTGCAAGATAACTGTAAGAAAACATTTCATGCAGAATCGAAGAATTAAACATATCTTGCAAATATATATGATTCATTTTTGCCTAAGGTCGTGCAATAGGTAATTTTGGTTATCAAAATATTGGTTTAACAAAACTAGTTCATATCAAGTTCACGTAGCTTCATTTGACAGTTATATAGTATTGGCAATATTGTTTTTACCCCAAAAATTTTATATATTAATTATTAGTTTTAATCAGTGCTTAAATATTTTCTATGTTCACATGTGTTCATTAAATTTTAATCGTATCAAGTTCTGAATGATATAATTTGTCAACTTCATGAGTGCACAAGAACGTCCTTCCCGAAAAAGTCATGTAATTGTTCTCAATATTCAGAGCTTGATTAAAATTCCAAAGTTTGGAAACGTGTGTTGGAGTTTATATATATATATATATATATATATATATATATATATATATATATATATATATATATATATATATATATTATAGTACATTCCCACTACACTTCACTTCTAGATGTTACCCAACGAAGAAATAATATGCAAACAAGATACAATAAAATCATGATAACTTAGGTTAACGAGAGAGAGAGAGAGAGAGAGAGAGAGAGAGAGAGAGAGAGAGAGAGAGAGAGAGAGAGAGAGAGAGAGAGGGTGCGGGGTATGGATAGTTTCAATCGTTTGATCATTTATAATATTAAATCCCTGTACGAATTTATAGATATCTATTTTCAGATAAAGGTGAAAATCAAGAATGGTATCAAGGTATCGTTTAAATACGTAAAACGTGCTTTCATTTTGAGCCATGGCATACCCAATGTACCGACTGAATTTGATTTTTCATTCATGGACCAACCCGAGTTCTATAAGGAGTGTAAATAAAGGTATAATGCATGAGCATGATCAGTAACAATCCCATATCTAGATTGCAAAAATGTGTTACCTTATCTTTAATGGCCTGGCTCCTCCTTCCAGCAACGTATAATGCATGGTCAAGGTAGATCATTGTTGTTGATGTTATCTAGCTTGTTCTCAATGTTGACGCTTTTGTTGCTAATTGTAGTTGCGCCTTGTTGCTTGTCTTGATTTGACAGAAGAAAAAAAATAAGATGATCATGATAAAACTAATGTTTGTATAGCCGCAGTGCTTCTGTTATTAACACGTCAGAATCATGAATGGAATGGCGGAATTTTGAATTCTGCCATAGGAATAGCCCGGGTCATTGGTCGTCTTGTGCTCCTTTGTCAAATTACTTTATTCTTCTTGCATTGATGTAATGTAAAATACATAAATTTGATCAAATAGTAATTGTTTTACGACGCATCAACACTCGAAATGTTAAATCGTGATAAGTAAACTGCCTTTTCCAACGACACGCAGTGGCATCAAATCTGGGTTAATCTGATGACCGTTATCGAATCCGCGTCCTTCTGGTCAAGAGTCGAACGTCTTAACCCACGAGAAAACCGTGCTCTCAACATATCTATATATATATATATATATATATATATATATATATATATATATATATATATATATATATATATATATATATATATATATATATATATATATATATATATATATATATATATATAACAATTTTCACACACAATGAAAAACACTTTAGAATCTGGGCGAATTTTCGGATAAAACGGGCAACTAATCCACAGCTGAGAGATCAAAATGTATGTAGGCTTCTTTCGTCTTTAGGTCTTTCCGTTTTGTGGTTATTTGTAACTTTTTCCTATTAACGTCTACAACCATCAGCCTGTCTACTGTATAATATTGAGTTTCGTGTATATACGACCATATATGAGACAGCAAATATTGGATTTTGCCTTTGTCGCATAACCATTGACTCCAATATAACGTACGGCAAACGATTGGTTTTCTCTGCTGTAAATATGATTCGTACCTACCAATTTCGCTTTTAGAAGCTCGTTTTGTTTTCAGTAGATATGTGCGAAAGATGAATGGTTAATATTGCTTCCAGTGTACATTAGCATATCCATACGTTTATTTTTTTTAAACGTACGAGTAATATTGATTGTTGTCTTTAAAACAAATACCCCCCCCCCCACACCTCCATCAAACCTTATAATATATTTAGCATGTATGAATAACATGTGTCTTGCTTTTGTAACTAGATATGCCAGATTTTATGTCCAAGATATCTTAATTAGCTTACTTTTTCCGTATCCGTTGTACTGATGAAGGCCAAGGGAGCTCGATTGCATTGTATTCTTGTGCATTTTGACCAACAACTCGCTATCTGTCACATATTAACCGGCAGTGACAGAGATGTACTGTACCGTGACTAACTTAACAAGGGAATGATGCCCCGTAGAAAAATGGATGATTTTGGAAGCCTAACAACATATTTAGTTATTTTGACAACCCTCTGGATCCAGACAAGTCTAATCCTTCTTCCATGGATCTAATGAATCAAATGTTTCGGAATCGACCACCTGTCAATTCAGTGACTGTTGTGTTTTACTGAGGCTCGTATCGTTGCTTACGCCTTGACTTGAAATAATACGTGAACTATAAATTATAACAAAAGCGAGGATACATTTGCGCCTTCTCTTGCTATCAGAATCGACAGTGGTATCGCGAACTACCAGTCCGGTCACCTTCATTGATAAATTTAAAACCAACGTGTATGTCCTTTTACGAGTTAGGCTCTAATAAATGGTTACCCAAAAAAAAAAAAAAAAAAGAGTGAACATAACAAACTTTGTAAAAAAAAATTAACAAATACTTTATTTCACTGGACAAGATGGGATAAATGGGAAAAGAACTTTTAAGAACAGTTTTAAGAATTAAATCCAAAAAAGAATCCAACAATAATCCACGAATTATATTACAAAATAACTAGTAATGAAATGGTCTAATAGATTCAAATTCGATCCTGTTGGTTAATCCAAGGTGGAAGACTATGACGAATGCTGAAGTCTGTTTTGTGTTTATCTATAGTTCCTTGTAGAATCACAAGATTGAACATTCCGGTGTTGGAAATCCGAATAAGATTTGATAAACTGTCTTTGTCCGAAAATTCTGTATGAACACCTCAAATATTTCCAGAGATACGAATGAATCCATTAAAATTCAAATGAATTGAAGAATTCTTAACATGGATTTATAAACTGGCTGCAACAAAAGAAATGGCTTTGTGTAATTTGTAAAATTTTAAAACTAACTAAATTTCAATGAAACAAAGATTATATTGTATTCTAAGACGCAGTTACGAAAAGAAACCCCCAAATTGCTAAATCAAGAGGGAGGGGAATGAGTCAAGTGATCGTTCATATCACGTACTCCTAACATGACCCTGACAAGAACCAATCGGTTTTGCTTTAAGAGTAAAAACTTGTTTACTTTTACACTAGTCCCATCTTAAACTTGACAACAAATAATCATTTTAAAATTAAAATAAAACTTGTTTACGTGTTTGCCTTTAACCTTGAATCAATGTCAGGATCTAGGTCAATATTACTTGTTTACCAAAGAATAAATCGGTCAACCGATTTTCTTTACCCCCCCCCTCCCCCCCCATCATCTCCAGTGAATACATTTACATTACAATAGCATGTAATGAAGAAAAAAAAAATTAAAACTGACAAACAATATTAAATTGAAACATATATATATATATATATATATATATATATATATATATATATATATATAATATACGTAATACTCCCACCTGAGAAAATCCTGAATTTTTCTAAATGCGGTTTATACAAACGTTGACTTAATATTTTAAGACTTGAATATTTTATTTTCATTTCTTGTACTTTTTACGCAATGTTAACACCTTTACCTTTTATGTTATAGTGTATGAGGCACCGTAGAGGACAAAAGATGGTCCAATCAGAACGTTGCTGTTGAAATTTTAATTAAAAATCGAATTGTTGTAATGAAAGCCAATCAATAAAAAAGTACGGTGCAAATTCAAAAGAAATTTGAAAATGATTACACTATATCAACTGTACTTGCCTTCGATTTTTGTTGGTGGTAAGAGCAGCAGCATGATCCTGAGAAGTACAGGCTTGTTAAATTATGTGCTTTTTGGCATTTGTTTCTGACTTTAGTTAGTGGCCTAGTGGTTAGAACCTCCATCTTGGATGTAGGAGGTCGTGGGTTTGATTCCCCAGCTGAGTCAAATGAAATACTTGCAAAAAATGGTACAAGAAGCTGCCTCGCGTTGTACCCAGCATTAAGAAGTTAATGTCAGGACTGGTCAGCCTGGATAATGTAACTTGGTGTGACAGTATGCTACATGTCTGCGGCATGATACCTCAGTGCAAGACATCACTATAACGTGCCACACGCAGTCATCATAGCGATATGACTGAAACATTGTTAAAGCTACGTTAAAAATCCAAACCATACACACACGCACATACAAACATGCACACTAGTTATATACATACATACATACATACATACATACATACATACATACATACATACATACATACATACTTACATACATACATACATGCCATACATACATACATACATACATACATACATACATACATACATACATACATACATACATACATACATACATACAATGTTCTGTTGTTAAAAAAGGAAGAAAAAAGAGAAAGCCTTGCATAACAAGACTTTCTTAGTTCCTTATTTTATCAAGTACTTATCACCCCATATAACTAGTTCCTACAGTCATCGTGTACCTCTCTCTCTCTCTCTCTCTCTCTCTCTCTCTCTCTCTCTCTCTCTCTCTCTCTCTCTCTCTCTCTCTCAGGTTAGACTGAAACTGCCAGGATAAGCATTTTAAAGCCATAACTCTTATACATAGAGACTATTTTGTTCTATATTTCAGGTAGCCAAAAGGACTCGTCGTGCTATTGTGGTATCTTGGAAATGGATAAAACGAGGGTTTGCTAGCTATGCTGGCAGTCTGAGTAGTGCTTTCAATGCTACGTCTTTCTTCACGATATCAAACACTGGACTCTATAGACAGAAGTATTAATTATCTTGATGTGCCCCCCCACCCCTTCTATGAAGGTGTGCCCCCACCCCCTTCTGTGAATGGTACTGATCAAATATGAAGGTCAGTAGTTGTTTAGTTTATTAAATGGGCCAGATAATTTATGCCATGAAATGCATAATACGAGTTTTGTTTTTCCACAAGCACATGACAAAAAAGATTGAATAATACTGATATCGTGCTTTTCTAGGAAGAAATGTTTAAACACATAGTGGGTCTTATTCTGGAAGAAATGTTTAAACACATAGTGGGTCTTATTCTGGAAGAAATGTTTAAACACATAGTGGGTCTTATTCTGGAAGAAATGTTTAAACACATAGTGGGTCTTATTCTGGAAGAAATGTTTAAACACATAGTGGGTCTTATTCTGGAAGAAATGTTTAAACACATAGTGGGTCTTATTCTGGAAGAAATGTATAAACCTTGGCCTGCACTTCTTTTTGTTTCGAACTAGATGCAACATTTTTGTTAACGAGTTGTATAAATTTGATATCTAGCAGACAAATGTAATAAGATCATAAATGAAATATACAACTGCCTCTAAAATACCTGCAGTTGGTGTGTGGGTAGGATTTCAGGTCCAACAAATTTCAGAATTTGATTAAAGCCCAGTGGACTGCCATTTGCATAAGGCATTGACTATGAAACTGTTAGCTTGAAGACTCCAGTTTTCATCGTATGAAACATCAATAATTACTCTACATGTGAATATATATATTGATTTATTTTTTAAAAAGAGAACAAATCCCGTTTCAATGTAGTGACAGGTCTTAAATTTAACATGTGGTAGCCAGATCCAGTGTTATGGGAGTCCCAGTACTTGACCAGAGTGCCAGACCCAGCATTATGGGAGTCCCAGTACCAGACCCAGGATTATGGTAGTCCCAGTGCTAGACTCAGCATTTTGGTAGTCTCAGTACCAGACCCAGGATTATGGTAGTCCCAGTGCTAGACTCAGCATTATGGTAGTCCCAGTACCAAACCCAGGGTTATGGTAGTCCCAGTGCTAGACTCAGCATTATGGTAGTCCCAGTACCAAACCCAGGATTATGGTAGTCCCAGTGCTAGACTCAGCATTATGATAGTCCCAGTACCAAACCCAGGATTATGGTAGTCTCAGTGTTAGACTCAGCATTTTGGTAGTCCCAGTACCAGACCCATGATTATGACAGTCTAAGTGCTAGACAAACATTATGGTAGCCCCTGTGCCAGACCCATTATTATGGTAATAAAATATTGCACTGGAAATACTATTTATTGGACCTCGCTTTGATTGAGGTATTAAAGTATTGTTCGGTAACCTTTAAAAGCATTTTAAAAGCATCATTGGAAAATGATGGTGCCAGATATATGGGTGAATAAGCACATTTAAAAGCATTGGTCCGGACTATAACCAGTAATGCTTATGACATAATACCCTAGTGACTCAAATGTTTCATAGTGCGATCTCGACGGAGTCAACCTTCTTCCAAATGTAGATACTGCATATAAATGCCCATATAGATTATCTATATTGTAGCCATCAATACTGGCGTTTTTATATAAAGTACCAGTCTATTTTATCATGATACACAAGATTCTTAATGTTCAGCTCAGAAACCCACATTACCTTTTGGATGAACTCCAGTAAAAGACTGACGATATTTTGCAGTCACTGGCACCTATATTCTGCAAAGCATCTTTGCATTTGTCCATTCTCATGATGTTCGGTTTGAAAAAACTGAAAACAAGTCGCATAGTACAAGTTAGACAACATGACCTATTCTTGGTACGCAGTTCTCCTTTAAATGTACACAAATTACCAGTTTTCATGGACACACAGTCATTATTGTCTGAAAAGCTGACCTGACCAAAACAAATTTTATAAGGTCATTTAAACTTCAAATCTAGGTCACTTTGACTTTTATAGGTATCATAATACCAAAAATACCTTTAAGGATGTATAGAAATGGTACTCTGAAAGCTTAAACAATGGGACAGAGAAGCTGAAATATTCATAATGGATGCATGTTCCAAGTAAATTAAGTAAAACTCATTGGTCACATTGACCTACATCTAATAAAGTGGTTTTCCCCTCAGGATGCAGATATTTCCTGCGCAATTATACAGGCAATAAAATAAATAAAAATGTGATCGAATACGCAGTGGTGTACAATAAATGCCAATGACAGTAACAACAATACAGTCGTCAATTTTTAGGCTGTAGAAATGCATTTCCTGAATTTAGCGAAAGTGATTAAAACTGCATTTTGCTCAACAGTAAAAGAGCTGCAGGCAGATGAATCACACTATTATTACATGTTAAGTATTTTCTTGCCCACTGTCCAAATGTTTGTAAAAGATTTGCCTTCTGAGGTGATATTTAGTAATTATTTGACTATTTTAAACCAATGTGGGAATGTACCAAAGCTTGGGTTGGTGGTTCTTAACGAGGTTTTCTCATGTTTTTCCTCCACATCTACACTGGCTGTCATGTATAGATTACCATATTGTTAAACCCCAAACAACAGCAACAACAACAAAATCTATTTTAATATAGTAAATAAACTTGTTTTTCAAGAGTTCATTCTTTCAATTTGTACAATATAATAGTCTTATAATGATGTGAAAAAAATCCTGTCTCTTCCTGGCTTGTGATGCCATGACCTTGGGAGAAACTCTAGCCAGTCACATAAGCTGAAACTTGATTCACGTGGCTATGAATTTATAGCTTCCCAACTGGGAATATAGGAAGCAAAAAAATAGGGTAAAAATGTATTTAGAGCTTTGTATATATATAACCTAGATCCTGACCTTGATTCAAGGTTAGTGGAAACCACATGAACAAGCTTTATTTTAATTTTTATTTTAAAATGATTGGTTATTGTCACGGTCAAGGATTAGTTCGTATATCTGGAAATAATTGATGTTCTCAAACAGAATTCTTGGATAAAGTTTATAAACATTTTATTCGGATTTCCAACACCAGAGTGCTAAATATTGTGTTTCTACAAGGAACTGTAGACAAGAACAAAACTGACTTTAGCATACGTCATTGTCTTCCATCTTGGATTTTCTAACAGGACTCCAATTCGAATCTATCAGAACATTTCGTTACTAGGACTTGTTAAAATTTAATTCGTGAATTATTCTTGGATTATTTTCCGATTTGATTCTTAAAGCTAAGTTTTGTTTTCCATTTTTGCATGCTTTTTCAAGGGAAATAAATTATTTGTTAAATTTTACAAAGCTTGTTGTTTTCTCTTTCTTTGTTAGTTTATTAGAGCCTAAACGCGTAACAATTTGAATTCGTCTAGGTTTTAAAACTTTTCTCAAGTGAAAATACAGTTAGTTATGGGCTCTTACAAATGACGTTAAGTCATTTTATTTTGTTGTAGCCAGGGTTTTGAATCCATGTTACCGTTTCTTAGTTCACTTGGGTTTGAAAGGATTAGTTCGTCTATCTGGAAATAATTGATGTTCTCAAACAGAATTCTTGGATAAAGTAGCTGCAGAGAGAGCGAATCCGACAACTTTATAGAAGCGTCTATTTGGCAAACCAAGGCTTCCTCCAAAATCGAGACGCAAATTCATTGTCGCGTTCTCTCTGCTGCTATGGGGGTAAAAATCTTTTTACGATGAAAATCCTTTTAGGATTTCACAAACAGACTAATTTGTAAAACCTCACCTCGTAAATCAATTAGATTATTGGATTGGTCGGTGAGTTTGAAATTAAGTCTCGTTAACGAATCATTATGACATCGCATATATACTGGATTGGTTGGATCTTCAATGATTACAAACCCTGGAGGAGCTGTTGGTGCAAATGAGTATAAAATATATCCTTGTTGAGCTTGATTTGATTTTTCGAGATTTAATTGATAACTTCCTTCGATAGCATCACATACTAGATTCACTGCAATCACTGAGGATATATTGACGTTTTGAAGAGCGATATGCCTACCACCACCATCTGGGTCATTATTATATTTGAGGTTAGTTGTTTGTCTTTGTGTTATTTTTTTTCATGCGTCGTGAAACCTTTTGAAACCATCATCTATGGTATCATTGAGAGATTTTTTCATCTCTGAGACATTATATCCTGGAAACTTAAACGTGGAAATATCCTCTACGCGTATATTATATTTCTTTGCAAATTCTGTTCTCGTTTGGGGGTGATCATTACCTAATATAAGTTGAATAGTTCGCAAATTAAATTCTTCCATGTCGGCGATAATTTTGTTACATATCTCCATGTACTTGATGACATACTTTCGGTTGGGAGGAATTGTACTAATTTCCTTTATAAGTTTATTTCTAATTCGCTCAAAATCGCTATTCATTTTTGTGAACTGTCCGGTAATATCTGGTTCGTCTATTCTAAGATATCCTGTATTATGAGCTTCTGATACTGCTCTTAAACGATTAAAAAGAGTATCTAGCGATAACAAATATGTTAATTCAGGACGAGGGGGTATGGGTATTATAGGAGGAACAAAATAAGGAAAATGGACGATTTTGGTATATAATAACCATGATAATCCTCCTTCGTTGAAATACAATCAGATTTTTGTGGTTCGGGTAGTGGATTTTTTCAGGCCAACCCAATATTATCCTTATAGAACTCTGATAGATATCTACGACATATCCGGGTGAGTTTATCTCAGTGGCAGATGATAGTGTTGGTTCATGAACTCAGGATTGGTTGAGGTTATTGAGATCATGCTGGTTTTCACCGGGGTGGTAATGTCCGCTATTCGTTGAAGTAGTTCTTGCGATGTTGCCATTGTTATTATACTCATGTTGTTTTTCTAATTTTGACATCGCGGAATCATAAACAAGTACCATCGCTGAAAACTCATTATCTGATATTAATGTATCATCGAGGGAGGATGATCTCATCGAGGATAATTGGGAGTACGCTGTTGACACAACATGGAACTTAACTACGTAATCCTGCAGTTTGCGCTGGCTGCATGATGATATTTTGGTTGTTATAATCGAAATTATTACAGCGATTATTGTTGCCGCGGATATACAAATTGGAACAGCTATCGGGGCAATCATTGTCACCGAGGAGAGTATAATACCAGCTCCGGTGATTACATCTGATAGCAAGTACACGGTAACGTCAACTGCGG
Source organism: Unio delphinus (assembly GCA_029339505.1). NCBI lineage: Eukaryota > Metazoa > Mollusca > Bivalvia > Unionida > Unionidae > Unio > Unio delphinus. Next base: position 8,394,550 of record JAQISU010000010.1, read on the forward strand.
TGATTCTTCATCGGTATTTCTTTATTTTTGTTTGATACTCCCCAGTGAGTGTTTTGAGTTTAGTTTGAAATTCTCTGACCTGATCATAGCGATATGCTGTGACGTTGCCAATGATGGCATTTTATTTATTATAATAGATTTAAAATTGCTGGCGTTAAATTCGCTTGTGTTAAATTTGCTAGCGAATTCAATTCAGTTGTTTACTTAAATCCGCTACGAATTCCACATACCATGGTACTGAAACCCTAGCCAAATTATTATCAGTGGATGCTGTTGTGAATCGTTCAGTTGTTTCCTTGTCGATGATCGTTGATATCATATTGTTGACCCCAGATGAACTCGTTGATGAAATATTAAATTGAGTCGGCGACACTAGTGTTAATCGATAAATACCTTTGACAGCCGCGATGATATTTAATATGTTAGTGGATCGTGTCCACGTAAATGATCCGTGTTGGTTCTCGTACACGTTATTTACGATATTTTTTTCTTCGTGAGGGATTTTTTTTTCTTCAAGTTTATCATCCTCGGTAGATCATCTTTGATGACATCATTGGTCGTTTTAATATCTTCGCGAACAACTTCTATTCGCCGATTAATCGCTGTTATTTCATCGAGTTTCGTGATAATACCAGCGAGATGTGTTCTGATTTCTTCGGGTTTAGCATTTTTACCAAACAATTTATCGACGGCATCATCGGTTTTTCAAAATTTTTACGTAACGTAGTAAATTGTTCGATATGAGCGTCATAATCGGATCGCAACTTTGACAAATTATCCATGTAGGTTTTATCTCCGTGAATTTCGGTGTGGTCACCGGTGGATTTCCAAAGAAATCTAATAGAGGTTTGTCAATTTTGTCAATTATACTTCTTTGTAATTCAGAAAAACGATCGAATTTAGTTATATGGTCGTCGTATTCATCGCGTAGTTTTTTTAATGGTTCTAAATTGTTAATTCTATCCACAATAGTTGAAATGAGAACGTCTGGTTTGAGTTTACCCTGATCGGAAAAAACCGCGATAGCATTTTCCGTTACACCGCGTTGTTTAGCTAAAATATCATCAAGAGAAACATTACTAGTTTTCAATTTACCCTGACGATCTTGAAATACAACTATTTCATTTGGATCAACACTTGCGAGGTTTAACATCTCGGATATTTCATCTTCGATTATGTTTTTTTACATCACCAGTTGCAGATATTTCTCTGGTGGTTTTTTCAGGCTTGATAAAGATCTCCCCCAAATATCAATCATGTTACTTTATATAATTTCTCTCTAAAAAGCGATTACTCGTATATTCGTGTACGATTTTATGGGGTGGTTTTCCCGATGATGAAATAGCGTTGAGTACATTTAATACTTCTATGCCGCATATTGGTGGGTCATTCATTTTCTGTGTTGGTAGCGTAGAATACCAGATAGCAGTTTTTAAGCGGTTTATATAACGCATAATTTTTTCAGGCGGCGCTAACCCATATGAATAGAAATAAACAATCACGCGCGGATCGATCGCGTATGCAACCCAGTGAGTTCCAGGTCCGGTGCTGTTATCGAGATTAATGATACCAGTTTCAGCGTTGTTTGGTTGTTGTGGTAATTGATCTCTCATAAAGACACCTCTAAAGTTTTTTATCGCTAGTTTTTTTTATCAGCGTCGAGTAAATCAAAATTTGACATGGGAACTATAGATTCTCGCAACAGAACCCTTGGTTCTCGAGTTAGTAAACTGTTCCTAGTCTCAGGCCGTTTCCGCCGTACCAAGAATACGGAGTTCCTGGTAGTCTTAGACCCTTTCCTGATCGTTTCTTTTTTTTTTGTATCCCTGTCCGGTAGCTTTCTTTAGTACCATCCCTGCCGCTGTACCAACGGCTCCTAGCGCGGCTGCTTTTGCTACCGCTGGAGCCGCTGCCGCAATCAACGCTGGTAACGCAGCGAAAAGTGGGAATATACTACCTGATGTTATCTTGTTCTTAATTGCGGCCGCAGAGAGAGAGAGAGAGAGAGAGAGAGAGAGAGAGAGAGAGAGAGAGAGAGAGAGAGAGAGAGAGAGAGAGATCTGAACACCTTTTTATCTTTGATGGCATATTTAAGTAATTTATCTGACGAGCTGTCAATGACAGTTTATTCTGACCGCCAGGCATCTGATTGTGCTTCAGCGATTTCGTGGTTCCACATTTTTTTAGCTGATTCCGATTGCAATTTTTTAATTTGGTCAGGAGTTAACGTAACACTAACATGACTATATGACATTTTATTTAATAAGATTGATCTAATTGTCTACATATTTTCTACTGGTGCATCAACTACCATCATTCGTCCACTAACACCTTCGAGTAGCATCGACTTGTCACTGAGAATGACATCAACTGCTATGTAACCAGCAGCAGGAGGAGCGGTTACACGAAATCGAAAGTGTATGTCAACGACGGATTGTCTGGTTAAGTCAAGATGTTCCAACGAAAAGTAGTTGATAGGATATAGTTTTCTAAAATCAAATTGTGATATTTGCAGACCGGCATCTACATTATTATCGCGTCCCATAAATGACAACAAACGATGATACGCGCGTGCTATTTGGTTTTGTTCGTAATTAAGTAAAATATCCTCGGATGGTTCTTTTTGGCCGTTTATCCTCAACGAGACTTCATTAACACCCAATTGATCAAATACCTTATGGCTGCGTGTTTGTGAACCCATTCGCATTTTATCCTGTACGACAACAAATATATGCCGTGTCGCAGAAACCCTTTGTTTTGATGCCATGTGCCATGTAAATATACCATTAACAGTACTATCCATAGTATCAGTTATTGTTGTTAGCCATGATAGCAATGATTTTCCGCCTGTATCCATAAATGATAGTAATCTTTCCTTTTCGGTGATTGATGGATTCATTACTGGCATCCACAGCGATAGTTTTGTTATATTTACTTTACCACGGTCATTATCCGGATGTGCAGGATCTGCTGGAATCCTCCAGATTGCATCATTATCAAAACCTTTTCGCACTAAGACTACTGTATGCTTCGCTCCATAGATAACTTTTCTAACATTTCTGCAGAATCCAAATATATGATGCAGTGGAATCGCGCATGAAAATAATCTACGCTGTCTTCCCAACATTGATACACGTATTGCAGCTCCTAGGTTGTAATCAGGATCATTATTTATAATCATATTCTCGGTATCGACATTAGCAACACCAGCCTGATTTTTTGGTTGTCTTATAATATATGGAGTCGGTCCAGCGCGATCATTAATATCCTTAGAGAATATCATAGACGGACCGGCCGATCTTGTAAAATCATCGGAGTATCTTGCTAAACCCACTATTGTTGTGGCAACATCAACATCATGTTCTATGGATTCAATCTTTCTTCCATCAATCATATATCTAGCGCTGTTAAATAGCGCCATGATACCATTATTGGCAAAGACGACTTTGGCACTAAGTGCATATGGTGCTGGTACAGCAGGAGTATCAGCAGCTGTTACAATTTCTCCTTCTACTTCGATAAACGCTTCAGAGGGTAGAAAGTATTTGCTGGTATCCTGGACTTGAAGTTCAATTCTTGATCGACTATTTGGTTGTACTGCATTATAGGAATATAATTGATAATCGCGTAGAGAATCATTCTTGGGTACTGGGGCGTCCATATCGAACGCTGTATCAGGAGCCGATTTGAACATATTATGATATATTTCTTGATCTAAATCGCGATCTCGCTCGCGATTTCAAGACCACTTCCCGCTATAATATTTGCAGTAATATTATCATGGACGCTACTCAGTGATGCTATTTTTTGATCCACCGCGTTGCTTATTATTTTGCTAATAATCGCGGGCATAATTTCCGTAGATGGTAGTGGTCCTAGTGACTTCGTCACCATTAATGACTTCGCCAGTGGTTTCTTTCGTAGCCGAACTAACGATAGTAGTTTTTCTTTAGCCGCGGAAAATGCCTTCCCGGCAACATCACCAACAGCGCTAATACCCTTATCACGAATAACATCAATAGCTTTCACTGATAATTGTTTTTCGATTGGTGCTATTTTTGGAACCATTCTTGCAAATAACACTGCAATGGTATTGCCGAGACAATCTCCATAGTACGCTCTATAAACTGGCAATCGTAAGTTTACTACATAGACCATGGCTGGTTTGTTGTGGTTGTAGTGTATGATCATCTTATTTAAATGCTATTTTTCTAATCGCAAAAATCCTACGGATTTTCATTGCTAGCCATTTCATTGATTTAATCACTGTGGTAACCGTCCTCTAGCTCATCAATAAACTCTCGGTATACACCAATATCCATGATACCACCCTCAAATAGTCGTCTGCAGATATCAGCGGCCTCATTAATTATTTCCGGTGAGTTATTTCCTGCTCGTCTCCCTCCTACGAGAATTTCTAATCGTGATATATCAGAGAGAATACTATTAGGACAACGAACTATACCACTACCTGAAACCCCTCTTGGATATCCATTTCCATTTGTATTTTTAGTGATACCAGTTGCACCCTGCAAAGAGGGGTTTTGTATATAAAAAAAAGTTTTGATTGTTCTGGTAATCTAAGAAATCCAGGATCTGATTGCTTCTCTGTAGATGATTCAGCTTTTTTTATTTTTTCCATCAAATCCTTATATGTTTTATTATCATCAGACGATACCCTACCTATTTTTGTAAACACACGATATAATCCATTATACCATGATTTTTATCAGGTAGATTATAATCATCGTGGATATACTTTCTTCTCTGATAAAAACTATTAACGACGAAATCAGCTAATTCTTCAGTACTATTAAATCTAAAATTTCATATTTCATCAAATTTACCCGAAAGGAATTTATTATTGAATGCAACTCTTTTATTCCTTTTTTCTTGTGGTTGTTCCTCTTCCTCTTCTTCAATAATATCACCCTGTTGTTGTTCAATATCACCCTGTTGTTCTTCAATAATATCACTCTGTTGTTGTTGTTCCTCACCCTCTTGTTGTTCCTGAAGTCGTGCAGCGGCTATTATATCACCAGGAAGTGTTTTTAAAGACAAATACAAATTCGTTCTATGCGAGTAAGCGCATACCTGTCTATAGAATTATTTGTCTCGGTGATTTATTGTCACCTGCAATGGGTTGGGCATCAGACATTTTTCACAGTGTTGAGGTAACCAAAAGGGAATTTTCATTTTGTCTGATAATTTCTTCTCTTATAGTTTTGATTTTCGAGTTTATTGTGCGTTTGATTTCATATTGTTTGCCCAATTCACTTCTGACCTTTTCGACAGCAATGAACAGCGGGATAAACTTGTTGATGTCGTTACAAAATGCGAGTGAGTCTTTTACCGCGTGCTGAATTCGTTTGATCAACCCATACTGTTTAGCAAGTACATATCTATTATTCCGAGCGCTATCATCTATATCTTGAAATTCAGAAAGAATCTGATTACACTCTAATTTATCTGATCAGTGTATTCCTTGATTTTTCAAATTTGAAATCTCAATTATAATGACATTCATATTTTCGAAATTCATCATATGAAATATTATATAACTAATAAAAAAAAAATAGGGGTCATTTTTGACCCGTTTTTGTATGATATGATTATATATGAACTCCATTCGCTTTAAGGTGTTATTTACATCTTACTGCGTATACAATACATAACAGAATTCAGATATATATGAATTGAATTATATGTCCGGTTCTCGTGGAAATCGGTGATCTAGTGATATTCTTTGCTACTTTTCGTACCGAAAATTCGCAATATCGAAATATCTACCGGCTTCATTCACTGATTGAAATACTCTTTCTTCGTTATTTTATGTATTAAATGATTTTATAAGTTTCGCATTTTTCGAGTGTTTTCCAGTCCCTCTTCGTTTGGTGTTTTCACTTTGTGTTATAGCTCGTAGACTCGATTAAGAATTGTTCTTAGGATTAGAATCAATATGATCAACTACAAAACCATCTTTGATCAATCCATTGTAACATTGATATATTATCCGGTGGTTGAGATACCTTTTCTTTCCAACAGTAAACATCACATATCCCATACCATTGTCCGTCCCTAATGGTTTCTTTCAGTCTGCGGTTTCTAATAATACCGTCACGAGATGCTTCATAATTGGTAATCACGGGATGCGGTTGAAATTCTTGGTTCATTATATACTAAATATTATTTGTCTAATTATTTCGTTTAATTATTACTTGGGAATCTATCAATGTAGTCTTGAGGTGTTCTTATGATTTTGTTCTTAACAGGAGTCAGAGTCATTGATGCAATCTTTGATGGAGTCTTTGATGGAATCTTTGATTCTCTTATCATAATAACGCTTTAGCTCTCTGTATCGCTTACCACCACAATTGAGACATAACTGCGACTTACCACGCACACCTACCCCACATCTACAAGGTAAGGCCCCAAAACGTCCACGACGTACGCTTTGTAAATGATATCCACAGAATTCATTTCTGCATGATTTGTTACAAGCGGTTACTGATCCTATCATAAGCCATTTGCAATGATTCATTATATAATAAATTCTTTATTTAAATACTTGTTTTAATTATAATATGGAGGAGTTCGAGAGATTATCGAAAATTAAGCCTTGGAAAAATGTTAAATTCAATCTCGATAGAGTCTCCACTGATGTACCAAAGGGTCTAATAAGTGATAGAAGCATGATAGGTAGAATCCGTGATGCATTTATTGAATTCAAGCGCGATGGAGCATCTCACTGTTGGTCAACATTTCGAATTGATGGTAGTGTTGATGCTACCATGAACTACAAAAGAGCAGCAATGATAATCTCACATCTTGACAAGAAAAGTATTTTTTTTAGAATGAAATTCATTATCCGCTCAGAAACGGGGAATTGGATTATACGCGACAAATTTGAAGCCATCCTGAAAAATAAGAGAACTGTCACTGTGAGTCAGGGTTCTAAACCAGGAATTCTGACTGCGATTGACAAACCGTATTACGACCGATCCTATCCTGTAACAGTAGTTGTTTATGGAATCTATCCGATAAATGATAAACCGAGTATTGAAAAACTAAAACCCATGAAACTCTCACCGTTGACTTCATCATGAATAAATTGTGTAGCAGAACGAATAATAGAGCATTTTACAAATGCGTTGCGTGGAAACAAATTGGCGGATCTAAGACACACACAAAATAAACGAATGGGGATTAATAGTTAGGGAGAACGGCGCAACATTTCAAGATATAGCCAAATTAGAAACATCATTAAGATTCCCAATAACCGTAATGACGATAACAGGAGAGGTATTACACGAATCGAAATATAAATCGAATGGAGCTCCAATCAAAATTATTGACCAAAACTAACACGCGTGGACACCTGTGATAACAATATTTCCGCGGGATAGAACCATAAAATATTACACGGGAAATTTATTTAATTTTATTTACGAGTTAAGTAAAAACGATCCTGTGTCAGTGTGGTTACTTAACAGTTTTGAAGACGAAGAGGGTAAATTCGATCAATTTGTAAGACCCAATGGCGAATTATACCGTTCTGAAGCCCTCCACAATGAGATGAAAAAACTAGCTAGTGGTTTTTCAACGAATTACGACGAACAGTTATTAACAAACTTTTATACAATACCGTCAGTTGCTGCTCATTTCACGAGAAAGAGAAATCTATGGAAACCAGCACGCGCGGAATTTCTCTCAGATATTGAATCAAGCTGCGTTAAATATGGCCATGTTGGATTATGGAATACAAAATACGACCCCAAAAGTATTATTTCGGTTGATATGATTGCGTATTATCCAGGGAGTTTTCTCGGATACGGAGAATGCTCTGAGTACTTCAAAAGATTTGGACATCCCACACACGAGATGACCCGTTTTGCGATTAATGGACCACTGCCTGATTTGATCTCACCGGATTCGCTCATGTGATATCATTTGAATTGGCTAAAGGACTTCATCTATGCTGTTATGTTTGGTTTGGTAGACATATCTCTGAAAAACACTGGATGCCAATAGTGTTATTACGGTATATGATTGATTCTAAAATGTTGATATCGCTGATTGTCAGTGAAGCTATTATATCATATCGGAAACAAACTGAAGTCTGGTTACCACAACCCGATAGTCTATATAGCATAATCACCGAAAACGAAAAACAATTCCTCGATTTCGACGAAGAATATATCATGAAATGGTCAAAAGAAATCTTTGAAGTTAGAAATAAACACGCAAAAGATTTCGATAGAAGAATAATTGGTAAGTCCACACAGGGTGGAAAATACGACCACAAACGATATTCTTCGCGGTTGATAATAGATGATGCTGAATACGATTTTATAATCACAGATGTAACATCTAGGGGTATATACGTCGATCGTAAAGACGCTTTCTTGTCCGATGGAACCAAATTCGGTACAATTGTTACTTACACAGATGGAGAAAATCTTCAATATACGTACTTAAGGTCGTCTATGCTGGCTTATGCTTCTATTATTTTACTTTCGATGATAAATAGATTTCCTGACACCGCAGTTTTGCAAGAAAAACGAAACAACGAGGAATTAATGCTTGCACTTATCACAGTTTTTTTCGATGGAAAGGTGACGAATGGACTCCTGATCGAATGGGCGAAAAATATATTCCTGAAATCATCTTTTGGGATAAGATATGCACAGTGTCGTTAGATGTATTACAAAGGTTTCTCGATTGGTTATTGCTAGCAAATACAAAAGTGATAATATGTGGCGATCATGGTCAAGCACCACCATTTGTCGGTTTATCTCCACATAATTGGCTGAAGAATTTTGTAGTCTAATATGAAGAAATTAGTACTGATCATAGAGCACTTGATAATGAATTACGCGAGTTCAAGAAACTAATCAGATTACAACCGGATAGAATCCAATGTGAAATAACACGTGAAATAATTTCGGAAATCCCATTAAATGATTTTTGGGAAGCGTAGAGACCAAACGATTTGATAGTGGCAAGTAGAAAGATAGTCAGAGATACACTTCAGATGAAGTTATTTAACACACACAAAGAAAAATTCCAGTACCATTGTGTTATAGACCCAAGGATACACGAAGACAAAATATCGAAGTTGATATTCCTAAACGAAGTGAAAAACAAATTCTCGTGTTAAATGACATTGTGTTGGTTGATATCAGTGTTGTCGAAGATGCATTGCATGCTGATAAATCTTCATGGAAGCTAGGATACACAGCGACGATACATTCTTCGCAGGGGTTGACTATATCTGATACAATTGTTTGGATCATAGATAATCGCATCGAGTGGTCGAATTTAGTTTATCTTGTGGTGTCCAGAGTACGAAGAATAAATCAACTTCGAAGAGTTGGTTTAGATGATAATGACACTACAATAAGTGATATTGTCAGCAATGATATAATCAGAAAAAACTCTTTGGTTATAAACAACAGGACAAAAAAAAACATAACAGAAAATTTGATATTGATGCCGAGTTTATAATCACACTGAAACAACAACAGAATAATGACTGTGCGAGTTGTAATTGTATAATGCGTTGGTGTTGGTTGGATTAAAACCCCAGACAATTTACCGTAGACAGAAAGAATAGCAGTGTTGGTCATACCAGAGATTATGTGATGCTGACTTATCTTGAGTGCAACAGACGCAGAGGTGCTAGTTAAGACCACTCGGCAGTAATTGAGTATCCTCGGGTATCACTTGTATTTGTTCACGAGTAAACCCACGCTGAGGAACAGTTGAATTCAATCTATAGACTGGCGGTCTACCCGTGGATCGTGTTATGCTAGATATTTTATGCGTAGTGACACTCCAAATAGACCAGTAGCTCTTATTTAGCCACCTTCGAGCTCTCCTGGTTCATATAAATATCTAACAGTGACATTGCCGAGTATTGGTTGTTTTGAAAAATCATGTTATGGTTTTATGGGTATATACTTCTTTTTAATCACGTTGTTAGGTTTCATGTTTATTGTTCGAGTAATCTCATTATTTAGCGTGTTAATCACGCCTGGTAATCTCTTGACCCATTTACGAGATCGTTTATCCTGAATAAACTCCTTCGCTTAGTGATATCCAAATAACCGCTTAGCAAGTGTCCGATTAAATGGTTCAATAATTGCCTGATCGTGATGTAGTGCAGTATGTCCTTGTCTGATGGTGACATTATGATCCTTCATTGCTGATAACACTGCACCCTGAAATTCCTTGCCAGGATCAACTTGTAATAGATTTGGCCAATACAGAGGACCCCTTCGATAAATCCTTTCAAACGCAGAAGCCACTTCAGTTGATGATTTTGTCTTTAGAGGTTCTGCTTGTTTGTATCTAATCGCAACATCAACTACGGTTAGCGCATACTTGTAAACACCATCATGCGCAGAAATAATATATCAGCCTGATGAACCTCATTAGGTGCGCTGACATCAAAATCCGAGAAGTTAATTTGTTTAGGCGGTGGTAGATAAACTTGTCATATCACCTGTGGATAACCAATCCGTTGCAGTTGTATTTTTCACCTTTACGGCGCTAACAAGTTTACTAATTGCTGATTTACCCCTCCAGTATCCTCTTGGAGAATAATAAATAGATTCCATTATGTTATTAATTACCAGCAGCCAACATCAATTTACTTTTCATCGCCGATTTTATCAACCATGAAGCCAATTTTTCTTTGAAGGATTTATCAGTGATATAATTCAACGCATGAATTAATTTCACATCTGCGATATGTCTGTTTTGCAGATTACTGCTTTTATAAGCAGCATCATGAGCATAACACGCCATATCAATGGCGTTTATTTGGTTTTCACCGGGTCGGGGTTGGTTTTGATCGTAGAGTCTGATATCAAGTCTGGTCCCGGGTCCACTATAACTATATCGTGGAAGGTGTTTTTCTCCTGGACATTTTGCCCATGGTGTTCCTGGGAGTTTGACTAACTTGGCTGCAATATCACCTCCTCGTTTTTTTAAAAAAAAAACATCTCCAGATTTCATAGAAACAAATCTAAAATTTTTTTGTACCACATTGTACACACTTACCAGCAAATGCTGATCTGTAATTTTTAGTTGTAATCGTCGTCATGTCGTTTGTGCTAGTACGCTTCTTACATTTCACACAATATAGATCCATAATTTATTTATAATAACATGAATGTAATTGATTTTTCGGCGACCAAAACACAAGAACCAGTTAAGCATCATGCAGCGCTACCAAATTCTATTCGCATGATTATAATTGGACCATCTGGAAGTGGCAAAACAGAACTTCTACTTAATTCGATAACGAGATGGATGAAATGGGACAAGTTGTATTTAGTAGCCCCGAGTGTAGACGAACAGCGATGTTACGAGGTGTTAAAGGATTTTAACGAGAAAGCAAAATCGGAAATCGATGAGAATATTATTGAGTTTATAACCGATATCGAGGATGCACTGAGCATTGATATTATTGATGGAAGTATTAACAATTTAGTCGTATATGATGATGTCATGTTAGACAATCAAAATAATCTCGTTAGGATATTTTCCAGAGGTAGGCATAAAAATACCGATGTGATATATGTCACTCAACGATACACTCAAATACCAAAAGTGATCAGAGATAACTGCAATATTCTTGCTGTATTCAACGGAGTTGACACATATGCTACGAAATATTTGGCAAACTTGGTGCGGCGGTGATATGGATTATAATCTCTTTAGAAATTTCTTTACTCACGCTCAGTAAATCCCAGATGGATTTGTATCGATAGATTTGCATGACCCGAGATCAAGATATCATGTCAGACTTGATTAAATATTCGGTTGAGATCCTAAAACGATTTTTACCCCCATAGCAGCAGATGGGACGCGACGACTTTGCGTCTACAAAAGAAACTTTTTTTCTTTAATTTTGGAGGAAGCCTTGGTTTTCCAAATAGACACTTCTATAAAGTTGTCGGGTTCGCCCTCTCTGCTGCTAAAATTTATAAACATTTTATTCGGATTTCCAACACCAGAGTGCTAAATGTTGTATTTCTACAATGAACTGTAGACAAGAACAAAACCGACTTTAGTATACGTCATTGTCTTCCATCTTGGATTTTCTAACAGGACTCCAATTCGAATCTATCAGAACATTTCGTTACTAGGACTTGTTAAAATTTAATTCGTGAATTATTCTTGGATTATTTTCGGATTTGATTCTTAAAACTAAGTTTTGTTTTCCACTTTTGCATTCTTTTTCAAGGGAAATAAATTATTTGTTAAATTTTACAAAGCTTGTTGTTTTCTCTTTCTTAGTTTATTAGAGCCTAAACTCGTAACAATTTGAATTCGTCTAGGTTTTAAAACTTCTCTCAAGTGAGATCGACCTTTTTTCTAAAATATCGTCAAAAGTGGAAATCTTTCTTTCAAATCCTACCAATGAACAATTCGACTTTTTCTAAATGGATGAATTATTTCTACTTGTCAGAAAATATCTTTCCGAAGCGAAAGCTTCATTAACGAAACAAGAAATATTTTCGTTCAGTATTTGGCAGAAATGAAAGTTTTGCATAAAAGTGCTTTTGTTTCGATCAGTAAAGTAAAAGAACTTTTAAAATGGAACTTGACTTAAGGAAGCTCGAGCTTCAGAAAAAAAGATAAAGAAAGACAAATTCCGTTACAACCCCCCCCCCCCAAAAAAAAAAAAACAACACATGCAAATGAAGTTACAAGAAAAACAAATGCAATTGAGAGAGAGAGAGAGAGAGAGAGAGAGAGAGTGAGAGAGAGAGAGAGAGAAAAAATATCAATATAGAATGAAAGAAATATAGCAGGCAAACGAAAAGCACACATTTCAAATTCAAATTTAAGTTTTTATCTTGAAAAGAACATTAGATTTGTTCCCCCTTTCAGAGAAATAGAAGTATACAAATATTTCACTCATTTTGAAAACGTTGCTGACAATTTTAAATGGCCAAAAGAGAATTGGACTCAATTATTACCATGTGTACTCAGTGGTAAGGCTTGTGATATTTACCGTTCGCTGTCAGTTCACGAAAGTGGTGACTATGATGTGGTCAAAGAATACATCATAACGTGTTAAGAGTTAATCCCTGAAGCTTATCGATAAAAATATTCAGAAACTAAAAAAAAAAAAAAAATGAGCTGACAAACCCCCATCTTGAATCTGCTAGCGAAAAAGAGCAATTGATAGATATTTGGTGTTAGCCAAGAAAGTTGAAAACGATTATGAAAATCTCAAACTACTTGGATTACTTGTGTTCAACAACTCTGTCCATAGTGGCATTAAAACTTATCTTGACGAGTACAAGATCGAAACCATGGAAAATGCTGCTAGTGCCACTGATGAGTATTCTTTAACTCAAAAAGTTCCTTTTGTAAATAAACACCTACTCAGCAGTCTTTTAGCCAAAAATTATTTCAGCCTTATACAAGCCCTTCTAAAACTCAAACTGCCACAACTTTTAAAAATCAAACTTCAGAGAAGCTTGATTCCTGATCTTTGTCTCTTCCTACATGTACCTGTTGCAAGAAAAAAATGGCATGTTACATCTGATTGCTACCAATTGAAAAATAGGCATCAGAATCAAGATAGATCTGTTCAAATTCCAATAATTTCTAAGAGGTGAAGGTGACTGTCATGTATTGAAAGGCAATACATATATTGGGTCTAATAAACCCGTCTGATATTAATTATGGAGAATTATGAATCATTCATATCGAAAGGTTCTATATCACTCTGATAATAATGAGATTATTCTTATTCAGAAGTAGTGCGCGGCTTTGTTTATGTTCCTCTTCATTGTGTAAATGTGTCATCAGATTTAGTCACAGGAACCGTGTCAGTTTAAACAGTCTCTGTTTGACCCATAGAGGGCATTCATTTGTTACTAGGCAACGACCTAGCTAGAGAAAAGGTTGTGGTTGATCCACTTCTAACTGACAAGCCTTGTTTGGATCAGCAGCAGAGAGGGTGAACCCTACAAATTTCCGAGCGTCGATTCGGAAATCTGAGGCTTCTACCAAATAGTAAAAAAAATGGCGTCTATTCGATAAAATAAGATTTCCTTATATACGCCAACGTCGTTGTCATTCACCCTCTTTGCTGCTGGAACTTTCAGTTCTGGGTTAATAATTCTTTTACGAGTTCAAGCGAATATTTGATCCAGTCCGATACGTTATCGTGTCCGAGGATTATGTAAATTTATTGTTACAAATCCGTACGGGGTTGACTGAGCATTACTAAAGAAATTTTTAAATTGATTGAAGTCCATATCAGAGCACCATGTCTGCCAAATATTTCGAAGCGTATGTGTATCAACGCCGTTAAATACACACAGTAGGTTACAGTTGTCTCTAATCACTTTTGGAATCTGAGTGTATCGTTGAGTGACATATATCACGTCAGTGTTTTTGTGACGCCCACGGTTAAAGATCCCAGCTGGGTTTTTTTGATTGTCTAACATCACATCGTCGTATACGACTAAATTGTTAATGTTCCCATCAAGGTCATCCACGGATGGCGCCTCGTCAATATCAGTTATAAAATCAATGGCGTTTTCACCCTTAATTTCTGATGCATTCTCGTTAAAATCTTTTAGCACTTCATAACATCGTTGATCATCTACGCTAGGGGCAATTAAATACAACCTATCCCACTTCATCCATCTCATTATTAAATTGAGCAGCAATTGCGTTTTACCGGATCCAGATGGCCCGATTATAATCATCCGGATAGAGTTTGGTAGCGCTGCATGATGCTTAACCGGTTCTCTTGCTTTAGTCGCTGAAAAATCAATTATATCCATATTTCTATACATAAATTATGGATCTATATTGTGTGAAGTGTAAAACGCGTACTGGCACAGATGACTTGACGACGATTACAACTAAAAATAACCGATCAGCGCTTTCTGGTAAATGCGTACAATGTGGTACAAAGAAATTTAGATTTGTGTCTATTAGATCTGATTTTAAAAAAAACGAGGAGGTGATATCGCAGCCAAATTGGCAAAACTCCCTGGAACCCCATTGGCAAAGTACCCCAGAGAAAAGCACCTTCCGGGATATAGCTACTGTGGACCGGGAACCAGACTTGATATCAGACTCAATGATCAAAATCAACCCCGACCCGGTGAAGAACCAATAAACGCCATTGATAAGGCCTGTCACCTTCATGATGTTGCTTATAAAAGCAGCAATCTTCAAAACAGGCATCTAGCAGATGTGAAATTAATTCATGCGTTAAATGCTATTTCTGATAAATCCTTCAAAGAAAAATTGGCTTCCTTTTTGATAAAATCGGCTATGAAAGGTAAATTGATGTTAGGTGCCGGTAATTAATAATATGGAATCAATTTATTATTCCCCAATAGGATACTGGAGGGGTAAATCAGCAATCAATAAACTCGCCAGCGCCGCAAAAGTGAAAAAGGCTACTGCGGCTAATTGGTTATCCAAACAGGCACTATGGCAAATTTATCTACCACCGCCTAAACAGATTAATTTCTCGCATTTTGATGTGGCCGCACCTAATGAAGTTCATCAGGCTGATATATTATTTCTGCCACATGATGGTGGTTACAAATACGCATTAACCGTAGTTGACGTTGCGAGTCGATACAAAGAAGCAGAACCGCTGAAGACAAAATCATCAACTGAAGTCGCTTCTGCATTTGAAAGGATTTATCGAAGGGGTGCTCTGCGTTGGCCAAATCTGTTACAGGTTGATCCTGGTAAGGAATTTCAAGGCGATGTTTTATCAGCGATGAAACATCACAATGTCACCATCGGACGGGGGCATACTGCGTTACATCGCGATCAGGCAATTGTTGAACGATTTAATCGGACACTTGCTGAGCGGTTATTTGGATATCAATACGCGAAGGAGTTTATTCAGGATAAAAGATCCCGTGAATGGGTTAAGAGATTACCAGCTGTGATTACCGCACTGAATAACGAGATTACTAGAACAATTAATTTGAAACCTATCAACGCGATTAAAAAGAAGTCTATACCCGTACAACCACAAAAAGATTTCAACGAACCAATTCTTGGTAGTAATGTCACTGTAAGGTATTTATACGAACCAGGAGAGCTGGAAGGTGGCAGAAAAAGGGCTACTGATCCTATTTGGAGTGTCACCGTACATAAAATATCCGGCATAACACGATCAACTGGTAGACCAGCAATCTATAAACTGGATTCAACTGCTCCTAAGCGAGGATTTACTCGACAACAACTACAGGTAATTCCCGAGGATACTCAATTACCACCGCGTGGTCTTAACTAGCACCCCCCAGAGGCATTGTGCTGGCACCCCGGCGTCTGTTGCACTCAAGACAAGTCAACATAACGTTATCTCTGATATGACCTACGCTGCTATTCTTTCTGTCTACGGTAAATTGGCGAGGATCTTTATTCGACCGACTCCAACGCATTATACAATTGCAACTCGCGCAGTGATTATTCTGTTGTTACTTCAGCGTAATTATTAATTCAGCATCAATATCAAATTCTCTATTATTTTTTTTATCCTGTTGTTTATAACCAGAGAGTTTTTTCTGATTATATCCTTGATGTTGTCGGCGCTGATTGAAGTGTCATTATCATCACCAATGATTTTATCATCGCCTGACTCTGTCAGGACAATTCTTCGGAGTTGATTTATACTTCGTACTCTGGATACTGCGAGATCAACTAAATTCGACCATTCGATGCGATTATCTACCATCCAAACAATTGTGTCTGTGATAGTCAATCCCTGTGAGGAGTGTATCGTCACTGCGTATCCTAGCGTCCACGGGGATTTATTAGCACGCAATGCCTCTTCGACGACGCTGATATCAACCAGCACAATATCATTTAATACGAGAATCCGCTTTTCACTTTGTCCTGGAATATCAACTTCTATATTCTGTTTTCGTGTATCCGAAGGCCTATAACACAACGGTACTGGAAGTGTTGCAAATTTTTCTTTGTGCGTTTCAAATAACTTCATCTGAAGTGTGTCTCTGACTATTTTTCTACTTGCAATTATCAAATCATTCATTGGAGTCTCTGAAATCACCTCACGGGCTATTTCACACTGGATTCTATCCGGTTGTAGTCTAATTAGCGCTTTGAATTCTCGTAATCGTTCATCAAGTGATCTATAATCAGTGTTAATTTCTTCATAATAGTCTACAAAACCCTTTAGCCATTCATGTGGGGATGCACCGACAAATGGTGGTGGTTGGCCGTGATCACCGCACATGACGACTTTTGTGTTTTTGTTTAACAACCACTCGAGAAATGTTTGTAATACATCTAATGACACTGTGCATATTTCATCCCAAATTATGATTTCAGGAATGAATTTATCACCCATTCGATCAGGGGTCCATTTGTCACCCTTCCATCGAAAAAAACTGTGATAAGTACAGGCATTTACCCCTCTTTGTATCATTTCTCTGGCGAGTCTGTGAGTAGGTGTTAGGACAATCTTGGTTGACCGACGAAATAATTCAATTGCACGAGTTGTCTTTCCTGACCCACCACAACCGTTTAAATAAACTGTCTTATATCTACATATTGGATCAGATACCGGTGGTGCATTAGAAAATTCTGATTGAATTTCAATACGGTTACACGAAAGATATTTATCATCCATGGTAACATCTGCGGATTCACAATATTCATGTAGCGTTTCCTTTTTAAATCGCCAACGCCCCCACGCTTCCTCGGGATCTGTGAATGCCGCTACAGCTGATTTGTATTTACTGTGTGTATACATCGAATTAGTGGCTACTCTAACCGCGGTATTAGGAAATCTATTTATCATCGAAAATAGATTAATAGAAGCATAAGCTAGCATAGAACCTCTCAAATGTGTGTACTGGGAATTATATCCATCACAGTAGGTAACAACCGTACCT
Source organism: Unio delphinus (assembly GCA_029339505.1). NCBI lineage: Eukaryota > Metazoa > Mollusca > Bivalvia > Unionida > Unionidae > Unio > Unio delphinus. The sequence goes on from JAQISU010000010.1 coordinate 8,412,480, forward strand.
AATTTCTCACCATTGGATAGAAAAGCATCCTTACGGGATACAAGTTTTCCTTGTTTCGTTAAATCCGTTACAATAAAATCGTATTCAGCGACGTCTATAATCAACCGCGAAGAATATTTTGCATTGTCGTATCCTCCACCCTGGGTAAATTTACCGATTATTCTTCGTCCAAAATCTTTTGCTTGTCCGCTTTTAATTTCAAATAACTTCTTAGACCAATTCATGACTTCTTCCTCGCTGAAATCAGGAAACCGTTTTCGCTGTTCGCTAATTATTCTATCTAGATCGGGTTGTGGTAGCCAAACTTCTTTCTGAGCTCGATAGGATATAATAGCTTCGGAAACAATCAACGATATTAGCATACCACAATCAATCATATATCGTAGTAACACTACTGGCATCCAGGCCTTTTCAGATATATGTCTACCAAGCCAAAGATAACTACACGGATGTAACCCTGTAGCGAGTTCAAATGATATCACACGAGCGAATCCAGTTAAATCAAAATCAGGCAATGGACCATTAATCGCAACACGAGTCATTTCATGCGTGGGGTGTCCAAATCGTTTAAAATACTCAGCGCATTCTCCATACCCGAGAAAACGTCCAGGATAACACGCGGATATATCAATTGAAATCATACCATCACGTGAGTATTTTGTATTCCACAGTCCTCCATGACCGAATTCAACGCAGCTCGATTTAACATCCTCGAGAAAATCACTTCGTGTTGGACGCCATGAGTTTTTTTTCTCTTGCGAAGTGAGCTACCACTGATGGAATAGTAAAACTATCCGTGAGTAGTTTTTCATGGGAACTCTCCGGTGAAAAATCACTAGCGATTTTTCTCATTCTGTTATCTAATTCTTCAACGCGATATAATTCACCATTTGGTCTTACAAATTGATCGAATCCTATTTCGGGATCCTCATCACTTCTAAGTAACCACACTGACACAGGATCATCTTTACACAACGCATGAATAGCATCGAATAATTTCTCTTCATAGAAAACATCCCCGACGAATTCCCCGGAAAATTCCGGGGGGATATATCTCACGGTTCGTTCTCGTGGAAATATTGTTACCGCAGGTGTCCACGCGTGTTTGTTATGATCAATAATTTGTATTGGCGCTCCATTTTTGTTATATTTTGGTTCGTATAAAACCTCTCCGGTTATCGTCATAACGGTTATTGGGAATCTTAATGATGTTTCTAATTTAGCTATATCAGAAATCTTTGCACCGTGCTGTTTCACTGTCAGTTCCCATTCGGTTATTTTCCTACGTCGCAGATCAGTTAGTTTATTTCCTCGGGATGCATTTGTGAAGTGTTCTATTACCCGTGTTGCTACACAATTGAGCCTTGACGAAGTCAACGGTGAATATTTCATAGGAGCTAGTTTTGCGATATCGGGTTTATTATTTAACGGATATATCCCATAAACGATTGCTGTTACAGGATAAGATCTCTCGTAGTATGGTTTGTCAATTCCAGTTAGAATTCCTGGTTTGGAATCTCTACTCACAATGACAGTTTTTTTATTCCTGAGGATTGGTTCAAATTTATCCCTGATAATCCATTTACCTTCGACTTCGATAATGAATTTTATTCTGAAAAAATACTTCTGTTGAGAATTGCTTTGCAATGAAAATCCTTTGGATTTTACACCCTTGGATTTTACACCCTTGGATTCCCACCCCCCCCCCCCCCCCCCCGGTTGGCTCGCCAAGGTGTGAAATCACCTCAGCTGCTCTTTCATCGTTCATAGTAGCATCGATGTTGGGTACATTAACATCATCATTGATAATTCGAAATGTCGACCAACAGTATGCTGCACCGTCTCGGTAGAATTCATTAAAACACTCCCTGATTTTACCCAGTATAGTTCTGTCACCGATTAGACGTTTTGGTGTATCAGAGACTCTATCGAGATTGAATTTAGCATTTTTCCAGGGTTTAATTTTCGATAATCTTTGGAACTCATTATCGAGATTGAATTTAACATTTTTCCAGGGTTTAATTTTCGATAATCTTTGGAACTCATTATCGAGATTGAATTTAACATTTTTCCAGGGTTTAATTTTCGATAATCTTTGGAACTCATTATCGAGATTGAATTTAACATTTTTCCTGGGTTTAACTTTCGATAATCTTTGGAACTCATTATCGCGATTGAATTCAACATTTTTCCAGGGTTTAATTTTCGATAATCTTTGGAACTCATTATCGAGATTGAATTCAACATTTTTCCAGGGTTTAATTTTCGATAATCTTTGGAACTCATTATCGAGATTGAATTTAACATTTTTCCAGGGTTTAATTTTCGATAATCTTTGGAACTCCTTCAGTATAATTCTATCACGAATTCTACTCTTTGGTGTATCGAGATTGAATTTAACATTTTTCCAGGGCTTAATTTTCGATAATCTCTTGAACTCCTCCATACTATAATTAAAACAAGCATTTAAATGAAAGATTTATATATAAAGAATCACTGCAAATGGCTTATGATTGGATCAACGACACCGTGTAACAAATCGTGCAGAAGCAAATTCTGTGGGTATCATATGCAAAGTTTTCGTCGTGGAAGCCTTGGTCCGTTACCTTGCATACGATGTGGGGTTGGGGTCAGGGGAAAATCGCAATTGTGTTTGAATTGCGGTGGCAAACGATACAGGGAATTGAAGCGTTATTATGACAAAAGAATCAAAAATGGAAAATCATATGAATTTTCAATCAAAAATTCTGACCTTGACTCTGTCCCTGACAAAGTCCCTGACCCTGACACTGTCAGAGTCAAGGATAAAGTCATCAGAACACCTCAAGACTATATTGAAAGATTTATTATTAAACCAAACAATGAATTAGACAAAGAATAGTATAGTATATAATGAACCAAGAATTCAGACCGCATCCCTTGATTACAAATTATGAAGCATCCAGTGATGGTACTGTCAGACACTGTAGACTGAAGAAACCAGTTGGTGTTGTGAGTAATCACGGGTATTTGAAGTTTACTGTTGGTGGGGGAAAAGAAAAGAAAACTTATCTCAATCATCGTTTCGCGTATGAATGTTTCAATGGATTGATCGAGGATGATTCTGTTATTGATCATAAAGATTCTAATCCAAGGAACAATTCTTTATCAAATCTGCAAGCTGTTACACAAAGTGAGAATATCAAACGAGGAAAGACTGGGACTTGCAAAACGGTTGGGAAGAGACCCGTAAAATCTTTGAATACAATAACTAATGAAGAAAAAATATTCCAATCAATGAATGAAGCCAGTAGGCACTTCGGTATTTGTAGAGCCTCAGTACGATTCGTTGCAGAGGGGATTTATCGATCGGCGATTTAAAAAAAGACCGAACAGAGAATTGAATTTATTTATGTCTGATGCGTCATAATTTTCATTTAGAAATATGTAATCACCATAGAATATGAATTCTGAAAAAACGAATAGCATTATATCCGAGATTTCAAAATTGAAAAATCAGGATATCAAACTATCAGATGGGTTAAATCCTGATCGAATCATGTTGAATTATCAGGATATAGAATACGGAGTTAACACTAACAAGTATATGCTACCCAAGAAATACGCGTTCATCAAGAGAATTCAGAATTCTATTCGAGACTCTCTTTCATTTTCCAGTGACGTAAGTGTGTTGGTCCCGTTATATACTATCGTAGAAGGAATACGAAAAGAATTAGGTAACGAATACGAATTGAAAAAGGATATCAATTCTAAAGTTAGAAACCTACGAGCGTTAATTCAAGAAAATGAACGATTTTGACCGTGACCAACCCTCAAAGAGATTTTCATTTTTTTTAGCATTTTTTGATTGAATGTCAAAATCATCTCACAGGTTAGTAATAATTTTTTATTTTTGTTAAAACTGTTCAAGTTTTAACAATTTTTGTGTATTCTCACCCACCCGCTATGAAAAAAAAAACATAGTTTTCAAGATAAAATTGCTCAAACAGGTCAGACATTTCATGGTTTCTGAGGGCGAAAACCCGAGGTTTTTTACACAGGATTTTCGAGATTTTTTAACAGATTACACTTTTTTGCCATAATTCGTATCAGATTCTCCTTTTTTTAAGCATTTTTTGATTGAAATTCATGTAAGATTTGCTTGATTTAGCCCTTTTTGATAAAAAATCTCGAAAATCCTGTGTAAAAAACCTCGGGTTTTCGCCCTCAGAATCTGACATGTCAAATGTTTTCGTCTGTTAGGTCAGGTTCGGGAAAATTGTTTTACAATTGAAAAATTGTTTCTGATTTCAAATAATGGTCAATGAAGCATTAACAACTAGATTGGCTCGTGAACGACTGGATGCAATCAGGGGATTTATACCAATTCGCGACTCTGTAAGAAATAAACTGCAACAACGACAAAGTCTTCAGACTGATTTTGCTGCGGGATCCGAATAATTGTTTAAACCAGTAACCACAGCAACGAAAGGGGTAGAGCGTGCTATACTGGGAGATGATCCCGAGATGGGGAAATCTGTTATCGGTGAACTCGAAAAAATAGCAGCGAAAACTGAACAAACAAAACAGGCTGTACAAAAAAATGGAATCAAAAAGAACAGTAGATGATTTACGCGTGAGATTTAACGAGGAAGGGTTAGCAGCAATTGATAAGACTGATCCAACAGAAATTCCTGCGCTTGTTGTTACGACTTATGAAAACAGGAAAAATATGTTGAAACCAGAACATCATAAGTTTGTTAGAAGTATAACTCATTGGGCTGATATATTCTACAAAATCAAAACTAAAACAAGTCAGATTAAGACAGATAGTGCATCATACATCGAATATATCGATGCGGTGGGTATAGTGTATAAACAATTTGAAGAACTAAAACAACAACAAAAACCGCCAAAATTGCAAAGGCAGCGACAGCAACCTGCAAAGAAAATATCTTTTTCACCTAAAAAACAACAACCTGCAAAGATATTTTTCTCGCCTGAAAAACAGCAACTACCACCTGATGATGATGATGATGATGATGATCCTCTTGGTTATTTACAACCCACTGATGAAGAAAAACTGAATGAAAAACTGGATGAAGCAATGGGTTATAGCGGAAGTGGATTGCGAGATTCCAGTGAGAATCCAAGGATTTCATGTCTCAGTGATATATCACGATTAGAAGTTCTTGTAGGAGGGTTCCGAGCTGGAAATAACTCACCGGAAATAATTAATGAAGCAGCTGATATCTGCAGGCGGTTATTTCAAGGTGGTATCATGGATATCAAAACATATCGAGATTTCATTGGCGAGTTATCAAGTGGGTATCACAGCAACTGAATTTACAATTGATAAATTTTTTTACAATTGAAAAATTGTTTCTGATTTCAAATAATGATCATACACTACAACCATGACAAACCAACTAGCGTCTATGTGGTAAACTCACGATTGCCTGTTTATAGAGCATACTACGGAGATGGTCTCGGTGATACCATTTTAGGATTTTTTTCGAGAATGGCTCCAAAAGTGATGCCGTTGGCTAAACAACTAGGAATGAAAGCCATTGATGTTATTCGTGATAAGGGTATTAGCAAAATCGGAGATTTCGCTGGAGATCTTGCCGGAAAAGCGTTTTCAGCCGCAAAGAATAAAATAACATCATTAGTTAGACGAAAAAAGAAACCGATATTGTTACCGTCTACAGCGGAAATGCCTGCAAGTGTTAGTAAAATTATAAATAACGCAGTAGACGAAAAATTAGCATCGTTGATGACTTCGTCATTGGTGACTCCGAGTGACCAAAATAACATGATAGCAAACATGATAGCGGGAAGTGGCTTTAAAAAAACACGACGATGAAAATCGTTTACGATTTTACGATTTAGACTGTGATAAATAGAATAAAATGTTCAAAAGGTCACCTGATCCAGCATTTGATATGGATGCCCCAGTGCTCAAGAATGATTCTGTACGCGAGTTTCAATTTTATTCTTATCACGCAGCACAACCGGATCTCCGATCGCGAATTGAACTTCAAGTTCATGATACCAGTAAATATTTTCTACCGTGTGAAGCGTTTATCGAAATCGAAGGAGAACTTGTAACAAATGTTGCAGCTGATACCCCATATGCAGATAACGCAAATGTCCGAGTTGGTTTTGATAATAACGGCATAATGGCGTTATTTGAAAGCGCTAGATATCTCACTGATGGAAAAGAAATTGAATCCATTGACCGTGAAGTTGATGTTGCAACAACAATAATCGGGTTAGCGAGATATTCTGATGATTATACAAGATCAGCGGGTCCATCTATGATGTTTGCAAAGGATACCTCTGATAACGCTGACCACCTTCAATACATTAAAGTGTTAACAGGAAGAGAAAATGCAGAAGCCGATCAACAAGAAGCAGCTAATCCAGAACGTCGAACTAGACCCGGAGCTGCATTTGATATTCTCGGAGGCGTTAATGGTAATTTCAATTTAGGATTTGCAACACGCGTAGCAACGTTGCATGGGCAGCGTCGACGATTTTCATGTGCGATTCCGCTGCATCATATTTTCGGATTCTGTAGAAATGTTATAAAAGTTATTTATGGAGCTAAACACACAGTAGCACTTGTACGAAAGGGTACTGATGATGATGCAATCTGGCGTAATGCTGGGGTTGCTGCCGGTAAAGTTATTTTAACAAAACTATCATTATGGATGCCAGTGTTATTTCCATCAATCACCGAAGAACAACGACTACTATCATTTATGGACCAAGGAGGAAAGTCATTGTTAAGTTGGTTATCAGTGACTACGGATATTAAACAAGACAGTGTTGATGGTACATTCACATGGCACCTGGCAGCGCGACAAGGCGTTTCAGCTCCACGTCATATATTTGTGGCGTTACAGAATAATGAACGAGTTGGTAGTCAACAACGTAGTCATATGATATTTGATCAGTTAGGTGTTAATGAAGTCTCGCTGAGAATAAACGGACAGCAGGAACCATCCGAGGATATACAACTTGATTATGGTCAGAATCATATTGCACGCGTGTATCATAACCTGTTGTCATATATGTCACGTGATCAAAATGTGGATACTGGTTTGCAAATATCACAATTGGATTTTAAAAGCCTCTATCCGATTTAATACTTTTCACTGGAACATCTTGATTTAACAAGACAATCTGTCATTGATATACACTTTAGAGCCCGTGTAACCCGTCCGACTGGTCCACCAGTTGGTGGGGTACCTCCTATCCTTATCCCGAATTATAGAGCGGTTGCTGTCATTCTCAGTGATAAATCAATGCTACTTGAAGGTGTTGGAGGAAGAATGAGAATCATTGATGCACCAGTGGAAAATCTTTGAACGATTTTTCCATTGAATCGCTTTACAATTTAGAATCAATCTATTATGTATAATGTCATATAGTGTTATTAGTGTTGCGTTAACTTCCGGTCAAATCAAGAAATTGCAATCCAAATCAGCTAAGCAATGTGGAACCACTATCACGCTGAAACCTCATCAAATGAATGGCGGTGCAAATAAATTATCACTGACAACTCGTCAAATAAAACATTTCAATGATGCACTAGTAGCAAAAAAGGGTGTCCAGATTACTCTTTCTGCGGCTGCTATCAAAAGCATGATTAAAACAGGCGGTATATTCCCGTTGTTAGCTGCGATTCCAGCATTGATTGCGGCAGCAGCCCCAGCGGTGGCTAAAGCGGCAGCGTTAGGAGCCATTGGTACCGCGGCAGGAATGGCACTAAAGAAGGCAACTGGACAAGGATATAAAAAAAAGGGAAAGGGTCTAAGACTACCAGGAACCCCGTATTCGTGGTACAGCGGAAAGGGTCCAAGACTACCAGGAACCCCGTATTCATGGTACAGCGGAAAAGGCCTGAGACTAGGACCGGTTTATTAGTTGGAGAGTCTTTGATTGAGGAACCGATGGTTCCTGTGTCCAATTTTGATTTAATGGATGCCGCTAAAAAACTAGCGATTAAAAATTTCAGAGGTGTCTTTATGAAGGATCAGTTGCCGGCACAACCAAACAACACTGAAACCGGAATCATTAATTTAAATAACAGCACCGGACCCGGAACTCACTGGGTTGCATACGCTATTGATCCACGTGGGATTGTCTATTTTGATTCATATGGATTAGCCCCACCAAAAGAGTTTATGCGGTATATAAAAACTTTTCCAATGAAGACTTGGTATTCTACGCTACCAACACAACAAATGAATGATCCACCAATATGTGGCAGTGAAGTATTAAATGTCCTTAACGCTATTTCTAACTCCTTGGGTAACCCAAGGGGAAAACCACCACATGTTGTCGTAAATGAATACACTAGTAATCACTGGCAACGACGAAGTCATCAAAAACGATTTTAGAGAGATAAAGAGTTTTACAATAACAATGATTGATATTTGGGGAAGACCTCTGAAACCCAAACCCGATGACACTGCGACGGGTGATATAAAAAAAATAATCGAAGATGAAATCGCTGAGACGTTGAACTTAACAAGTGTTGACCCGAATGAAATAGTTGTATTTCAAGATCTCCAGGGTAAATTGAAAACCAGTAATATATCCGTAAATGACATTTTGATACGGCAGCGCGACGCCGCTGAAAACTCTATTGCGCTGTATTCCAGCGGTGGACGACTTAAAACCAGTAATATATCCACGGATGACATTTTAACACGACAACGCGACGTCGCTGAAGACTCTATTGCACTGTATTCCAGCGACGGACGACTTAAAACCAGTAATATATCCGCGGATAACATTTTGATACGGCAGCGCGCCGCCGCCGAAAACTCTATTGCGCTGTATTCCAAGGATGGACAACTTAAACCAGGCGCACTTGTGTCTACAATCACCGACGCGACTGACGCCCACGGCCGTGAGCTGGATGATCATATACGAGGTTATAATGCTTTTCGAAGAAATATCGTTAGTAAGTTCTTTGGAACCCCACCTGTGGTTGGCATGACTCTCACTGAAATTAAAAACTTTTTATCACTTTTCTTTTTTAACAAGGAGGCGGGGAGGATGATGAATGAAAATGAAATCAAGGCAAATTATCTCGATATTTCTAAACTAATAGAAAATCTTGAAAATGTAAGGATTCCGCACAAGGACATTAAAAATATCGTGTATACGACCGATCATGGAATCAAGAATTGGATAATAGACGATCCCCTGCCTTTTACTACCGTCGATCTCTTGTGGGGTGGGGAAGCGAAGGTTGATGGCATCTACAGGTTAACGTGGGCCTCTATTCATCAATTTAATCTGATCATGGACAATAGAACCTACTCTGGTGGCGTCGCGACGTTAATTATCGAGACTGGCAAAACACCACGCTTTCACTTCGTCGCAGTTGATAGCTCCACCATTAGATCAAAAATAGCCTGGTGTATAGAACTCGTAGATAATTTTTCCGGCTGAAGCAACTAGCAATTCCCGCTAATGATGGCGAATAATTGAAAACACTAGCGGGTTTAAAATAACAATGACATCATTGACGAAGTCAACGAAATCAATTGAACCGATAATAATCCTGTTGACAGAGTCAATGGAATCACAATCGCATCGATATCGCTATGATCAGATCAGAGAATTTCAAACTAGACTCAAAACCCTCGCCGAGGAGTATCAAATAAAAATTAAAAAATACTGACGAAGAATCACCGCAGTTGATGTTACTATGTACTCGTTGTTAGGCGTTCTCACTGGCGCCGGAATAATACTCGCATCGGTTACAATGATTGCCCCGGTCGTAGTTCCAATTTGCATTTCTGCGGCGGCTACAATCACGGGTATATCAACCGGGATCATAAAAAAGATATCATCATGCAGCCAGAGTAAACTGCAAGATTACTTAATTCAATTTAATGTTGTATCAACCGTGTACTCGCAATTATCCTCGATGATATCGTCGTCACTCGATAATACAATTATATCAGATGGCGAGTTCTCAGTGATGGTCGGTATTTATGATTCCGCGATATCGAAATTAGAGCGACAACAACAGTATAGCAACAATGACAACACCGATGGAATTAGAAAACACGAACCCAAAAAAAAGAATGATATCAATAACCTCAACGATATCGGATAGTGAGTTCTCAGTGATGGTCAGTATTTATGATTCCGCGATATCAAAATTAGAGCGACAACATGAGTATAGCAACGATGACAACACCGATGGAATTACTTCAACGAATAGTGGAGAACACGAACCCAGTACAAACAAGCATGATCTCAATAACATCAACGAATCCAGAATTCAGTGTGAATTTCCCCTCTCCGGTCCCAGTGAAGGAGATAGCGTTAGCAAAACTACGAGTGTATTACAGTTGGCCTAATATCAGATCGGTAGCATTCGGTGGTCAACAACCGAATAATTCACTGGTATTTGCGAGCAAGAATCGCGAAGACGGGACTCCAGACTGGAACGTTGTTTCAATACCAACAGGGTCCTACCAAATCGAACAAATCAATAATGAATTCGCGCGTAGAATAAAATCGATTACTGGAGCAGAATCAAAAATTGTTATAACGGTTCATGAGCCGACGCTATCATCCGCAATTGAAATAAGCACAGAAGGATACGTCGTAGATATCCATCAGAGTTCTATTAGAACCGTACTAGGATGGCCTGAATTACCACCAGGGGGAAAAACCGTTGATTTACCAGAACCACAAAAAACCGATTATATCACAGACAGGATAAAACCCAATAATCCAGTAAAAAGGTATAAAGATCACGAAATCACTATAGAGTTTTTTGGTATTGGATATCACTCAACTGGAAGTGAGAAGCCAGGGGAGAGAATAGAGGGATATCATTTTGTTAACGAACCTGAAATCATTAAAAATTTCACAGCATTGAATAATGATTTATCGCTGTTGTTAATATCTCTTAAATCCGGTATTCTTACCCGAGATGAATTTATCAGCGTCGTAGAAACATGCAATAAAATTATCGATGATATGGAAACATTTAATTTGAAAATTATTCAGGATATACTAGATGACAATAATCCCCTATCGAGAACAAAATTTGCAGAAAAATATAATTTCCCCGTCAAAGATATTCCAACATTCAAACTACCAGGATATAACGTACCGGAACTAAAAAAACTTCTCAGTGACACCATCGATGTTGGTTTTAAAATAATTCATGATGCATGGAAAAAAACAGCATCACCGGAAATAAAAATCCTCAAACATAATAATGATCCAAATGGTGGCGGCAGACATATCGCTCCGTTCAACGTGAATATATCCTCAGTGATTGCGCTCAATTTAGTATGTGATGTTATCGAAGGAAGCTATCAAATTAATCTCGAACGATCAAATCAAGCTCAGCAGGGATATATTCTTTATTCATTTGCACCAATAGCCCCTCCAGGATTTTTAATAATCGAGTCTCCGGTTAATCCAGTCTATATGCGGTGTCATAATGATTCATTAACCAGAATTAATTTCAAACTCACAGATCAGTCCAATAATCTAATTGATCTACAAGAGGAGGTGTTAGCGATTAGTCTGTTTGTGAGATCCTAAGGACTGGATCAAATATTCGGTTGAACTCGTAAATGATTTTCGTTAACCCATAGCAGCAGAGAGGGTGAATGACAACGACGTTGGCGTATATAAGGAAATCTTATTTTATCGAATAGACGCCATTTTTTTTACTATTTGGTAGAAGCCTCAGATTTCCGAATCGACGCTCGGAAATTTGTAGGGTTCACCCTCTCTGCTGCTGGATCAGAAAGTCGACCCATCTGAAAAAGAATTTCCTGATTTATTCTCAGCTTGTGCAGTTACCAGAGCTATGTAAAAGAAAGCTCTTGAGAATGAATTTGATAAGGCAAGTATTCCTTTAGCTGATGCATGTGTTGGTAAGGCTTTTGATGAGGTCACTTTCACTCCTTGTTCGGATCAATCTGGAGGTATTGATCATAGTGATCAGAGATCCTCTTTTAATTACTCATTCTCTTTATTCTAATCACGGTGATACACTTCAATCACTTGTCGTAGAATAGGAAAGAGTACATTAGATCTCTTGTTTGTTTCATAGAAATTTTACTGAAACTGAAGCCTCTGAAATACCAGTCTATTATTTCGTTAAAAATGGAATTCTTATGAGAATATGGAGACCTCTCGAGGTACCTGCTGGTGATGAGTTGTCAGTGAACTATCAAATTGTAGTTCCAACAACCTTACAGACAGGAAATACTTAGTTTGGCCCATGAAACTCCTTTGGCTGGTCATTTAGGGATTAATAAGATGTATAACAAGATCTTGACTCACTTTTATGGCCAGAAATCAAGAGATGTTGCCAAATATTGTAGATCTTGTCATACTTGTCAAATAGTAGGAAAACCCAATCGTAAGATAACTAAGGCTCATCTGCAACCTATTCCTGCATTTGACGAACCATTTAGTAGAATTATGGTAGACTGTGTTGGTCTCTCACCTAAGACCAAGTCAGGAGGTAACCAATACATGTTGCCCATTGTGTGCGTCAACAAGGTGTCCAGAGGCAATTCCTTTGAGGAATATAAAATCTAAAACAATAGTAAAACCTTTAATAAAGTGTTTTAAAACTCAATTTGGCCTTTACAAATTTGTCCAATCTGATCAAGGCTCAGACTTCATGTCTGGAATTTACCAACAAGATTTTTACGAATTAGGCATTCAACAATTCAAATATTCTGTCTATCACACTGAGATCCATGGGGCATTAGAAAGATTCCAACAGACTTTGAAAAAAATGATTCAATTTTGATATTGGTAAAGATTGGGATGAAGGCATTCATTAACTATTGTTTGCTGTTAGGGAATAAGTTCAAGGATTTCTAGTTTTAGTCATTTTGAACTAGTTTTTGGACACACTGTGTGTGGACCATTAAAGTTATTGAAAGAGAAACTTCTTTCTAATGAAGATATTTTAATTTATTTTCTTGATTATGTTTCCAATTTTAATCATAAGATGTCAAAGACTTGTGAGGTCGCAAGAGCACCTTACTCAATTGGAAATAAAGTCAAGATATGATAAAAACTCGAAGGAAAGGAGTTTTTAGCCTGCTGATAAGAGTCCTGTCTCTCTTGCCCATTCCACAAAATCCTCTTCAGGCCAAGTGTTATGGTCCCTACACAGTTGACAGGAAAGTGATTTAAATGTCACATAAACATGCTAAAAGAGTATATTGAAACAAATAGCCAGGTTAAACATGCAATAAATTTCGTTGTACCTGTCCCACTTAATGAAGATTTAAGTGAAGGAATATCATCAGATTCTACTAATATTGGAGTGACAAATCTTTGAAATTCAGAAATTTTGAAAGATCATGAACAGAAACTTTCACATTTGCAGGAGCAAGTAAGAAAAGACCTCAAACAGTTAATAATTGATTATGAGCCATTATCTTCAGATGTTCCTATAAGAGCAAACAAACATTTTCAGTGACGCTGAAATTGTAGATCCCAAACCCATGAAACAACACCCATACAGGATGAGCCCTCTCAAATAGGAATATCAGAAAAAAGAAATGCAGTATTTGCTGGAGAATGATTTCATAGAGTCCAGTGAAGTGACTGGGGTTCACCATGCATACTTGTTCCAAACCAGATAAAACATTCCATAAGTGTACTGATTATAGAAAGGTGAACAGTGTGACAAAGACAGATTCATTTCCATTACCAAGAATCGATGACGATATTAATAAGATCAAAAATGCTCAGTATGTCACCAAATTTGACTCTCTGAAAGAATAATTTTGGCAAATTCCACTAATGGAAAAAGCAAAGGAAATTTCAGCATTCGTGACTTCAGATGGACTTTACCAATATAAAGTAATGCCATTTAGAATGAAAGGGTCGCTAAGTACTTTTCAACGTCTTATAAACATGATCACCTCTGGTCTAGATGACTGTGTTGCTTACATTGATGATGTCATAATCTATAACGACACATGGAAAGAACAATTAGCAACAATTCAGAAATTCTTTGACACGACTCACCGATGCAAATTTAACAAATAATTTATTTAAAAGTGAGTTCTGCCGTGCTAGTGTAACATTTCTAAGATATAACATGGGACATGGACAAGTTAAACCTAAAGATGCTAAGGTCAAGGCTATCTCTGAATTCCCTGTGCCTGTTAATAAAAAGCCACTGATGTGATTTTTAGGTATGACTTGGTACTATCAGAAATTTTGTTCCAATTTTTATATAATTGCTTAACCCCTGACAAATTTATTGAGTAAGAAAAGCAAGTTCCTTGGACTGAAACTGTCAGGTAAAGTCATACCCTAAAGCTTGTCAGTTCTTACAGCTCCAAATTTAATCAACGGTAAAAAGAATGCTTTATCATATAAATCTTTCTTTCTTTATGGGGGAAAGTGTTACATATATCAGATTTTATACTTTTTTTGTTTTAATTTAATATTGTTTGTCATTTTAAGTCCCTTTTATTTTTCATTACATTTTTTTATAATGTAAATTTATTCACTAGTGTTTTTTCAGAAAATTGGTTTACCTGAATTTTCTTTTGCAATCAAGTAATGTTGACCTAGATCCTGACCTTGATTCAAAGTTAGTGGAGATCTCATAGACAAATTTTATTTATATTTTAAAATGATTGGTTGTTGTCAAGGTCAAGATGGTTACTACTCAAAAAATCAAAAACTGCATATTAGAATAGAATATAATCTTTGTTTTAGTGAATTAAAGTTAGTTTAGGGCTTTACAAATGACGTTAAGTCATTTTCTTTTGTTGTAGCAAAGTTTTTGAATTCATGTAAACTATTTTTCACTTCACTTCGATTTTAAAGGATTAATTTGTATATCTGGAAATATTTGATGTTTTCATACAGAATTCTTGGACAAAGACAGTTTATCAAAATTTTATTTGGATTTCCAACACCAGAGTCTTAAATATTGTGTTTTTACCAGGAACTGTAGATAAGAACAAAACAAACTTCAGTATATGTCGTCTTTCATCTTGGATTTTCCTACAGGACTCAAACTTGAATCTATTAGAACATTTCATTACTAGGACTAGTTTATTAGAGCTTAGACTCCTAACACTTAGAAGCTGAATTGACTTTTATGCACAAGGAATCATTGAAAGCCTGGCTGTTACAGGCGAAATTTGCATCTTTTTTAAAAAAATAAAAAAATAGGTTAAATTATTTACATATATAAGAAGGAGCAATGTATTTATTATTACATAAATCCATTAGGATGCTTTAAATTCATGAAAACCCAAATATGATCTGCACAATAAAGATAAGCTGTAGTAGGGTTTAAAACCATTTTCAGCACAAGATAGGCTATACATGGCGGCCAGTATTAATGGTGGAGGAAGAACCCGAGAAAACCTTGGAAAGAACCACCAACACACGAGAAGCTACTGGCAAGCTTTCTCACATACCCACATTGGCTGAATCCGAGACTCAAACCCATGCAGAGGTGACATGGCAGTGATCCATAACGGAGAGTGCTTTAGACCACTCGGCCAATCTGGGCTCCCATACAATAAAGATATATTTATATCGGTTGGAATTGTCCTATATATAATATTTTGCTATAAACAAAGATTAATCAGAGTTTGACACTAAGTTTTTTAAGTAGGAAACCTGCAGGACTTCGTATATTTAAAAACTAGTGTTTTTTTGGACTCGTATAGAAAGTCCCTTTCATTTACAGTTATACTTACAGAAAAAAATTATAATCTATGCAATAAAAAAAAAACAAGCAAATAAAGTTGTTTTTTTATTACAATTTAGACTATATTCATTACCAGTTTATATGCTTTGTTTTGTTATGCTGACAAATCTGGTGTGTGGTATTTATTATCATCAGCATAATCATCATTGTTATCAGCAGCATCAATTTTACTGATGCACCATCCATTTCCATTGCAACAATTTTTTACATCCATTCATTCCCAGAAAATGCTCTGAAATAAGGCCCACTATAGTACAACTGATGGCTTCACTGTCTACCTTGGGTACATTTTATATACCAATAAAATGAGTCTAAACCTAAGAAGAAATACAAAATTAATGAATTAATAATATTAAACTAGAATGAATCTAAAGTTAAACTGGTTTCACTCTACATCTGGCACAATTTTCTTTAAAAACACAGAATGGTTTACTAACTAACTACATGATTAATACAATTAATCAGTTAGGAATATATCAATTTTGATGAAATCAGTCAGTTTTTTTCAAAATGGGTCATACATGTAAAAGTTGCAATAAATTGCAAATATAGAAAATACACTTATGCTATTCTTATACAGCAGTCTTTTTTAATAAAGAATATTCTGAAATTTAAAAAGTGAAATTAAAGAGATAATAATTGTATTGATTTTTTTGTATTTTATTTTTGAATGTAGCAACAAACCAAAATATATATGCAGTCTCAGGAAACCGTGAAAAGAGATAATAATTTAATTGTTTTTTTGTATTTTAATTTTCAATGTAGAAAAAAGCATAATATATATGCAGTCTCAGAAAACTGTGAAAAGAGATGATAATAATTTTATTGCTTTTTTGTATTTTAATTTTTAATGTAGAAAAAAGCATAGTATATATGCAGTCTCAGAAAACCGTGAAAAAATAAGTATACTGATTATGCCAAAAGCTTATTGGATGTATGAATTGATATGGTCCTGTTCTGACCCTACAAGTATCAACAGTAGCCCTGATAAATTTCTAACAGTATTTGTCTGTCTGGTGGGTACTGCCCATTTCCAAAACCTTGTCCAACTCACATAATTTCATGCAACATGTGGGTATTCATGTTTCATACACACATATTTTGAGTTTCTTGTCTTATTTTTGGGAGGCAGCGGAAATCTCCACATTTTTCAAACACGTGAAACCACATAACAAAAAGTAAATCGCCTACAATGCTTCATCTCTTGTATGTTTAACAAAATAAGCATCAAAACAATTTACAGTGAGAATCCAAATGACAATGATAATTTGGATTAAATGACGTATGCATGATATTGTTTTGTTTCAACTTTGTTTCACATTTGATACGAGGGTGAATGACATGGGCCATAACTCTTGTCAAAAAAGAGACAAAACATAGAGATACATCTAGGTGTGAGGGCCAATGTTCTTACCAAATTCCATCATAATAAATTGAATGGTTCTTGGTCTATAACTGATTACAAGCATCATCGTATGTAAAACATGAAGCTGACTGACAAGGGACATATCTCTGTCCAAAATTGTATAATTGAGAGAAAACCAATAATCTATAATATATATAAAAAAAATTGTTCCTATGGAATTCCATCAGATTATGTTAAATTATTCTTACATCTGTTGAGAGACATCTCCAATCCATAAGCTGGAATTGTTTTGTAATCCAGCCAAATATCTATCATTGCCTTTTCAATACAACCAAATATCATTAACTGCTTTTAAGTACAGCCTGATGATGAAGGTTATGTATAATATAACCACTGTGTTGTGAAATTTTAAAACAAATCATCAACTTCAATATTATCACATTTCACTCAAATTTTCTGCCTCTTAAAAATCAAATCAAATTGAGACTATGAACTTTTCCATGACAAAGTTTTTTTTATTTCTCAGAAAGCATGACTCGAAAAAAATATCCCAATTCTGAAATGTTATCATACAAACTTTGTAGCTATCGAGAGTATTTTTGTAAAATCCCCTTCCTTGTTACGCAGACAAGAGGGAATGGGTACCCGGATTCTTGTTCCTGTGGGAGTTCCATTATCCTCTACCAACACAATGTTATTGCTGTCAAACCTTGGAACATTTTCTCTTTGTTTCTGTCGAAGACCAACAATATAGGCACGTTTCTTTTCACCCATAATTGCCACTAAAACTTTGTCGCCCAAGTATCCAACACCCTTTTTGGTGTAAATGTGAATGACTCTGGCAGGTTTTGAAGCTAATTCTGCTTTTCGTCCCAGCATACTGTTATCAACTACTTTCATTCTGGACAGTTTTATAATCTGATTCAAACAAGGACTTGTGCTGAAAATATACAAATCCATTGAGATAAAGAAATACAGAACTCATGAAAAATTGTCTTTATTACTTGTCCCTGGGACAAGTGTTACAACAATTACTCATCCCTGTCCTCATTTTACTCATTACAGCACTATTTTAAAAAAATGATGCTTATATTATTAATAAAAAAAAGGTTACCCAATTTAAGCATGATTCTTAATGGGTCAAAATCAAGAAATTATCATGTTCATAGTGAAGACAGCAGGTTTAAAACACCTGTAATAATAATAATAATAATGATAATAATAATAATAATAATAATGACTTAGTATAGCACCTAATTTCTAGAAGCTCTAAGCACTTTACAACATCTATGAATAAATAAATGAATAAAAATACAAAAACACACATTATGAAATTGAAAAGAAAAAACAAATGCTGAAATATTTAAGGTAGGAATCATTTTTAGGTTTTTAAGTTTGTTCTTGCAGTCGAAAAAAGTGAGTTTTAAGAAAACTCTTGAAAGGGATAACTGTGTCTTTGTGTCTAATTTCAATGGGCAATCCATTCCATGTCGCTGGGCCCTGGTATGCAAAAGAACCTTGTCCATGGCATATGACTTCGTTTTCATAGTCGGAATAATGAGTATACAATTGTCAGAAGAGGACCGTAAATATCTTGTTGGTGTGTATACATGGGTGAGGCCAGATAGGTATGCTGGACTGCAGTCCATCAGTGAAACGTAGCACAGAGAACAAATTTTGGGTTGATATATGATATAGCCACCAGTGTCTATAAATAGCTGTTAAAATCCCATCCACCCACCCACACCCAGAATATTTTGACAATTAATTTGTAAGCCACCAGTAGAAATGACAGTATTGCTCTAACCACTAGGCCACCGGAGCGGTGAAAACAAAATGTCAAATAAAAAGTTTATATAAAGGTAAAGCCAAAATAAAACATAATAAAGACAAATATAAGCCTATGGCTGGGCATGAACTGTCTGATGATACATTTACACAAAAATATGAACCATAATAACTTTACATTATCAGTCAACATTGCTGGAGTAGTAATGATTGATATCTATATAAACTAGAGAAGACACTAGGGAAATATATACAATCAAAGTGTCAATGATCTGCTTTAAGTTTTCTTTCTTTATATGAACCCACACCCTACCCCCAATAGTTTTTCTTTCTTTATATGAACCCCCACCCCACCCCCGATTCTTAACATACTAATGCATTAAAAGTAAACAAACTGTACAATAATCCTGTTACAATCATTAGTGTGTAACCTACTGTGCATGCTACACCTGTAGGTCTATTGCAAATCCCATCACAGCTGATAATTTAAAGCTAGGCAATAAAATAATTCATGAAATTGAAGCAAAATGAACAATGATACTAATGAATAATGTTTATTTGAGAGTTATATTTTTTCTTTATTCAAACCTTTGGATAGATACGAGTTATTCATCATGTAACAAAAATTGGGAAGTAAGTGGGAAACAAATAAATGGTGTGAAAAAATTATTTATATATCAAGGAAAAGTCAAACAAAATTTTTTCTTCAATTTACAGCATCATATTAGAATATTTAAGAAGATATCATGAGTATGTATGTGTTTCAAATAGATAAAAAAAATGGAATTTGGTATTTTAATACTAAGAATGTTAAAATAAACAGTAATTATTGCTATGTTCATATAATGTGCATTCTCCATAAGAGAGCCTCAAGCGAGAATATTCCTTGTCTAATGAATCCCCCTCTATAAATAGATCATTCTTTTTATTATTATTATTATTATTATTATTATTATTATTATTATTATTATTATTATTTCTTTCCTGGATTCAGTGCTGATTTCATAACTTCAATGTATGGGTGTGCTCCACATTATTATTCATATGATCCTGCTTGACTGAATGCCAATGTATTGGAAACGATTAGAATAAAACTAAATGCAATGTAAATGTGACCAGGTAATGAAAAAATACATGAAGATTGTATTTCTTACCATTATTTCAGTTTAACAGACTGTTTTAGTCAACATTAGTGAACTGGGCTGCTTTTTCCTTTACTGCTTGAACATAATTCCTCAATATGCCTTTTCTCTATTTAACTGCTTCTCATCCAAATATTCCAATAATTATTTTCTAAAGTATGCATCAAAATGCAACCAAAGCAGAGGGAGAAAAAACATAAATGGCAGCTACAAATAATAAACAACATCTGAATGTAAATTTTATTTTTAAAAAACAAAATGGCAGCTGGTCTAAGTTATGCATTTTGCCTTCATTTTTCTGCTCATTAGTGACGAGTGCAAAAGAGAACATGTAAAAACTTTGCATACATGTTAGATGGTTACAAATGTATCTTCTGTCAAAAAATCAAATGTGTTCTCGAATGCACTATTAGTTATCTGAGGAATTCAAAGAGGTGGAAATCTGAAAAACTTCAAGCTTTTGATTGAACACTACTTCATTTGCAGCTGATATATAGGGGATATGGAATAGCCATAACAAACATTCTTATAGACATTTTACTTTGTGATTAATTTGGGGGTCAAAATCAGACCTTATCTTACCTTCATTTTAACTAAACTTTTGTCCCATAGCAAAAGGGGCAAGTGGTCAAAGTGTCTCAGCTTCATGCAAAGTATGATAGAATTAATAATTAAGATTCTGAATACATAAACAAATGAACAACCTTCAACCTAAGCTTTAATTTCTTTTCAATGAATGTCGTCTTGATCCTAGTGGCAATGGAGCAAGCATGTCTTAGAATGAGTTGTCTCCTCTTCATCCCTATTAATACTAGGTATGCTGAGTATCAATCGTGGGTTTTACAAAATATTTGTAAATTTAAATCTTTGACTAAGATGTTCTTAAAGCTTCTACAACTATCACCATGAGCCTATAGTCAAAAAGGCAAGCAAGCGAGTCAATGAGTTAATTATTTTAACTTCTTAATGATTCATGCCAAGTGTGATGAGAATCTTTGATAGGTTTTAGGAAAAACTCTAACCAAAACTTGAACAAATTGTTGCCACCACCACCATTTAAAGTGACTTTGTCTTACTTCATACTAATGTGGGCAATAAATAATGAAATAAAGAATATTTGAGCAACTCAGCTTTTGTAGAGAACACAATGGTAGAGCATGACAAGTGATACCACCTATTTTGTGACATTTGCTAATGCAGGTAAGAAAGTTTGTGGTTACCGGTACATATGTTTTATGGCACTGTAATGGCTTTTTGTTAAAGCTAAAGCCCCTTTCTTGACTTAAGATTTTCATTTTGGTCTTCCGCCCATTATCTTAGGTGCCCTTGGGATCAATGGTGGCACCAGAAATCACCATAATCTGGCACCCAAGAAGATATTGTATTTTAGATTGTGTTTTTGTTTCATTTAAAAAACACATTTTGTGATTAAAAATTCCAAGGTTTTTCCAGTCAAGGTGTTACTGTGTAGACTATCTCCTGAGAACTACTGCAACATGATTTCAATGTAGAAGTGAGGACAAACAACAGAACCATGAGAGCCTGTGTAAAAGTGAAGACAAACAACATAACCATGAAAGCCTGTGTATAAGTAAGGACATTAACACAACCATGAGAGCCAGTGTAGAAGTGAGGACAAACAACAGAACCATTAAAGCCCAAGTAGAAGCGAGGACAAACAATAGAATTATGAGAGCCTGTGTAGAAGTGAGGACAAACAACAGAACGATGAGAGCCTGAGATCACTCACCTGACTTGCATCTGCCTACAAGCCAAACAAAAGCAACTGGCCATCATATTTCTTTCCTTACTGTTGACTGAATATGTAAAGGATAAAAATGTTTTAAGGTTCCTTTTGTTTTTACACATATTATGGTATATAAATGTCATTTGTCCAACAGTGAAAGGCCTTTTATTACATGATCTTTTCTGTTAAAGTACTGTTTTCAATACTCTCACATTGCACCAACATGTCATGAACATATGCTAGGCCAAATATCTTGAGCTGAGATGCATCAGCTCCATTCGCAAATATCTCTCAGTTGATGCCACTAAAACAGATGTGTGTTCATTAGTACTTTCAAGACTGGACTACTGTAACGCAACTCTGTCTGGTTCGTCTCAATATCTACTCCAGAAACTTCAAAACACAGCTGCTCAGATTATCAGAGTACCACAATGAGAGCACACCTCCCCAATGCTTCATACCCTACACTGGCTGTCCATTCGATTCAGAATCAAACACCAAATTTGTTCTTTGCTAAGTTTCAATGACAGACTTTAGTCCAACATACCTATCTCACATCACCCATGTGTACACACCAGCAAAATACTTACACTCCTCTTTTGACTCATTAATCCATCTATGAAAACGAAGTCATATGGACGTTCTTTTGCACATACGGGTCCAGCAATGTGGAATGAATTGCCCATTGAAATTAGACACAAAGACACAGTTATCGCTTTCAAGAGTGCTCTTAAAACTCACCTTTTTTGACTGTAAGAACAAACTTAAAGACCTATTAATGTGTCCTACCTTAAATATTTTCAGCAATTTTTATGTTTTCTAATTTCATGGTGTTTTGTTTTTTTGTAGTCATATCATTATAGATGTTGTAAAGCATAAAAGTCCTCATTATTGTTATTATTATTATTATTATTATTATTAAAGATGGTCAAATTGTGCTGAGGATTTGTTTCTTTTATATAATATTGTCTAAATATTTTTATTATTATTTATGGCAGTGATAGTTTCCGAAAGATCAGCACCACTTGAACAGTTTGAAAGACCTTCATCGCACAGTACATTCTCTCAAATTTGGTAAAATTCCATTCCATGAGTTTTGTGAAAGTACTATTCAAGATTTCTCTATTAATAAGAGTGGTCATACTTGAACTACTGGCTTTATTTGTATCAGACTGAAAGCTCTTAATATCACAAAGCTTGTGTCAAATTTGGGCCAATTCTCTTCAGTATCTTTTAGTGATGGGAATCAGTCAGAAATTAATAATCGATAATCGGTTCCCCTAAACCAACTGATCATCGATTATAATCGGTTACCAAGAGAAAATTTTAATTTTTGTTAAACAGTTATATCTTTGATCAAGAGTTCAATATGTTTATAAATGTACAGGGGTAATCTCTTTTAATGACATGTATACTTTAACCTGACAATAATATTACATTGTGTGTTCACAATCGATTATCTCCTCAACCAAATGATTATCGATTATAATCAATAATCGGAACAATGCTAGTATTTTTAATAAAAAAGATTAAAAACATTTTTCTAGTTTTAGTAACTGGTGCCATATTTGATGAGAGAGAAAGCATCAATTATTTGTAGAAATCTTTAAAAGTCCTTAATGCCAGGATGTTTTCTGTCAAATTTGGTCACCAGTAAATTCTGATAAGTGGTCTCAAATTTATTGCTTAGAGATGCTTCTATTTTTATTAAAGGACCATATTTCATAACAAAATGCAATTATGTGCAAAAATTTGAAATAAATTCTATTTCAGATCAAGTGGTTAAAACATTTTTAGTACTGTCAGTTACATTAAATAACAGAATGGAATCATTGGTACCAATCGGAAAGCATTTAAACTAGGAAGCTTTCTATCATTTGGTAGAATTCTGTTCAGTAGCTAATGACAAGTCATTTTAAGTTTTTTTTTTATTTTTATGGAGGACTGGCATTACTTTATTAATTTTGAAAGCCCTATAGGCCCAATATTCCAGGATGCATTTCTGTCAAATTTGCTCTAATTCTGTTGAAGGCTAAGACAATGGGTGAAGGAGAGTGTGTGTGTGTGTGTGTGTGTGTGTGTGTGTGTGTGTGTGATTTGGAGTTTTAACACAGCTTTAACAATTTTCCAGTCATATTGTTACATTGTCTGCAGTAATGTCTAGCACTGGGGCATCATGCAGTCAACATGTAGCATCATGTCCCACCCAGTCTCATTGTCCTGACACCAGGCCGACCAATCCTAACTCTAACCTCTTCATGCTGAGCGCCTAGCGAGGTACTTGTTAATACCCTTTTTTACAAGTCTTTGGTATGACTCGTACGGGGGTTCAGACCTGCAATCTCATGCATCTGAGGCTTATCTCTAACCACCAGGCCACTGGAGCAGTTCAGTAGGTGAAGGATCATGGTAAGTTAACCTGCCCTTAATGCCATGTGATTTAAAAAAGAAATTCTTTGGGAAGATGCATGCAATGAATAATCTGGTATTAAATTAATAAAATATTAGTGTAATGGAAAAAATATTCCTGATCAAAGGGCTATGCAGACAAGAACTGAAGATTAAAGTTAGATGTCAGAGCAAGATCCGGAGCAGAAAGTGCCACAGCACAGTCCATTTCGGTGAAACAAATCAATCACGCTAGTATTTTGATAAACACATATGTGGTGACTACTTGTAAAATTCTTCCACCAATCAATCTAGTTGGAGATTTGAGGTTTAAAACATTTCTTCCAATGTTTTCCCTTAAAAGTAACAATTATTATAATGCCAGGTACTGTATTCTCAAAACATTTTGAGCCACACTCAAAGTTCCGAAAAGCTGACAGTCTATAACTTAATTGGATAAAAGCTCAAGTCCAAGAACTTTCAGATTTGCCATAACTTGGGTTCCCTTATAAACCTGTCTAATTTCCATGACTGCAGTGCACATTTAATTTTGGTATCTTGAGCTTGCTCAAAAATAGTTTCAAGAATACTGGGCCAGTCATGGAGATTTTAAAGTATGAGACTTGAGTTTCCACTATCAACCCAAACTCTAAGTTCCAGAACTGTATGATTTGCAAGTTTGAATACTTTTTATAAAGATGAAGAGTCTAGAGAACCCTTAGTCCATTAAACTAAGTAAAAATCCTGAAAGCAATTACCTGAAACTCTGTATGGGAAAAGCTGACACACAGGCATTAGGTCCCTTGAACAGCAGCACACCTGCTTGAGCAATCTTGTTCATCTTGGGCACATGAAATAATTCACCTGCTATGTGAAGACATGCATAATAACTTTATATTAATGCGCTGAAATAGGTGTTACATGTATTTAATAATAACAGATATATAACCTTTTAGATGGATTGGATCTCTGTCATTGTTCAATACAAGTTAACAGCAGCAATATGAAACAGTGATATAACAAAATATTGTGGTGTAAATATATGCATATATTGTACATGTAAATCATATGCCCCCACATAAGACCAAAAGTCTAGTAAAGAAAAGTAAAAAAAAGTAAAAATTTGAACATGAGTATTATCACTATCACTGTTTAACAGTTTGTAATTTTGGGGCATAAACCATTTTTTCAATCAGTGAACCTGACCTTTGATCTTAAAGACCTAAAACTGGATACACTTGTTTCTTAACACCAAGTTCAAGCAGTGATGCTTACCTAAAAATGTAACGAGTTACAGATAGTATAAAATTCATGATGTTGTGTGGATCGAACTATATGGTAGCTTCCCATGATATCGTGGGTTTTATGATATCGTGGCATTTTAAATTTTCTGTATTTTTTCTGCATAGTGCCACTAATCGTATACTTATATACACTATATGACTTGAGTTAATAGTTCCGCATCATCAGCTGATTTTTGGACAATTTCAGGATTACTGAGTATACTATTTTAAAACTGTACCCATTAATTTCACTGTTTAAAAATAATTGATATATCCATTGTTCTTAAATAGAATTTACATATTCTTAAAATCGCTATCACTTTAATAAATCAGTTAACAAGTTTGTTATCACATAGCATCCATTGATGCTATGCAAAAGTTAGAACACATGATTACCATATTTGTCAAGAACCAAGATATTGAATCTATGGTAGCAAATAAGAGTCTAATTGTAAAGTATTGACAGATGTTGCTTTCTGGTAGTGTTTGCAATTGACAGATGTAAACTTAAAAAAATTCTTGTACACAATTTATTACTTTTCACTGGAACACTAAGCTGTTTAAACAATCTGAGGTTGACATGTATTTTAATGCACATGTTGGTGGTCCATTCTCAGCAAGAATACCAGTGCTATGCTCACTCACGCATAGATACATTTCTTTACTTCTGTCCGCTACGTTTCTATTGGACAGCTCAGGTGGCAGAATGATAGTCTTGTAAGTAGCATACGTTTTTCAAGCTGATTTACACTTTGTGCAATATATGCATCAAGTTTCCAACATTAGGACAAGTTTATGCCACTGTCAGTGTCTGAGTAAGGCCTTCCAGGGACCTAAGCAATGAACATGGTATGGTGTCGCCTTCCCTTTCTACAAAATGTGAAACTATAAAACAAGCAATATTTCAAGCTAAAAAACATACATACATAATGAAGTAGTCGTATAAAATTCAGTTCTAATACCAAAAATTAATCTGAATTTGTTCTGGTACTACCGTTGGTGCTACAAGCACGTATTTAATGTGCTTAATGAGTAATCCAGCACTGGCAATCGCAGAAATATTTTTACAATATTACCACTATCACAGAGTAACTCCCCTTGCATAACTTGGAATATACATGCTGCTTGTTTACTGATAGTTTCCCGCATTCATCTGATTTAAACTGGATATTAAATACATTTTAATATATAGCAAAGAACAACAAATATAAATAGAGAATATCTTGAAGATTAGTGTCGATTGCAAACTTGAAGACCCACGATATCATAGTAGTAAACGTATTCCGATAGAGGTCATTACCGAAAAATAAGATATACATAGACGTGTTTAATTTTAACCATATAACACTTGATTATTAGAATGTTACATTGTGCTATCACCGTATAAATAGCGGCATTTATGCATGCAAATTAGCATTTTTTTTACCCCTAGTTCTTACCAAATTGTTAGTACGGAACGACAGCTTACTTTCAAAAAAGACCTTTACCTAGCATTACTTCCCTTGCTAAAAAAAAATGGAAATTAGGTAACCACATCTGATGTCATTAGTTTACGCGCGGAATGTTGCGGCAGTAAACATGTCCGGCATTAACAAAGTTTCGTATTACTTACAGTATTTTTTATTTTTAATTAAAAGATTTTTTAAAATATATTACAAAATTATTAAGTTTTGGACAGAAAGAAAATGTATTCTTCAAAAACTGCAGTTATATTTTTAAGATTGAAACTTTAAATTGAATTGAGGGAAGATAAATGGAAAATGTTTCATTACGTATATCATCGTTTGAGTAAAATGATTATGTCTGCGTAAAACTGGTAAAAAAGATTTAGTATGGGTTAAATCGTATTTAAACGATAAAAATATGGGTTACTTGGGAGAAAAGGAGGAGATAGGGCAGAAGCGTAGCTAGAGTGTTTGGCGCCCGGGGACAATATTCATTCCCCCCCCCCCCCACTTCAACTCTGAAACACATTTTTTTTTCATCAATAAAATCACCATTACCCGTTACAACCTATTTCAAAGCCCATTTTGGCGCCTCCACTAGTATGGCGCCCGGGGACATATGTACCCCCCCCTGCCCCCCCCCCCCCCCCCCCCCCCCCCCCACCCCCCCCCCCCCCCCCCCCCAGCTACGCCTCTGAGATAGGGCACATCGGAATACCCATTATCTCTATATGTGATATATATATAATATATATATATATATATATATATATATATATATATATATATATATATAATATATATATATATATATATGTATATATATATATATATATATATATATATATATATATATATATATATATATATATATATATATATATATATATATTATTATACAGAACAATAATAATCAGATGCATTTATGTACATTGCACTTCTAAAAAGTGTACACAGATATCCACATATCCATGTGCTGATATATCCTTACACATGATACTCCTGCAAAGTATACACATAAACACTATTAACTAGTGTTGCACAATGCAACCATTATACAATATTATAATTCAATTCAACATTTTCATATCTATAATATGACATTAATAAACACATGAGGTTACCACGAATTAACCAAAAGCGAATTAAAATATTAATTCTTTACATAAACATTGCCATATCTCAAAATATGCATGTAGATCAAACACTACAAATGAATCGAACCCAACAAATGGTAATTCTACGTACTAAAGTATACATACTGCAATAATTAAAGTACAATTACTTTGCCGTAATAGATTACACCAAATAGTCACTGACCTGTACTGAAGCTCTTTGTGATTCCCAGAATAACAAGTTTCCCGCCAATTTTGAATGACATCGGAGTAGATTATCTTCCCTTATACTTCCCTCAAAATTGTTTAGCGACTACTGCGTATAGTTCTCAAGATATTTGATTTAAGCTTGCTATTCTAATGTTGGCCACGCCTTGCTCAATTCCGAGTGGATGTTGTTTCACATAATTATTAGACACTGCTCCTCCCCAACAGTCTGTCAAGAGTGGGTGTACAACACCACCACTCCCACTTAATGTTCCTTTGATCCGAACACATTATTTCATCACTTACCTGTGTAGTATGTTCTGGCAATGTTATAAGGCGCCAGTCACGAGTTCCTATGGCCATGTCATATAACTGGCTTGACACCTCATTATTCGCAGAACTGACCTTCGTACATTTTATGACGCGAACTTATAGCCTCTGGGTATAGTATATACATGTTGCAATCTGTTTGTTTTTTTTCCTTACATCGTGACAACTTGGAACATGATGACCACATATGTAAATCCATGGATGATAAAAATAGTACAGTTTCCATACCTTAGATTCATGTAAATATTAAAAACTCCCAATTTCTCGACATTTAAAATGTTTAATTGTGAATGTTTATGGAATTTACTGGTGGTATTTGTGAATTTGTTGTCGGGCTCTTGTGATTATCGTAATGTAGGATATCATTGTATGGTAAAATATTGATAATATTTGACCTGAATATTACCTGCAAATGATCTAAAACGTGCCACTCGCGCTGACGAAGAACAAGCAAACAGGTAGGTAGATAAGAAAGGAATCAAATAGTCTGAAATGTTACGTATATCTGATTTGATATATGTTTGATATAATCTAGTTGTTTGTCAGTTTTAAATTCTTTTTTTTTCATTACATGATATTGTCATGTAAATTTTCTCACTAGAGATGATTTTTTTTATCCTTTGGTAAACAAACAATGTTGACATAGATCCTGACCTTTAATTCAAGGTTAGTGACATCAAGGTAAACAGTTTTTACTTTTAGTTTAAAACGATTGGTTGTTATCAATGTCAAGATGGGACTAGTGAATTAAGACGTAAAAAACCTTTTATCCTTAAAGTAAAATGATTGGTTCTCGTCATGGTCATGCTAGAAGTACGTGATATAAACGATCACATGACTCCTTTCCCTTCTTTTCTTGATTTCGCAGTTTGGGGATATATTTTTCTCCAAAATTGCGTATTAGAATATGATATAATCTTTGTTTTAATGAAATATAAGTTAGTTTTGGGCTTTTACAAATGACGTTAAGTCATTTTCTTTTTTTGCAGCCAGTTTTTAAATCAATGTCAATTTTTCTTCAATTAATTTTGATTTTAAATGATTAATTCGTTATCACTTGCCATATTTGATGTGCTTATACAGAATTCTTGGATAAAGATAGTTAATCCAAATTGTATACTGATTTCCAATACCTGAATGATAAATATTGTGTTTCTGCAAGGAACTGTATATAAGCACATAACAGACTTCAGCATATGTCGTCGTCTCCTATCTTGGATTTTCCAACAGGATCCAAACTTGAATCTATTAGAACATTCCTTTACTATGACTTTTGCAATTTAATTCGTGGATTATTCTTGAATTAGTTTTGGATTTGATTCTTAAAACTGTAAGATCTTTTTTCATTTTTGATTTTTTCCAGGGAAATTATTATTATTTGTTAAATTTTACAAAGCTTGTTTACACTTTTTCTGTGTTACTGTTTATTAGAGCGTAAACATCTTATAGTATGGATATCATTGTGTGTGTGTGTGTGTGTGTGTGTATGTGTGCGCGCGTGTATGTATGTATGTTGATGTAAGTTAATGCGTCTCAGCTTATGATATGCAGCCTTGCATATGTTCATAACATGTTGGTGAAATGCGAGTACTTTCGAGGGTAGCACTTACGTTTCGTAGTGACTTTGTGAATTTAATGTTGGTGTTGCTAATATTTATTGTTTGCGGTAAAGGATGTGAAGGAGAAAGTATTTGTGTTGTGATCAGAATGGCCTCAGTTTTATCATCATTCGTCTACAGCTTGTTACATGTCATCTATGATTTGGACATAAGGGAATGGGAATCACTAAAACTTGTTATTTTTTTATATAAAAAAATAATTGGGTACTCCATACGGAGATTAGAAAAACAAAATTAGGAAAAAAAGAGAGATAAAAATGCAATTAGGAAAAAAAATAACGATACAAGGAAAATACTATTAAACTTACTGAATTAAATATTAGAAGAGGGAAAACAAGGCAGGACAGTTTACAACATTATACAAAATAAAGCAAAAGGATTATATAAATGAGAAGAAAAAGAATAGGGGATTTTTAAAAAATACATTAAAAGATAAGAATGAGAAAGAAATACAAAGGAAAACAAATTAAAATACATACAAGAATACTAAAGATAACTCTACAGAACACAAACAATCCAACCAGAAGTAATAAAAGCCTATCTGGAAGGATTACAGTGTGAAGAAATAACATCAAAGCATAATGACCTATGTGACGATCTCATATCTAGAAACGAAATAATAGGGACTATACAATCACTAGCGAAGGGAATGTCCCCAGCAGGAGATGGACTCACTGCAGAATTCTATTTTAAAAATCGGCGATGAGTTGTCGCAAATTTTAGAATATCTTTATAACAATACTTTTAAAGAAAAAAGAAATCATGAAATGACAAAATCAATGAGAGAAGGGTTAATAATACTACTAAACAAATGGAAATGAGATAGGGAAGATTTAACAAATTGGAGGCCCATCTCAAAAATGGACTAAAATCCTGTATACAAATATAACTGCACAGATACAGGTAAATGGTGCAATTACGAAAACTTTTGATATTCAAAGATCAGTGAGACAAGGATGTCCACTATCTATGTTATTATATGTAATAGCAATTGAGATCTTGAGCATAAGAATAAGTCTTAATAAAGACATATTAGGTATCAAAATCCCTAATATAAGAGAAGAAATGAAAATCCTTCAACATGGCAGATGATTATACAAACTTTATAAGAGACCCACATTCTTTCAAACATCATACAAATAATTTGAAACTTTTAGAAAAGCATCGGGGTCCAAGATAAATCACGAAAAAACAGAAATATTAAAGATAGGAAACTGGAGGGACAACCACCCATGGTTACTGTCTCAGCTGACAAAGGCCACAGTCAAAGCTTTAGGAATTTACTAGAGAATAGGAAAAGAAAAAGAAAATTTCAAAATGAAAAAGAATATATAAATAAATCTGGATATCTGGGCAGAAGCGTAGCTAGGATATTTTGCGCCCGGGGACGAACTATAAATTTGGCGCCCCAGCCCCCTCCCCGTTTAATCACATTTTTATATTACATTGAATAAGGAAAACAATATAAATTTTAAAAAAACGTATTTAAAGAAGCAAATTTATAGAAATTATAGGACATGACCCACTCAGTCACTGTCGTAGACTGGTTTACATAGTCTACAAAAGATTTTTTTTTTTTATTTCACTGTCGCAAACTGGTCAATTACGCAATCAAAATCTGTTTTTTCCAATGTTAATAGAGTTTAAGCTATCATTGTTTTCTGCCACAATATCAAGTGCCTCACATATGCTGCTTTTTATCAACGCTCAACACGTGCAGACGGAACCAGATGTATGCAGAATCCGTATCTCGGCTGGCTGCAGTGGTTGGCAGGCAGCATCATCACTGTGGATGGCAGACGTATCAGATGACACGTCTGCTGAGCCGCTGCAGCGATCTTGTGAACGATTTATTACACTTGTTTACTTATTATAATGTAACGTTGTAAGCCTCATTTTGGCGCCCCTGTACCTTGGCGCCCGGGGACATATGTACCCCCTTGCCCCCCAGCTACGCCTCTGTATCTGGGCACTGACGCCACTAAGCCTAATGGAGCGGGCGCAAGTGGCAAATTCATAGATGTACTCAAACACCGATTTTATAATGAAATCAATAGACTTTAAAAACAGTTTTTAAAAAATTAGACAATGAACAAATACACTACATATGGGCACAAAAACACACTACTTAAAAACGTTATATAGGCAAGGGAAAAGCGGGGGGGGGGGGGGGGGGGGTTGCAGTACCACACCCAGTGTGAAAAAACCCCAAACAAACATTAAATAGATTTAAGACAATAAACACAGAACCAAAAACACCACGAGAGGGTCTATAAATATACTGGCTTGGGTTTACAATAAGAAACTGGGGAGACAGCTATAGGAACAATAAATTAACCCAATATATACATACACACATATATATATATATATATATATATATATATATATATATATATATATATAAACACACACACACACACACAAAGGCAATATCGGGAGATATAATAAATATTAGTCAAACTTACAGACAAAGACGGACTATGGGAAAATAGACAGAAGAAACGTCAAATGGATAAGAGAATCCACAACCAGTAAATTAAAAGCCAAATTGAACAAGAAAACTTGACAGTACATTGGGCGAGGGTATGGAAAAACTGGAACAAATTAGGATTACTAAAAATGTAAAGCCTCTCCTTCAAATACTTGCATAATGCGTGGTTGACAGGAGAGGTAGCAGTGAGACAGCATATGATCAGTATCGCCAAAATATCCACTGTGCAAAATGGCAACCAACTCTATAATACATGTTATAATGCACTGCAAATCTCTAGAAAAAGAACGAAATGACTTAATAAATTAAATTAAAAAGTATGGAAAATTTAGAAAAGAAAATTTTATTTTGGACGGGGATTTCAGTAAATATACTTTATACACAATAACTAGCTATATCACACATGCCATGCTATCTTGCGAGCAAATGCTTACAATAAGGAAATAAGAACCTAGAAGAAGAATTTTAACATTATACTTTTTACTCTAAAAACTTTTTTATTTAAAATCACGATAAGGAAGGGGTTGGGCAGGGAAACAGGGACCCTTAATGGGCAACGTACATAATGATAACGTCATAGGGATACGTCACATGGCGCCAAGCGAAGTTGACAGGCCTGTAAAAGAGTGTGGAAAGCCTCATTTAGTGAAAGGTAACAAACAACCAGAAATACTAACACGTATTTACTTACGATATTACTCTCTTATTGTGATTTAATACACTTTTTCTGACTTTGTGAAGCTCCCGTCTCCACAAAGAACCCGTCTAACGGTACTTAAAAAAAGAAAATTATTTTGGATTTTTTTTTTAAATAGTTAAAGAAATAAATAATTTAGAGTCCACCCAACACAATTGGGGAGAAGTACAATTTAAATTTTTAAAAATGTAAATGTACGGACCTCCGCTCCACTTCAAATTAATAAAATTAATACACTAAAAAATGCTACAGAATGATCCAATTTGAAAGATCAACTAATAGAGTACGACTGGGAATATCTGAAAGAACTAAAAAGGCTATCCCCACAAAGAAACTATATATATATATATATATATATATATATATATATATATATATATATATATATATATATATATATATAAGTAGCAATATAAAGATTTTCAAGATATACGCTTTGGCGGTCATGTTCGATGTCGCTGTTGCACCATTTTTCCTTAGTACCAGCAAGGTATCATAAAATGTTTTCTATGTCGATAGCGACATAAATATTTGCAAGTGTCATATTAGACATCAGATCGGCACTATTTCCATTCAGGACCAGTTGGACTCCATCATAAATCTTTTAGCAAAACTCCGATGTTGGCATGACCACTCTTTCAGGAGGAGAAGTCATAACAAGAGTTTTAAAATGTCCCGTCTGCACTATTTTCATTTATGCCCAAATAGAGAATACGCTAAATTGTGTTCAAGTTTTCTTGGCAATCCTTCAAGTAGTTAAACAGGAATATCGATAACGAACTTGTGCAAAAGCAAGGACGGACGATGGACAGAAAACCATCTCATTAGCTCCTTTCAACTTCTGGACTATGACCAGAAGAGCGAAATAAATGGGAAATTATTCCCTGAAGACAATCAGCTCTGCTATATATAGATATTGCTATGGCTACATTTTATTTTGTGAATGTAAAATTATACTATTCATAAACTTCATCACAGATGCATTTGTAGTTTTTATTTTATTTATATAATCCCAAGTATGTAAAGAAATTAAACTATATAATTTTAATGTAGAATTTCATCATTCAAATATATATATATATATATATATATATATATATATATATATATATATATATATATATATATATATATATATGGACCTCAAAGTGAATATTCCCTCATAAATGGTTTGCATTCTGATTTAATTTTGTGAAACTGTATTGACAGAACATTAAATGATCACCAAAGCATACGAGAAATAATCAAGTATACTACAAATCAATATATACTGGATTAAACTTCATAGAATTAAGGCACACTAGATAACGATGTCCTACTGAAGCACACAAGGCGGTCCAGCATCAGGTGAAACTGGGTTCATTGGGTTAGCGTTTCTTGCTCCAGTGCTGATCTTCTGACGACGATGTTTTCGTGAAACACCCTCCCCAGTTTGGCCCAGCAGAAAACCAAATGGGTTCAGCAATCCCAATTCGTCAACCATTGCATCGTTGATAGAATAATCAACATCTTCACCAAGGTCTTGGTCCTCCGGGAGATCCCATTTCCATGGGAAGATATCGTCCGTGGACAGAAGTTCTTCCCATGCAATCTCAACATCATCAATAGGTACAGGACCAGTCGTGAGCTGATCCCTGAATATAGACATTGGTTTTATGACAGGCTTACCAAAGATATCATGCGAGAGATGGCCACAATACTCACACACTGGGATTGACTGGCCGTATGAGCATTTATCGCAGTTACGACAATGCCATGTCCTCCATGTGCTGCATTTATGGCATCGGGTGCAGTGTTTATCGTGATCATTTTGAACTATCTCTTTGTAGCAAAAAGAGAAGTAGACACTATCACTGGCGTTAAGTCGAATAAGTTCAGCCGCCGTCATATTGTCGATGTCGATCATGACGTCATTACCTTCTATACTGAAATCTGAGGCCTCGATTCCATAACTGCTCGCTTGAAGAGGTTTACTTAAAAGTTCCTCCAACTCCGATACAAACGTACAGGAGAAGTTGATGTAGTCATTCAAGCATGCAGGGAGGTAAAGACCACGAAGAAGGTTATTTGTGTCACATTTACTACCATCACTCAGATCTTGCGGATAGATTTTAGTCCTTTCTGCCTCTTCTTTTGTGATAAGGTTATAATCCAGCAAAACATCAATTATTTTTTCTCTCCTAACAGAAATATCATGGCTCCTCAAAGAAGCAGAAGTTGAGTTTTCACCTCCGCTTTCGTCTTTATCTGCTGTTGTTTTTTCGTGAGAGGATGTCGCAGATACTACTGTTAAATCCGATACATTTAGAATTGTGCTCAGACTGGATTCCCTCGCTATAATTAGAGCTGCCAAGTCTTTAATTTCTGATAGAAATCCTCCAAGGTAAACACAGCAGGAAGGTTCAGATGTAGCACCTTGAGCAAATATATTTTCCCTTGCTTGCCAACGGTTTCTGTCCTCAGCACTTGTGTGTATCCATTTCTGCATCATCTTTGGCATTTCAGTTAAATGGGCCTTAAAAATGCCTACCTCTTCTTTTTCGTCTGCATGTAGGCTCCAGCGAGTGATTTTACGAAGATCAATATCTACTCTTAATTGTCGAGAGACTTCAAAACAGTGCACGCTGTAAATTATTGCATCCGCTACATCATGAGTCAGCTTTTGTCGTCTGATAGACTGAATCTCATCATCAGACAAGGTAGCTTGGAAACAGAAAAAGTTGATCACAAGAGTTCCAGTCACAGGATTAACCGACGCGATAAACTGTCCTTCACGATTGGTTATTAAAGTCTTTTCATTCATTGCGACTACAAAACATACGCTGTGAGGCATTTGATCTTCAATATCATCTGATGTGATGTCATATCTTCCTTTCACTGATGACCAATCAAACGTGTCCTCTGGTTTGGCTCCAAACTCTTTCTTTTCCGAGAACAGAACGTCTTTAAAGTCCTTCAGTGTCTGTTTTGCACTTTTAATCAGTCCTGGTGACAATTCAACAGGCTTTACACCAACGTTCTGAATATCACGAAGAAGCTTGAATGAGTGACAGATTTTCTGCTTCAGTCCAATCTCTTTTGTTTCCTGTCTAGGAAGGGACATGCAGAAAGACTCGTATTGAACTGTTGTCCTGAGACTTCCCATCAGATTATATACAATGTCTTGTCTTTCACTGGACCCCAAAACAGACTCATCGTCAGTGGAATCTGCTCCCTGCACTTCACTTGAAATGTCATTTCTTATGGCAACCTTATTAGATGGAACATCATTCACAGTCTCGAGTTCATTATTGTTGCTATAAACTCTGTATTTTGCTTTTCTGCTCTTAGCTTTCTCGACCATTTTGTTCTTCTTGCCCTTGATTCCTCTCAATGATTTCAATTCTTTATGATGTCTGGGACATGAGGTAATATTACTATCAACCTTTCCTTTTCTCTTGGGAACATCGTTCCCTTCACGGTGACCAGATTCTGAATCTACATCAGTAACTGTACGGGCGGAGTCAGTTTTACTTATGCCAGAACTTATACTTTCTATAAAAGTCGACTCTGAACTTGGATAAATAGCACTTACATCTTTGTGAGATTTGTCAGTTACTTTTTCGTCTATAACTAAATTATTTTCTGAGATAGATTGACTTGAATTCCATGGGATTTCGGCACTAGGTTTTACACCTCTATCAGATGCAAAAATCCCAAATGGTCTTTC
Organism: Unio delphinus; assembly: GCA_029339505.1. Lineage (NCBI taxonomy): Eukaryota > Metazoa > Mollusca > Bivalvia > Unionida > Unionidae > Unio > Unio delphinus. The sequence goes on from JAQISU010000010.1 coordinate 8,449,561, forward strand.
ATTATAAATTCTCGTACTTTCATCAAAGCAATCAAGACTGTTCTCAACATCGTCATCAACCAATGATGATTGTGTTTGTTGCGGCGGTGATGCGGTTTCTTTGTAGGTGCGGGGTCTTTTCAGAACGGTGTCATAACCGTGAGATTCGTGTAAAGAACGTTTCTTTGATTCTTGGCTTTCAATACTCCTTTCTGACAGACCCGATGATACAGCTGCCTGCTGATATGAAACTGGTGCAAGTCCTGGGGGCTTCGCTGCATTTTCCACATCAGATTCGTCAGAAGGTGATCGCCTTCCTTTAGATGCCATCTTATTCCGTCTACTCGACATGATCTAAGCAAAGAAAAAAGTGGTAATGTATTAAATGTAAACTTTCTGAGTGATCAAAGCATCTATATATGTCATTTTTAACACATATTCATTCCAACGTTTATTCATATGCAGCTGGGATATGAACGGAAAAAAACCCCACCAATATGTTACCGTCAAGCTTACCAATTTCTTTCACAGGGAGTTTTGTTCATGAAACATTTTCACTTACACGTTGACAACGTTATTATATTACTGGAACTGCTTTCCTAGAGTTTTGTATTTGCCTAAAACAGACATATACTATATGGTATGATATATATATATATATGTACACACACACACACACACACACACACACACACACACACACACACACATATATATATATATATATATATATATATATATATATATATATATATATATATATATATAGACAGACAGACATATATATATATATATATATATATATATATATATATATATATATATATATATATATATATATATATATATAGATATATATATATAGATATAGATATAGATATATGTGTGTGTGTGTGTGTGTGTAATATACATATACTTATGATATCAGTACATAAAACAAGAAGAAAATAGGCCCCAATAGACGACTCCCGAGTTCTGCATTAAATTTGCTGCGTCTTCATTGTGGAAACGGATTTTACACTGCTATGGTCGTTGCTACAAGTAGAGTTTCCAGGCACCAAACGGAAACTTGTACTGTCCTAAAACAATTGCAGCACAATAACCACACTATTTCTTGCACCCGAGTGATATTTAATAGTTATGGCAATTCCTTTAATAACAACATTTTGACCCACCCATCCAACCTTTTCGATGGTGTTAATTAAAATATGTACAGCTTTACCACATATCAATTAATTTTAATTTTAATTTAGAGCATACCTGGATATTTTATACAAATATTGATGTGTTGCAAGAATACTGTAACAAGATAACCGGGTGTGATTTCGGATTCACAACAGACTACATTTGATGGTGATACAAATACAATGTTTATTGACAAATAATTTAAATGAGAAATAAATTATGATTAATATGTGCGTGTACATGATCCAAATATTGGATCAATTAACATAAAACGCACGGACTTAAATAATGAAAATACAAATGAATGACCTTACACGATTACAAGGACAAGGGGCGTACTTCACAACGAAACGATTGATGCGTTTTACTCAAATAGTTAAAAATGTATTTGACTAGTATAGTAAAATGTATTCACTAAAATAGGGAAATTATGTAAACCAAAGGGACAGGTATACAAACTATGTTTCCAGTCCCAAAAACACTTGGGTTTGACGAATCCCCAAAATTAGACAAGGGCTAAAATATATGTATGGAATTACACACTCCCGTCAGGAGCACATTTGGCTAACAGTCACAATGGTCAATCAAGCTGTCAGTATTCCAGGTTGGTCAATCAAGCAATCAGCTCTGGCCAATTTCGATCAGCAACGCCCAATCACCTGATACTCGACCAGCAATACTGTGTATTCAGCTCTACAGCTCCTATGGTTCAGCTTCACAGCTGCTATGATCGACTTCTATGGTTAGCTCTACAACTGATACCACGTCGACTCCGATCACTCCGATAACCCGGAAAAAACTCTGATCAGCTCTACAGCCGACCAATCCAGTTAGATATCACTTCGGTCAGCTGAAAATGCATTTAACACCGTGTACTTATGTATGACACGGGTAAATACAATAAAATGTAATGATGTTACATACGGTAAGCTATACAGATTACATTATATGCACAATGATTACAAAACAATACACAAGTTCAGAAGTGAACCAAACCGTGCACGATAAGAATCTTACAGTACTATACGTTTCTTAAAAATGCAACTTTAATATTGCTAATAAAAAGCTTTTGCTACATCACAAACAATAATAGAAAATATTCGCATTATACCACGTAACCCAAAGTTACATAGAAATATATATATATATATATATATATATATATATATATATATATATATATATATATATATATATATATATATGCATGCTTGATTTTTGTTCCTTTTTTGGGGTAGAGATTTAGCCTACCTTGACTATTGTCATTGATGAAGGTTTTGTTGTTTTTCAAAACGATGCTACTTCGATCCGAGTTCAGGGATTAACCTTATTTATGAACTTAGAACGTTCTGGAAGAGTACTGGTTTACAATATGATGGAATTTTCCATTTCAAATTACCTTTATCATAGACATTTTGTTATCTCCTAGGTCAAATGAAATTAGTATATATCGGACGAGGTAAAGAATTAGCCATTCCTGTTTTAAATTCAGTCTAAGGAATCACTTTTTTTCTCAGTCGGAACACTAAACTTTTGGACTTGTGATAGAACTTGTATGACTATTTTGGATTTATTTCACTTTACTGTAAATTCCTAATTTTTCTGCTTTTTAAACTAGAGAACAATAAATTCATAAATGTATTTCTTGATTTAAATGTTTGCTGGTTTCGCTTCTCTCTGTTCCTTAGTTTAAGACCATAGAGTCGTGACAATTTTCATGAACATAAAATGCAAACACATAACATTCTATATTCATACTGAAAATGTATGGTCTGTATACATGTAATCTGTAATGGTCCTATGGTTATCTAAGAGTCCAGTTTTGGTACCGAACTGTGAGTCATGGCAGCAATCGGTGATTAGTAGAATACCATCTCTATTCCCACTGAAGAAACTAACACAAGTCAACTCCTGACATTTGCATAGTACCGTGAATAATATACCATATGTGCAAAAGAAATAAAACTAATTCAACATGATCTGTTAATTAGTAAGTAGTGTTTACTGTCTTAAAAACTGACCCAGTATAATCTTCTTTCTTCTTCTTCTTGGTAGTCTCTCGAGTCGAGGAAGACAAGTTGTGCACTTTCCTTCAACGGTGGACGCGCATGTGACCCTGGAGTCCGAATTCCGATACACACATGCGGTTGCAGGTGGGGCATGGGACACCAGTGGTTGTTGGTATCTGGGATACATTTCTGTGGCGTCTCTCACGGGTTGCAGCAAGACGCTGGCGACTGTCAGCCTCAAAGGTGGAACAGGCTTTTCTGGTCAGGGCTCGCCAATGCTTTCTGTCTGAGGCAGCGAGCTCGAGCTGGCGTGGTTGAAGGTCTGCCCATTTGATGTTTGTGTTGAGGTTGTCTTTGTACCTCTTGTGAGGGCGGCCTTGGTTTCGGTTCCCCAGGGATAGCTCGCCATAGAACTGCTTTGGGATTCTGCTTTGATCCATGCGGATGACATGGCCAGTCCATCGAAGCTAGGCCTGGATTATTTTGGCTTCGATACTTGTTGTGTTGGCTCTATCAAGAATTTCCAGGTTGATGATTCGATCCTGCCGCTTGATCCGCATGATGGATCTCAGGGAGCGCTGGTGGAATTGTTCTAACTGACTGATGTGCCTTCTGTAGAATGTCCACGTTTCACAGCCATATAATAGAGACGTGCATTGTACACCTTCAGCTTTGTTGACAGGCGTATGTCCTTGTGCTGCAAGACCATGGTTCGGAGTCGTCCTAGAGCTTGACTGGCTTTTTGGGTCCTCGCAGTGATCTCTTTGTCCAGAGAGCCATCACTAGATATTGTGCTGCCAAGGTATTTGAAACTGTCCACATTCTTCAGCTGCGTGTCGCCAATGGTGATACAGGGTTGCGAATGGACAGTGTTTGGGGCGGGCTGGAAGATGACTTCTGTCTTTCCTAGACTAATTGTGAGTCCAAATAGGTTGGAGGCTTCAAAGAATCTGTCCACGATTCCTTGTAGATGAATCTCTTCATGGGCCATGAGGGTGCAGTCATCTGCAAAGAGTGCATCAATGATGAGTCTTTCTAGTGTCTTGGTTTTTTCAGCTAGGCGACGGAGATCAAACACTGATCCATCCAGGCAATACCTAATGTAGATGCCAGTGTCAATGTCCCATATGGCATGGAGCAGTACCTGTGTGAAGAAGAGGTTGAAGAGTACTGGAGCGAGTACACAACCCTGTTGACACCATTAGATCTGGGGAATTTCTCTGAGGGTTCACCGTCTGAGAGAATCTCTCCATTCATGTCAATGTGGAGGAGCCGGATGAGGTTGGTAAACTTCTGAGGACAACCAAGTTTCTTGAGTACTATCCACAGTGCGTCTCTGTTGACTGTATCGAAAGCCTTGGTCAGATCCACGAAGACCGCATATAGATTCATGTTCTGCTCAAGGCACTTCTCTTGGACTTGTCTCACTGCGAAGATCATGTCAACGGTGCTGCGGTCTGGGCGAAAACCACACTGAGACTCGGGGAGGTTATTTTCTGACACTGCTGCAATAAGCCTGTTGAGCAAGATGCGAGCAAGTATTTTGCCAGCAACAGAAAGCAGGGAGATGCCTCTGTAGTTACTGCAGTCCATACGTGTGCCTTTATTTTTATAGAGGGTCACAATTGATGCATCACGGATAAATACATGTAAATATATATAGCGTGAGACTGACGAGAAGAATTCACAAAAGCTTTAGGTACTAATACTCAATTATCGTATATTGTTATTTATTTATTTTTAAAAATCCTTTTGTTGGCATTAGTGGAATTTTCATCAAAGTCCGTTCTCCGAAAATATAAACAGAATTTGACGACTACTTTTTTAAGAGCCAACGTATTTTTCTGCACTATTTTATTTTTTAAAAATTTATAACGTATTGCTCATTAGAAATCACATGTACTTAAACATTACTATTATTATTATTATTATTATTATTATTATTATTATTGTATGGACCATTTGAAATTATTATACTAATAAAATTCTAAGGTTTTGATTACACTCATTTTTATTCGCCTAGTCACCAATTTAATTTAAACACCAATACAACCAAATACAGCATTGTTTATTTACCAATCATTCGCATGTTCTTGCCCACTCAGTTTCATACACAAATATATCCATGAATCAAGAAATGCTTAGTAGACAGATGGATACACAATCAAATAGAAACATGTGATGGTTTTCAGTTTTCTTTGTGTAAAATCATTCATTTGGTTACTGTTCAAGTTAAAAAGCCAATTATGAAAATAAAATGTCATATTCAGTTTTTACACCGGACACAAAGTCCTGTTGCCTTAGGCACGTGTTTCGTTTTAATACGGTGAAGATTAAACAATATTTGGCTGTACTAATTAAACTTGGTTTGTCTAGCTGTCTAGCTAGTACATGCACTCGTTTTCGCGAAAAGTATTTGTACATAAAAGCACTGGCATATACATGCTATGGAATTTTAATTCCGAAATTGATACTGTGTCCCCATGATCACTATCAGGATATACTCGTTTGAGATGATAATCTGTGGGATATCACAAAATAAGTTTTAAAAACAAGTGACAATAGTGCATGTTTGTCGGAAATAACTGCATTTATATGTCATAGTTAGGTGCATGATTGTATTTAAGCTTCACTATTACGTCTTTCGATATAAGCCAGATGAACTTCCACCTTTTTTTTCGTATTTCCTACAGGACGCGTAAATTCAAGTATAATCTATCCATCATTTCCAATGAAGATAACTATCCTTATCAACGCGCTTGAGTATACGTAATATACGTGATTGATGTTGACAACGTTTTATTAGGGAAGCAAAATGGTGTCGCAAGTGCGCGTGCGTTGCAATTTGGGTATTTGTGTACATGATCGTGACATGAGTTAAAACAGCCCATTATTAGCATTCCTCTAAAAAAAGCAGTGACACTAATAAAAAATGATTGGAATTAAACACCAATTTATTAACACAACGGAAAAAAAGACTTATGACAAATTTAAATATGGCACACGGAAATAAACGAGAATTGACAAGTAACACTTGTTTTTATTTAAAGCCCCAATGCCACCGTTTACAGGCCCGGCGCTAGGGCAAGGTAAACTAGGTAACCGCCTTGGGCCCCGCGCTTTCAGGAAATCAATTCAAAATGCAATTTGTTCAGTCAACGAAGTCACTCATAATTCTGTTCTTTCATGGAAGTACTCCAAAAGTAGTGCTTTAATACATTCGGCAAACTCTCTTAGTGACTAATCTAACTCTAACAGTAACATCATTCGTACGAGGGGCACATTCTGATTCTAGAGGGAACGAAGAGAGGCAGGCCCGATATTTTTAAGGGCCTATGAGATGAAAAAGCGTGCATGGGATATAAATACGACTTGGATGAATATTGGCGATCGGCTTTGGTGTTGTAATAATTTGAAAGGCAAACTTATGCTAACAGAGCGTGGTGTTGGCTTCCGTTTATGACGGTGACGTCTTAACATCATGTGTTCCAGTTTTCAACTGAAATAGGTTGACCCACGAAAGTGGCCGATCAACATTGCTCATATTTGAGAACATGGTGAGGTTTCTCACTTCCTGGAGAAATTAGATGGCTCATACTATGATGAAACGGGCATTTCTTATTTGATTTGGTTTTATTGAAGCCCAACGATGTTTAGGGCCAATATTTTCAAGAGTCAGTATTATTCAGATGATTTGGCATATTCGACGTTTTGCACGTAATGGCAACATTAAGATACTATAACATATGCGAGGGAAAAAAAATGCAAATGTTGATCTCAAGTGATTCTGTATATAATTGTTCATGTTTTTTTGTGTATTTCATGTTTTATCATTTCTAATGATAATGTGACACTGTGTACATATTTGTATATTAATAATTGTGCTATATCAAATTCGCTTTTCAAATATACGTGTTCAGTGCTATTTTTAAAAAAAAATCCGACAGACCAACGCCGGGATCCCCTCTAATTTCGAATTGGCTGCTCCTATACTTTCAGTGAAGTGTTATTGGGCTTGTCAAAAGAAATCCAGACAAAATTAAAGTGTTGATTGCTTTGGACTTTTATAATGGTAGCCAGGTACTAAACATGGTAAATAAAAAACTTATGGCCGATTTGTTTTAAATACCTGCTGCTTTCACTGCTACATTTCATCCGGTTTGCTTTACACCTTAGGCTGACCTCGTCAATACTATCCAAGTAATTTAATAGTGTTCTTTGTCGTATGTATTTTTCGAGGCGTGTAAATAATTACCTTCCAAAGGAATGCAGATATATGATCCAAATAAAGTGAATAACTGCCATTTAACGGTACGTGTAATCAAATTATATTTTCAAAAAGACACGCACTACCGAAACTATCCGTTCTGAAGGTCTATAAATTTAAACTATACGACCTATATGACTTTGACTCAGGTCAAGGTTCTGTTAAGCACTATGCGCTTCTGTTTCATAAGCCTTTTGGCGGATGCAATATTGACCCCGAATTTGCCTTTTTGTATGTACACGTTTCATAGTCATTACCATAATATATTTATTCAAATGAGATATTCATTAACGTGTTATCATGCAATGGAAATTAACAACTTATGATTACTTCTTTTTGTAGGCCAATTATTTTCGCAGCCCTTGGTACATTGTCTACAGCACTGTGCCTACAGGATAATAAGGCCCTGATTTTACTATTAAACAATTATAGCGGTTTAGTTTAAAATAGTCTACAGAATGATCCCAGTCGTTACGGTGGCTTCCTATAACAACAAAAAAGCAGATACAAGAAAAACAAAACGAAAACAACAATTTATGCCAACGGTATAAAGGTCTTGCACAAAACTAAAGTCGGAAATAAAACAAAAACACACTGTTACTCGAAAATACGTAACGAGTTTGAAAAGAAGACTTCTCCGTTGGCACCTACACTCAAGAAATATTGAATTATATCTTAACATATAACGGGATCAGTATAAAGAGCATAGTTCAGTCTACTGAAGGTTGTATATAAGTTATCTTACCTGTCTAGCTCACAAAATACTACTTCAAATCAAATCAAACAAACGTCCGTTAACAAACACCTATGCAAAACATTCCGCATGAAGGATAAATCCACTGTGACATCACAGTCTCCTGCAACCAGATTCTCGTGTGGCTTTACGCGAGCTTCGCCATGTTAGGGTCTAGTGAATTTTTCATTGATCAGTTTCAGATAGAAGGCGCTTAGGAAAAAAATATTGAAGAAGTGAAATAACAAAATCATATTCTATATATCCACCTTTTTTAGACCTACTTTTCGTTGCAATAATGCAAACTGATGTAATTAAGCGCGCACGCGCGCATGTGTGTGTGTGTGTGATATGGATTTGTAACGTAGCTTTAAAATTTTAAAATCATATCGCTACAAAGGTAGGTAAATTATCCCCTCCCCAGTGATGACACTGATTCTCGGTTTAGGGGCTGATATACCTATTCTTTTAAACGTTACACCAATCAGCATCCAAATAGGTGTATATTTTATACCCATATTGGTATGCCTCGCACCTGTGCAGCTATCGTCAGCTGAAGGGTATTTTATTGGAATTTACATTACATTTCAGGAGCAGGTCCTATGACTTGGAAATCCACGTGATATATCACTACCCTCTGTCCTACGACCATTTTGAATTCCGCGCTAGATATGACTGATACCAATTACCGGTATGTGTCAAAGGTGTACGCAGGTTGTGTTCCGGAAATATTTGCATACAGTAAAATTGCACATTTTAATGAACAGGTGACATCAGACCTGCATATCGTCCATCAGTATAAACACAGATTGTGGGGTGGAGGTGATTTATTGGACTAATCACTACGATGTCTGCAGTGTGACAGATTATAGTGATGTCTTGCAATGGGACATCTTGCCGCAGACAAGTAGCATCATGTCCCGCCCAGTCACTTTATCCTGACAACAGGCAGGTCTGTCCTAGCACTAATCTCCTAATGCTGAGCGCTAAGCGAGGCAGCTGCTTTGGTATGACTCGGCCGGTTATTGAACCCGCGACCTAATACATCCGATGCGGACGCTCTAACCACTAGACCACCGGAGCGGTCAATTAAGCATTTGTATCTAACATTCTTGCAGGCAGTTTCCTTAGTAACAATTGCATCATTTGAACCACTGTCCCTCTCCAATTCATACTCTACACGAAAGATGCAATAACGAAGCTTGAAAATCATTATATTACTTTTATGTTATCAGTTGTGAGTTTCACATTTCATTTTATGTTGTCATGTGTGTGTTTCCCGCGTGTTTTTGGTTGTTGTCATGTTAACGCTTCACATATCTTTATATATTGTATTGTGCACGTTTCGCATTTCTTTGTATGTTGTCATGCGTTAAGTTTCACATTTCCTTTTATACCGGATTGTGTACGTTTCACGTTTCTATATATGTTGGCATGTGTATGTTTCCCATTTCTTTGTATGTTGTCATGTGTGTGTTTCAAGTTTCGAATACATGTACTTGACTAGTTGTTACACAACTGACAAGGTATCCAATAAAAAGAAATAATCAAAGCTCATACATATGCAAGGAAATAACAATAAATATACTATATACAGAAATAATAGCCACACAACAGTACATTTTCTCCCATGCGCATATATTTTTCATGGATAATATAGACTCACAATACATAAAAACTTGCAAATATTGAATGACGTATAGAATAGGAAGCTAAAAAGTAGGAAATTAACCCATATATATATATATATATATATATATATATATATATATATATATATAAGCTAACTTAAAACAGCAAGGCAATACACGATTTGTTCGAATTTAAGGTGTTTGCTTTGAGGAAGTTTTTGACACTATTTGTCTATTTGTCCTTTTAGTAGTGGGGATACGCAAGAAAGCGTTTTCAGGTTGAAGAAACTAAAACGAAAAAGGGTGTCGTTGTGCACGCCACTGTTTTGGCCACACACACACCGAAGAAAAAAGTGCGATATGCCATGCAAAGTTTGTACAAAAGGCCTCTGACCCCAAGTTGAAAAAAGACAACAAAAAAAAAAAACAAAAAAAAAAAAAACGAATGACAAAAAAATAGAAGAAAAAAAGAGCCATAATGAATCGGGAACTGGGCGATGTAGTTGTTGACTTAACATGGGCAATAAGCCTGGATTTATTAAATTTTACATGTATTGTACGTGTACTTTTAGTATAACTCAAGCCAGTCACTGAATTAAGAGAATTAAAATATAAACGTCATAAACCCATATGACTTAAAACTATATTATAAAATGATGTTTGATACTGATATCCTAACAGTTTAAGTAACTACGTTTATGTGTTCTATGACGTAAGTTTTTAGTTATGAACGTAATTTTATACAATGTCTTTGAGATAAAATGATTTCGATCTCAAGCAAAGATAGTACACTTCACACATATTAACGATAGTACACTTCACACATATTAACGATAGTACACTTCACACATTAACGAAACATGCCGCTAGGACTTTCACAGTGCCGTAATGATATGATTTCATTAATGTGTAATATCTACCCGTTGGAACTATAACATAAAGGCATAAATTACTAATCGATGATCATTGTTTTCTTCAGGAATATATTTTATTTAGATTATATCGATATTTTGTAATAGCACATTAGAAAAGAACTAAGTAGTTGATTTATCAATTAATTTATTGATTCACATTAATCCATAGATTTTTTTTTAAAGCGAATATTATGTATTATATCTATGTTTGTGTAACTCTTGGTACATGATGTGATCTAATTTTTGTAACTTTTATTCATGGCCTTAATATGTACAGAATATTTTTATTTTGGTTCGTCTACGTGACTTTCATCTTTTCTGATCATAATATTGCATATGATCTATACATATATGTTTACGTATGTGTTTAATAATAATAATAATAATAATAATAATAATAATAATAATAATAATAATAATAACTTAAAGCGATTATGGCTTAATTTCTCAGTGGAAAATGGAGTTTCGACGTTTCTAGAATAATTCTTTAACTTCCCATTCCTAGGTCAAGGTCACATGAATAGGCAAAAGCGGCACACATTGAGTAGTGTATTGTATTATCATTTATGTCATATATTGCGAAATACAGTCATACACACTTATTGTGTCCCTGTTGTAAGTCTGCAGACGTGTTTTATGTTATACTTAGATATTATTTGAGAGGATAAACATTTGTTGAGACTATTCAAAATAGAAAGTGCACATTATTTGGATTATCATATTTTATCTGGAACTGTTATAAGTCATTCAAAAGAATTATGGAAAGCGTCATATTGACAATGTCACGGTTCCTGGAGGATCGGTACATTTCTGGTTTTCAAATGTATACGGTACTTTTGACTCATTTAAGACTTTCATAGACCTTTATAAGGAATAGTTTTGATTCACTTTAGAATACGTTTAGTTCCTCTCACATTTTCATTTATAATTTTTTAATTTTATTTTAAGTTTTACAAAACTTGTTGGTTTTACTTTTCGTTTCTGATGCATAATTTATAACCATATTGTCTGAACAGGGATGAAGAAATTGGAGTTGATTGTTTTGCAAAAACACACAATAGCAACCTATCTAGGTGTGGTCTGGGAAAGATTCGAACCTGCAACACTGTAATAGTGCATCAGACAACTCAACCATTTAGCCCGGAGTCTCTAACTAAAGGCTATATAAGTACCGGTAGATTGAAAGTTATGAAGAACAGTAGTTAGAGTTTACGAAGTATGAAAATGGTTGCAAGTGAAAGATAATTTATGATAGTAAGTTATTAAATTGAACTAACTGATACATATAGGAACAAGGTATCAAGAGAGCAAATTAAAATAAGCAAATAGTTCTTAGAAACAGGTTTATTCTCTTCGCAGTTAACAATTTTATGGATCTGAGCGTTTTGTGGAATACTCTCAGCATCAACATACAGTTGTCCCCTTTTTATAATGCCACCCCTTCTGCACCTTGAAAGTGGCCTTATAAGACGGGTGACCTTTCCTGAAGGGGACTAAATTTTTTGTGAAGTATATGTAATGTACATAGTAAGAATGCTACATACGTCAAAGCACTCACTATCTTCATTTAATATATTGCAAGTCTTTGGTATGACTCGGTCGTGGATCGAACCTTCCGCATCCGAGGTGGACGCTCAAACCATTAGGCTACCGGAACGGCCAATTCATACCAAAGACACAAATGTTAATAACAGCTGCCTCGCTTGGCGCTCAGCATTAAGAGGTTAGTGTTAGAACTGGTCGAACGTGTCAGGATAATGTGACTGGGTGGGACATCATGATACATGTCTGCAGCATGATGCACGAGTGCTAGACATTACTGTAAACTGCCATACTGCAGACATCGGCGCGATATGACTGAAAAAAAGTTAAAGCTACGTTAAAAAAATCCAAACCACATAGTTGATATATTCGTTTAAACGTAACATTAATTATTAAAAGGTTCTTCGTGTAATAATAATAATAATAATATACTTATTTCAACTGAATATATATTATTAATTCTTATTCTTGGCGTAAGCGTTATATGCCATTGGGTATTGTTGTCATGCGTATTGATAAAACATCATTTAAGTCTTGGCACATACACAATTCTCTTTCCTTTTGCTCCATTTTCCCCCACTGCAGCTGAATAACCTTCTTATCGGCTACGAAGTTCTTTATTTAAGTCTTTTCAACATAAAGTTTTTATTTGAGTCATTTCTACATAAAATTGCTCGGCAAGTACCCCCTCCCTCAATGTCGTCGAGTAGAATAACTGACTTTTTTTTCTCTTAAATATTACATCTCCGTTTACGTGATGACATGTAAATGTTTGGTAATGATTTGTTCGGGTGTTTCTAATTGTATGTGATTTAATTATGCCGACGAAACTTTTGTCGAGTGAACGAAATGCCTTTCTCGTAAAATGACGCGGTTAATGTGTTGTCACGTGATTTTTCGGTCTTTGTCTGGTACCCTTATGTTCAGGGTTAATTTCTTTGTGTGTGTGTGTGCGTGTGCGTGTTAATGGACAAAATCTATTTTTAGCCTATGCAGACCCTGTTGTGATCTTGACCATTACGTCATCAAAGCGAATAACTCGACACAGATGTGCGACGCTCAAACGTCTATCATAGCACTGCTGAGCCATTTCCTGTAGACGTGGGCTTTTATAGACAATGATATAATATTTATCTTACTGTTACATGTACTTTAGTTAACACTTTTTTCAGTAACGGAGACTTGACATCGTGAGACGTAACGGTCGAGATATTCTGATTGAATGCGTTACCTTAACAGGAGATGGAGAGTTCAGATTGTGTTACAATTGTGTCAAATAAAATTCAGGAAAGTGGCAGTGCAAGGAGTGTTCCAGAAACTCGGGGTGCAAAGTTTGTTAACAGTATTGGATCTGACCCTCTGTTAAGGAATCCAGAATTTAAGAAAAATCCATTATACAGAGATGTGAGAACTATTCATAAGGCATTGCCATGCAAGGATACAAGTGAAATATATGCCTATTTAGAGGCTCATTTTGACAAGCCTGATCGAGTCAAAATCGTTTTCGAAGAGCTGACAAAATCTGATAGTGATAGTCAAGAAACGATACCAGAAGAGCATATTCCGTCATTTGATTCAAAGAATGAATATAAAAATAAAGGGAAGCAACCATTAACTTTGGAAGATAGATTAGTGCAGGATGTGAAGGAACTACGTGAAATATTACCAGATTGTGACCCTGGTTATTTGTTTCAGAGACTGGAAGAAAATCTAAATGATAGTGACAGGGTGACAAAAATAGCAACAGAGTTACTTGAAAATGGAAAGTACCCAAAGTTAAAGGAGAGAATAAAAAAAGAAAAAAAGCTGGCTTTTAAGAGAAAGCTTGAAAATTTAGAATTTGATATGGCAATTTTTTTAAGTAATTTTCCCAGTCCGTCCGAGTTTTTCTACAATACTGAAAAAGCAGTGAGCAAGAAATATAGAGACCATGTACTAGTTTATTTGAAAAATACATACCCGATGCTGAAGGATAGTTACATCAGAAGCATAATGAAAGCACATGCAAATCACTTGGCACCAGTGGTTCAAGAACTAGAGAGACAATTGCCTGGTATTACACATGGTAAAAAACAAATTGCATTTAAATAAATCATGATGTTTGTGCACCAATCATATGATGCTAGATGTTAGAATGTTTGAGGAAAAGATTATTTGCATGCTTTTTCATGCATATATTGTTAAATTTGTGCTGTTTACATTTATATCACTTATGGCCATTGACTAAGAGAGCTTATGGGATGATTTGTTGTCCATTGGCCATCATCCCTCATCAATGACCATGCTTAAGTTTGTTGTTGTTGTTGTTGTTGTTGTTGTTAAACTAGTTGCTATCCTCAAAGCAAATGATTTTCAGACATAGGTCCAGGGCTAGTGACATGAACAAAATCACAAGCTCCAGGGCAAATAACACAAGCCATAACTTCAATTTTTTGTGCCCAAAATTGCCCTTTTTTTTTAACTATAATTTGTGACACAGTGTTGCAACTTCTGTACTTCTGATATGACAAGAAGAAAAAAAACCATCATATTAAATGTATTGTCTCTTTATTTAGATATCAAAATATTACATTAAACTTTAACTTGAAACATCTTGAACAACGCAATAGCAATTAAGCAAGAAAAAAATGATCAAAATGTGTCTCTGCCAAAATAATGTTCTGGTCAGTCTTTACCTTTTATCTCACTGCCCCCAAAGGACAGCTAAATTTTATTGAAAGCCATCATTGACCACATTTCATCGCTTTATTGCATATAATACCTTAACAAAAACTCCATCCCCATTTTAGTCTAAACTCTCTAGATTGCAACAATAAAGTAATCAATTAACAGCTTCTTGTATATATATGTTGCGATTAAATTGTATGTAGTGGATGGTCTTAAAAATGGTATTTTGTTCTACTGCCAGTAGAATTACTAGTATTTTAAAATCAAGTGAGCACTAATTATAGGTAATCCAAGCAATCAGTTCCTCATTCATAGGTCACATGTTCTGCTTTGTACACAAAGTTTTTAGCTTTTGATAGAAGCATAATAGTAAGTTCAATCATGGTAATAATAATCACTGTATTTCATCTGCATGATCAAAGTTTTTTTTCAAACAAATCAGATTTTATTTTCCAAATCTCTTAGAATTCAGGAGAAACCTGATCGAAAATTAGAGGGGCATCAGGCTATCAGTTTTTTGAGCACATACTTGGAGAATTGCTTTGAAATGTTGCACACATTCATCCCATGGTTTAGTTGGTTGCAAATAAAAGTAGTGCTGCACTGGCATCCAATATGGTGGCAACAATTGCCATCATGGCTACTTCTCCTGAATGGATGGTCATATCAGCATGGGGTTTTCTCTAACTATTTGACTTCTTATAATGTCTAGTTGGTCTTAAATGAAAATGGTACCAATCTGATGTTCATGAATCAGGGTCAGAATGGACCATTACCAAAAAGGCTCACGACCGAAACAGACTAATACTTAAAAGGCCCAGTCCGAAAAGGCTCGACCCCAAAAAGCTAATTTATGTATCAATTTCCAGTTACTAGAATCATATCTGGTAAAAGTAACTAATATGTAAATATCAAATCCTTGTTTTACTGAGAATTGTCAATAAATAGTGTACAGTAGAGAATCATTGTGCAGAATGTCACAATTGTACATAAGTGATCATGAAATTAATTGTGACACTTGACTGCTTCTTCTGTGTAAAATGAACAAAGAAGAAAATATTGCAGTTTACTGAATGGGAGAAAGATAAAAGAAGGCAAATAATAATTGTGTAAGAAAACATTGAAAGTAAAGCAAATTAATAGTATCTTTGTTATAACATATCAAGACTGAATACGAGTTTGTGCCACACGTGTGGGTTGTGCATGCCAACTTTTTCATTATAATGCTTTAATTAAGTAATTACCATTTTGTTAATGATGGATGAATACTAGTATTTTCATTTGTGAAGACTATGGACTCTTACTGTTTCTCATACAGTCAATATCATTATTACATATGTATGCATAATTTATTTTTGTTGATTATTATTTATGCTTTTAAGCTTTAAAAAGACATTTGCTATATTCTGTGCCTTGTAAGCATTGTTCTTGAGTTGTGGTTGCACTGAAAATCAGGTCTAAATTGAAATAGAATTGAGAGGTTTTTTATTTTAAAATATTTTTATGGTGGGATAGTAAGAAGAAAAGATATTTCTAACTAGTACATGTATAAGCAGCAAATGACAAACAAATGCTAATGCCATTTCAGATTTTTCAATTTGTTACTAATAGCAAGAATTATTGCTAATACATGAAAATTAAAATAGATAAATGTGGCGGCTGTCAGATAAATGAAACAGCAAAATATTGTAAACATTGTACATAAACAGCAACAAATAATCATGAGACTAAAAAACATGCATACATAGATATTCACTTTTCAACAAAAAAAATTTAAACGCAACAGAATTGCACAAAGTGGCTGTCAAAGTTAATTCATAATTTCTAAGCCTGTCTTTTCCTAGTATAGATCACAAAATGTAAAAAAGCTGGGTAGAAGATTATCTTGAAACTGTTACAACTTGTGATTAAAAGTGGCTATCAGAAAGTCTCATAAGAACAGACAATTTTATTGGACATACAAGAAAAGAAAACAATCACATCTAAAATTGTAAAAGATTAAAGATAAGTTCAAGTATGGAACTATATGTGTGATGCCAAGTTTAAACATTTGGATTTAATATTACATATAGGGATAAATTTACATTTCAACTTGCTGCAATATTGTATCACGTCACAGACATCATGCTCATTATGCTGACACCAGTCCAGTCCTAACACTAACCTCTTAACCAAAGCACAAAATAGGATATACATGGCAGCCAGTATATCTGGTGTCGGAGGAACAAGAAAAATTCTTGGGAAGAAACGCCTATCCGCAGGAAGCTACTGGCAATGTTTCTCACATACTCACATGGTCCGAGCCTCTGACTCTAGCCCACACAGACAAAGGTAAGATATCAGTGATCTGTAATGGTGAGTGCCTTTGACCATTCAGTCACCTGATGCCTGAATTTGACTTTCACCCAATACTATCTGTCTTCTAGTGGTGAATGGTGATAATAACTTTAAGCACAGTGATTAATAAAATTATTACAAAAGTACATTCACCTGTTTATTATCAGCTTATTACACCTACTTTGATATGATGCCTTGTCACACTAGGTGGGTGGGTGGGCAGATAGAACGTTAGCAGGTTTCACTTTGGTCAGAATTTTTGTTTTACAAGATAATGTTTCAAAAGTCTACCTTTAAATTAGACTAATAAAAGTATACATGAGCTTTGTAATCATTGAATACACATTGGTTGTAGCAATGCGTACACATGTGGAGTAGTAATCTGGGGAACAAACACCTTGATCTGCAGGTTGTATGCGTACACATGTGGAGTAGTAATCTGGGGAACAAACACCCTGATCTGCAGGTTGTATGCATACACATGTGGAGTAGTAATTTGGGGAACAAACACCTTGATCTGCAGGTTGTATGCATACACATGTGGAGTAGTAATCTGGGGAACAAACACCTTGATCTGCAGGTTGTATGCGTACACATGTGGAGTAGTAATCTGGGGAACAAACACCCTGATCTGCAGGTTGTATGCATACACATGTGGAGTAGTAATCTGGGGAACAAACACCTTGATCTGCAGGTTGTATGCATACACATGTGGAGTAGTAATCTGGGGAACAAACACCTTGATCTGCAGGTTGTATGCATACACATGTGGAGTAGTAATCTGGGGAACAAACACCCTGATCTGCAGGTTGTATGCATACACATGTGGAGTAGTAATCTGGGGAACAAACACCTTGATCTGCAGGTTGTATGCATACACATGTGGAGTAGTAATCTGGGGAACAAACACCCTGATCTGCAGGTTGTATGCATACACATGTGGAGTAGTAATCTGGGGAACAAACACCCTGATCTGCAGGTTGTATGCATACACATGTGGAGTAGTAATCTGGGGAACAAACACCTTGATCTGCAGGTTGGGAACAAACACCCTGATCTGCAGGTTGTATGCATACACATGTGGAGTAATAATCTGGGGAACAAACACCCTGATCTGCAGGTTGTATGCATACACATGTGGAGTAGTAATCTGGGGAACAAACACCTTGATCTGCAGGTTGTATGCATACACATGTGGAGTAGTAATCTGGGGAACAAACACCTTGATCTGCAGGTTGTATGCATACACATGTGGAGTAGTAATCTGGGGAACAAACACCCTGATCTGCAGGTTGTATGCATCAGCAGGTCATGATCTTTGTTGTTTGAAGTTTGACTCAACTTTTAAATGAGTATATGCGATATGTGAGCGTGAGACATATGCTGATGACCCTTCATTTAGAGCAGAATATGTTAATTTAAAAAAATTTAAAAAACCCGGCTGTTTATTTAAATATCACTAGTTCTATTAGTTGAGAACGACATTGATAAATAAAGTTTAAACAATTTATTGGCATTGATGAGCACACTGCATTATTACAGGGTTAGGGGTATACTGTGTAGCATTATAGTGAAAGGCCTCTGGATTTCACTACATTTATCACATGTGAGAAAGTCAAGAGTGTAACTTAGGCATACCTTCAAAAAGCCTTCCCTAGTTATAGCATACATTGTTTGGTTTTATTCCAGGTGGCCGGTCAAAATATCTTAGGGCCACAAATAGAGAGAGAGAATATCCATATCCTGAGGATCCAGATGAACTCTTCTTTCAAGAAGTCCTGTATTGTCAGCATAAGCAGGAAATAGCTGGTGAGATACCATATTAGCTTTGCTCATTCTAAAAATTAGACCTTGCTTTTATCAACATAACTAATAGTTTTTTCTGTACAATGCTTTTTTGAACCACAAATATGAAGAAGCACAGCTTGCTGTCTTTTTTGTCCTGTATTGCATGGAATCGTGAAATGACATGTGGCACAAAGCTATGGCATGAAATGATGAATGACATCATTGATGTCTGATTTTGATCATTGCATGTTCTTAAACCCATGTGAGCGAATGTAAAATGTTACATAGATTTAAGTAGAGACCAGAGCACACCTCTCCGCTGCTCTTTACCCTACACTGAGATATCTATTTGATCCAGAATAAAACACATAATTTGTTCTCTGTCCTACATTTCACTGACAGACTCCAGTCCAGCATACCTATCTGGCCTCACCTATCATCAATTGTATTATTGTTATTAGGGCTGTCAAAAACCATGGAAAACTTCACCCTTTTACCCGTTGCGCTGTTTATCAAGTAACTGGGTAATCGTTAGAATATGAAAGACATGGATAACCCAAATTGTTCTGCACCTTTTTAAAAAGATATTTTGACTGGCAGCAGAGACCAACCATGTAATGCACTACTCTGTTTGAAGCGTCTGCACTGTGGTAGCTGTGAATGATCGGACCACACGCTATTAATTAATCAATTTATTTAGACTAAGCTTTGTACCCAGATGGTACAAATGATCCACTGCGCTAAATCTTTTAGAACACTAACCTTTTTAGTATAAATCCCTGTCAGAACAGAACACCTGTGTATTCATCAGCTGTTGATCTCAGATTTGAATTACCCACGCATGCCTGTAAAGCAGCATCACTACATGGTACTCGGTTTTATTAAATATTTATTTAAATAGAAAATAATATCACTCCTTATAATAACTGTGTTTAATTAGACAAACATACAGTGCTTCTTAAATGACAATAGCAAACAGGGCTACAGTGACTGCATGGTCACGTGGTGTCACTAGTATGAACCAGTGATAGAAGTGACCACATAGTTGCTGAAGTGATATATTAACACGAGTAGTCTACATATTAGTGTTGTTTTGAACTGGGAAACTGTTTGCACAGTCCAACGTGCAGCAGCCATTTAGTAGTGGGCTGCTGATGCATAACCAGTGGTCCTACTCCTAAATATAGGCTGGAGCTGCAACTCAGACCAGCGTACTGCTGATGATATATGATATTTTGATAGTGATGCCGACAAATTATTTTTGTGAACGGGTATTTGTCATTAATTTTCAATGCCCGGGTTTTTCACTACGGTCGGGTACTCAATTACCTGTTTTTTACTGCAAGAACAAACTTAAAGACCTAATAATGTTTCCTACCTTAAATATTTTCAGCATTTGTTATGTTTTCTAATTTCATGGTGTTTGTTTTATTTTTCTGTTTTTTTATAGTCATATCATTGTAGCTGTTGTAAAGCGCTTAGAGCTTCTAAAGTTTAGGCGCTATACAAAGTCATTATTTTTAAGAAGCTTCTGACAATACTTTATTCCAGGGTGTGATGCCCTATGGTATAATGTTTTTTATGCATTGTTAGTTTTTTATACACACCTCTTTCTATTAATTACACCTCGTTCTTGATTACTTGCACACAATGGGGTCAAGAGCCATAGTGCAACTTACCAAGGTACCTAAGAAAAAAAAAATAAGTCATACACTGGACATTGAGAAATTTTTGTAGGATGAGGGCAAATGAGCTGTACAAAGTCTTGTTTTATAATACTATTGGGAATAATTGCTAATAATGTGTTTTTTTTAAATAAAGTTATTTGTTTTTGTGTATAAATCGCCTTTATTTTCCATTATTCAACTAGCTTCAAAAGCTTTTTGTTGTTGGATCAATTCACACACAAACAAGATTCCTCTTTTCAGAAACTAGGGACATTTGTTTCATGAAATAATTTTCATTGTTGAAACTAAATTCTTCTTGTTCTATTAGTAAAATATCAATGCTATGAATTCATCACCAGTTATAGGGAAACTTCTTCTCATCCTTGAGGAAATCTCTGTTCATATTCAGGAAGTTTACGTTAATTACAAACCCTGAAACTTGCTTCCACACAATGAACCGTATCAGTGAAACAATTTTTTTATTTCAGTAAGTATCAATTTTATTTGGTTGCCATTTCTATCTTTAATTTGTGAATGAGTTGACTAATTTAAAGGTAGTTTAATTTATTATATACGCAATAATATTTAAACAGCACAATTGGGACTATTAGTTCAAATGTAGGTAGGCTTTGCATGTATTTTAACTTTTCTTTTATTCCACCACCTTTAATTGATACCAAAAATGTAATTAACATGATAATACAAATGATGTTTGCTTTTTATTCAGTACAGCAATACACACCATGGCAATGTAAGCACAAAACACCAGAAGATAATGGTGGTAGCTATTGGCATTTCTGGTACCACTGTTTGGAAACATCTTTGGGATATAACCTGGATGGCAGATATCGACAGCATTGAACTTATGCCTAAGCAAACTAGGCAGCTGCTTAGGGCCCCAAACTTGCTTAATTACCAAAAAGGGGCTCCGACTGTATTAACTGTCATTGGGCCCTGTATCTCTATGTCCGGGCCTGGATACACATGGCACATGATTAAGTTGCATGCATAGCTGTTATAATAGATTAACAAATTTCTCATTGGAATATGAGGGAACATTGCATTTATGATAATTAACACTTAAACTAAAGGTTTGAACTTGTTCTTTATATATTTCTAATTTTGGGGGGTATTTTCTAGTGACAAAAATATGGGATCCACACCTTACCCAGTATTATGCTCAAGTTCAATGGTTATCAGGCTGCTAGTTATCAAGGGACTGGTGTACCTTGTGATGCTTCATTACATTCATTGGTGTCGTCCCCATTTGTCTGTGTGGTCTAAGGCACTCATGTCACAACTCAGTCCACATGGATTCAAGTCTCTGCTCAACCAACTTGCATTTATTAGAAAAATTTAAAGTAGCTTCTTGTAGGTTGGTAGATTTGTTGAGGGTCTTCCCAGGTTCTTCCTGCACCAAATATTAAATATACTGGCTTTTATGAATAACTTGTCATGTGTTAAACCCACAAAACCGCAAACCATTCCATGGCAATGTATGCACAAAACACCAGAAGTTAATGGTGGTAGCTATTGGCATTTCTGGTACCACTGTTTGGAAATGTCTTGGGGATAGAACCTGACTCACTTGAGCTACTGTCTATAAATATCTAGAAATATAATTTGTGTTGACTCGGAGCTGTTTACTGGTACAATTTTATGATATTTTCTACAGAATATTTGACCAAAATATGTGCTATTGTTCACTGTGTATAAATTTTACTGACAATGTCTTTTTCAGCAAAAATTCTGATTACCGAGTTCTCTTAACTTATTAGACACTTCTGCCCTATCAGTGAAGTGTGCATAAAGAATTCTGATTTTACATCATTCCCACAAATTACTGTTTATATATATGTAGAAAGGTATCTGGCTATCTGGTTAGAGGACATTTGATGCTAGACATTAGGGCATAACCGACTTTTGATCCGGAAATCAGATTCCACCGGATAGTATGATCTTCCGATTAATCGGAGTTGGACAAGGCAGGAACGACCGATTCGGATAATAAAAAAAATAAAGTTGAATTTCTCTAGCACCGTGTCTAACACTGCGTGTTATTCGATAGTGCGTTAATAAAGTTAAATAAGAAGTCAGAAAAGTCCAATATGGTCAACAGAACCACGCTGTGAGACAATCTATTTGAACTGGAGGGTGAAAACTGGAAATGAAGCCGAATATGGTAAAGTACTAAGTAACATGCTAGACAAGGCAAAACCAGATACCAGAAACCCGGAAACGGAAGATTAAATTTTTTAGAAATAAAATACGGATTTAGCATTTCCGATTATTTGAATCGTATCCGGAATCGGAAAAATTTCATGCCCAAAATCCGGAATCGGAAATCGGTAGAAAAATGCTAATCGGTTATGCCCAAGAAGTTACTGCGTTCTCTTATTTAATGTATTTATTGTATTCAAAAACACAAAGTTAAATAATAGGTCTAAACAATCTTTGCTCCAGACAAATACTAGACATAGTTATATGCATACTTTTCATTAGTCAAAAGTGTTAAACTGCTCTGATGGCTTTGTGGATAGAACATCTGCCGCCGATTTGCATGGTTGTAGGTTCGAACCCTGGCTGAGTCATACCAAACACTTATAAAAATGGTACTGGCAGCTGTCTTGCTAGGTACTCAGCATTAAAATGTTAGTGTTAGGACTTGGTCCTGGTGTCAACAGCATGATTCTGATGATATCACTATAAACCGTCACACTGCAGACATCATAGCAGTATGACTGAAATATTGATAGAGCTACATTAAAAACACACACACACACACACACACACACACACACTTAAAATTGTTAATGTTAGACCAGATGTTCCAGTTGATATGGAAACATTAAGACAGTTTGCTCAAATTATGGATTGGATATTGAAAAAGCGCTGAGAGATATCCCACAGTGTAAACAGCTCTGACTCTGTCAACTTGAAACATTCAGTGGAAATGGGACATACTCTTAATTTAAAAAATGTATTCTGCTTATGGATGTAATTCAGAACTACAATTTTTAATACACAAACTGCATTCCGAGAAATATGCAGAATTTTCTTTGTTCGTTTGAAGTGGAATTAAAAGTATTTTATATATCTACTTGTATAGATGTCATTGAAAAAGTTATCATTAGAGAGGGAAGTAGTGTATTGAATCAGTGAAACTTGAATATAAAGTTTGCTGTTTTGAACTTGTCATTAAACAGTAAATGTGTTTTTGTCATTCATCCTGTAATCAGTTGAAACAAATACTTTTCATTTTGAATGCATTATTATTGGTAATTTTTGCAGGGCTTTAATCATTAGTTATCCTGGCTGTAATACAAAATAAGTGTATGATATGGTCCCTTATCTGTCATACATCATTCATCCACATTTATTTACAACTTCTTATCCACTTGACCAATTTGCACATATTTTCAAATGAGCTTTCTGGCATCAAGGTCTTTTAGAGTTGTTCATTTAATTCAGTTAATATCAATTCATCATTCAATATGGCTGCTGTTACTAAAAGTACAAAAAGCTCTAAGCAACTTCTTAAAAAACATATTGAACAGAATTGGACCAAATTTTTCAGATGCACAATATTGAACAGAATTGGACCAAATTTGTCAGAAAACATGTTTGATTTAATAACATATTCAATGAAGAAAAATGTTTTAAGCTATCCTACTAATTTATATATAGCTCTTGTATTTGTTTATTAGGCAAATAATATGCCTTGTGAGTGATCTCCAATCTTACTTGGTTCTCAACTTACCGTATTTTCTCACATATAACGCAGCTACATGTATAACATGCAGAAATTAAGTCTTTGTGTAAAAAATATCTTGGATTGTGCACCCATGCATATACCGCACAGTCACCAACACAGGCCTGCCTGAACACAGGGCTGTCAAAGGTGCCTCATCTGATACGCGTTACGAGGCTGTTTATCTCAATTGCTCACCATTCAATGATTTAACACTGGAGCATTTATCCCTTTCAGCTCATAATAAATACCGGTATTACTGGTACAGTTGTGCAGATGCCACATTGTAATATTTTTCACGTAAACAGAGGCAAAATAGCGACTGCTATAAAACTATGTGTATTTACTGGTTTCTGCTAATTTCCAGCTGGAATGCATGCATACCGGTATACACTGTTAATATTGTTTTTTTTTCTCCAAAACTGATTATTGTTTGTAGAAATCTGATTCTAAACCGATTATCAGTTTTTGTCCAACATAGAAATTATAAGAAATATATTCCTATAATGCAAGTTGGTGCATGCCTTGTGCGAATAATAGATATTCATCAGATGCCATAACGTACAGACGCGCAAGCGGCGCAACATGGTGTCAACTTCAAATTGTTTATTTCTACTTCAAGATTTGAATAAACCTCATTTATACTGTATGTTATGAAATAAATCTTTTATTAATTGTCACCGGTTTATTAGGGTGGTTGCTCGAAATTCATCAATGCACTTTTGGCTGTAAAAAAAACCTGGGATAATGCGCTTACTCATATACAGCATGGGGGACACTGATTGTAAAAACGCGTATAACGTGCATGTTATATACACAAAGATACGATATGTCTACAGTCATTATTTTCATTTATATTTATATTAGCTCATAGTTTTATTCTACATTATTATATTCAGACTTGTCATGCCACACTTTAAATAAAAAATCTTGAGTAATGCTTGTTATGTTAGAAAGGTCTTCTGAAACTGTATAATATTTACTTTAAGAACCCGCTGGTCTGTAGGCTGACATAATCAAAATGTTGAAGACTCTTATAGTGTTGCTGGTTCCCTTTGAATTTCCTGGCTGCAGGGTGATTTTAAATTCTGTTCTGGAAAAAATCTTTGACTTGTACTGGAAGATACCTCATCTGGGAGCTTGTAAAAATGTATTAAATTGGGCTGGTAAAATGTAACTCTAATTTTGTGTAGGAAAATGAATGCAATATTTGAATTTTTGTTTAGATTTATTAAATTAAGATACAGTCAAGATAATCATAAATAAATAAATAAAATCATTTTCTGTATTAGAATAGTTTTTTTTCTGTATTAGAATAGTTTTTTTTCTGTTTTGTTGCAGATTTTCTAGAGGAAGAGAAAAGACGACATGAACAGCGTGTGATGGAAGCCAAAGAAAAGAAAGAGCTACTTGAATGTTCCTGCTGTTTTGATGATGAATGTTTATTCGAAGACATGATCTCTTGTGCTGATGGACATTTATTCTGTAAGAAATGTGTCCGAAGATCCACTGAAACTGCAGTAGGAATGGGCAAGACTGAATTTCCATGCCTTACAGGCAGTTGTAAACATCAGTTTACTATCTCTGCCCTGCAGCAAGTACTGCCACCAAGCATGTTCTCAATTCTTTTGCGAAAGTTACAGGAAGAGGAGATTAAAGCAGCAGATATTCCCGATTTAGTCTTTTGTCCATTTTGCAGTTTTGCCACCATCATGCCAAACAAGGAGGATAAAGTGTTCTGCTGTCAAAATGCGGATTGTCTCAAGGAATCTTGCAGGTATTATAGTAATGTTTGCAGTCTTTTGATTGAAAACCAAATTTAAATATCAATAAACTATCAGAAAGATCATATCAGGTTAAAGTCTTGTTTGGGATGAATTGTGACTGCAAAATTGATCATCACAGTAATGGAACCTGTGCATTCTTTCCCTATTAATATTACTCTATTTTCCGTCATTGCATCACCATCTTTTAGCTCAATTCATTCTTAGTCATCAATGTCAGTCACTTTATCACCATCTTCTAGCTCAGTTCATTCTAAGTCATCAAAGTCAGTCACTTTATCACCATATTTTATCTCAGTTCATTCCATGTCATCAAAGTCAGTCACTTTATCACCATCTTTTAGCTCAGTTCATTCTAAGTCATCAAATTGATCAAAGTCAGTCACCTTATCACCATCTTATAGCTCAGTTCATTCTAAGTCATCAAATTCATCAGTCAGTCACTGCATCACCATCTTCTATCTCAGTTCATTCTAAGCCACCAAATTCATCAAAGTCAATCACTTTATCATCATCTTGTAGCTCAGTTCATTCTAAGTCATCAAAGTCTATCACTTTATCACCATCTTCTAGCTCAGTTCATTCTCAACCATATACCATATTCATCCCATTCATCATAGTCTGTCAAACTTTGTACAATATTTCATAAATAAATTCCTTATTCTGACAAAAGAGGTGTCAAGAGAGAAAAAATGGCTGGGGTGGGTAATAAAAACAAGTGCAATGCTTCACTGACATAGTTACCATCTTAAATGAATGGATTTTAAATGAGAAATACACATGTGGTGGAAACAGATATTTGATATATAATTCAGAAAACTTCACATTGGTACATATACATGTATACTATTCATATATACATATCTAATGTACATGATGAATAGAGTATCAACACCATGTACCTGTACTCACCTGCCGATCTTGTCAACATACAGTGAATACACGTTACATGTAAATCCATTGGAAATATGCACACAGATTTAAAATATTCAATAATTACATCACAAAAGAGATGAAGCACAGTTACTCTTATGTATTTCCAAAGATCAATAAACCAGGTCTGTATAAATTTCATAGCTATAAATTTTTTCATCTGCAAATCATAATACTTTCTTGCATTTTTGAAAAACTGATTGATTTTGAGCTACTTTCTATTACTGTCATGTTTGCTTTCTGCAAAGTCAAATCGTATTCCTCAACTTAAGAATTCAAACATAGTCAATATCTTTCCTCTCCATCTGTCTTAAACCACTCAAAATGTTTGATTGCTTATGGTTGCTAACGATGGCTGATCCTCTGGTGTGGCATTCTCAGTCATGATTGTAATCATTGGTTTTATATAATGTAATAGTTTAAATTATTTTTGCATTAGTAACATGGTCTACACCTGGCCAGTCGTTATCAAAAGTGAGCCATTCATTAACACTGTTGTGTGCCTGCATCAGCCATCTTAGCCTCAGACATATCCTTTTCTGAAAATCTGTCAAATAAACATCATCATCATCATCATCATCATCATCATCATCATCACCGACTCATTCACACCTAAATGACTGTTTAGTTGTGATTGTTTAACAGTGGACTTAATCCTGTCCAGGATTCAATCTTTCTTTAATGGTACATGTAAAAGCTTTTAGTTTCCATGTACTGTTATCTATGGTAAATATCCATTGATTAACACTTTTTCACCTACTTGTTTGAACAATTACATCAGGAATATATGTCAATAAGCAATAGGATCATTTTTACAAGGAATGGAAAACATTATTCACCAGTCAAGTGATGAAGTCTAACAACACTTCCAAGCCATGTGCTCATGTTGGCAGCGTTCATTTTTTTTAAATATTGTATTATTCGTTGTCGCATAATTTGAAAAAGTAATAGCTCAGCAATTAAATTTGATGATTAGCAGTGTGCCGTAAAATGAAATTAACTGATTTATTAATTCAGGTGAGAATCTTTTATCAACCACTGCATTGTTTGGTTCTTGGTTGTATAATGCCCTTTAAAGAAAAAACATATAATGTCAGATTATAATTTGACCAAAGATTGTATACAGAATGCATTGAAGACAAGCAAAAAGATGACAGTCATAATGACTTTATTGTTCATGATACATTAATAGTACAATTATGACTTATGAGCTGACATCTTTCACAAACAGACTAAGATTAAAGCTTATCCATTGATTACTAGTACTTATGATATCTAACGTTAAGAAATTTTTTGGAAGTTTAAAATTCACGAGCTATGCCATAATTGTTTTATATTCAAGTTCGAATGCAATCTCTTCCCCAAAATGATAATAAACTTTATAAGTGTTATTTTCTGTACTTTTCCAAAGATTTTATTTTGTGTACGAGAAAAATGCATGCATATTAAATTTCAGGAGCCATATATTTAAATTATGTGTGTACGAGAAAAATGCATGCATATTAAATTTCAGGAGCCATTATATTTAAATTATGTGTGATCCTAAAATGATAATAAACTTTCTCAGTATTATGTTTTGTTCTTGTCATGTTTGAGAAGAAAAAAATATTTCTGAATTTTGGGAGCCATGACACTTACATGTTATATCCGAATTTGTTCAACATAGTGTGCTATTGTGGGGTGATACTGTATTGTTAGTAACAGCAGTAATATGTAATCAATATACATACATTATAGCTATTTAGCATAAACAAGAATAAAAAAAAAAATGCTCCCCTCAAGATTACTGTATCCTCACTCTAATCCTTACATTACATTATTACATAATCACTAATTCTCCTGCCATTGTCACATGTGTTGAAGTTTTGATAATGTTTGAGCAGTTCCTTTTATTTACATCCATTATTTACCTATGATTGGGAAATGCAGGAATGACTATTTGTTTGGCCAGCTGGTGTAATTCCATATGAAAATAGGTGTTAACACTTAAAGCATTTGATGGATTAAGCTCAAACTCACTGTGATCACTGACAATCCACTTTTATGAGAGACCTTTGATGATTAGGAATTGAAAAGAAGCTTCCTGTAGCTATTAGTTCACATACTCTACCTTTATATATTATACGCCATACTTATACAAAAAAGTTTAATGTGCAGACTTGGAGTAGTCATTGTTGATCTGCTTCTAAAGCAAGGTGAAACCTCTGCTGATTAATAGACACATGGCTGCCAATCACAGAAAATGATTAATAGACACATGGCTGCCAATCACAGAAAAAGGGTGATATCTCTGCATGGTTAAGAAACACAAGACTTCTGATTGCAGAAGGCAGGGTGAAGCCACTGCATGGTTAAGAAACACATGGATGCTGACCATGGAAATAAAGGTGACCACTGAGTACATGAAATTTATATATAAATTTGAGTGGCCATTATGAGAAGGTGACCCATTGTAAACAGGTGACCACTGAACTCATGAGACCATTAGGGTAGGTTGGACTGTTTAGTTTGGGCTTGTCCAGCATACAGCTTGCAGGACAGAATCCAGCCCAGCACATCCTTCTGTCCATTCATCTCTCGATTATACATGCATTCATTAGGTTTCCACTTTTGAAGTTTTCAGACACTTTAGTAGGGCTGGTATGTTGCATTTCTTGTTCAATAAACTATTTTACCAAAGGTACCAGGTTTTAGGAAACATGTTTTTAAAAAAAAATACAGTTTGATTTTCTTAAACTGGCCACAGTTGAGGCCACAAACTTGTGGCTGTTTTACAACAGTGTCCTGTTTAAAGAAGTTTAAAGAAACTAAATTAGTGCTGGAATTATGGGATTGGGACAAAATATGTAGTCAGTTTATGACGTTTCAGTGTATTATGCCAGTTGAGGAATAATATCATCTTGATATATTGAACATCACAATTTTACTATCTGTTTAAAAAATCAAACATTGTTCAATATTATGCTAAAAGTGAGAGAATTACATCATGGCATTGATTATTGATTTCAGGTTATGCAAAGACTGTGAGGCGTCATGGCATTGATTATTGATTTCAGGTTATGCAAGGAACCCAATCACATCCCATTGCATTGTGATGAGATTAAGAAACAAGGGGAGACAAGCATGATGGCTTATATTGAGGCAAAGATGACAGAAGCAATGCTACGCACATGTCCAAAGTGTAAAAAGAACTTCTACAAGGAGTCAGGATGCAACAAAATAACTTGTATATGCAGGACCACAATGTGTTATGTCTGCAAGAAGTCCAATATTACCTATGATCATTTTGTTGGAGGGTATGTTTTTAGCTATATGTATCATAAACTGATTTGTTGAAATGTTGGATTATTACCAATCCAATATTATTATTATTAATAATATTATTATTATCCAATATTACCTATGATCATTTTGTTGGAGGGTATGTTTTTAGCTATATGTATCATAAACTGATTTGTTGAAATGTTGGATTATTATAGCTCCTTTTTGAAAAAAGTGGGTATAATTTAATTTTATCAGATTCTTAAGTTTCTTCTGTGTCTATCTGTGCATCCATCCATCTATCAATATATTCATTACCCTTCTTGTAATTGTAAGATCTTCATTTTCTGTCCATGATTGAGGTATACAATTTGGATCATGGCTTTCATATGGGTTGCAGTTTTGCAGTAAGATTTCCTAATTTCTCTGTGACCCCAGGCTGTTGGTCCCAGACTGGGTTAAATGTTTCAAAAAATATTTTCTGTTGATGATGCTTTTTGCTTTTATTTTGATACAGTTCTGAAATTACTCACAATACATGATATGTTGAGTATGTTGTGCATGATTGGCCCCAGAAATCCTGGGATATGGGCTTAAATGGGTCAACAAATTATTATGTGCTTAGGCTCAAATAAACAGTAACAGAAAGAGTGAAAATAACGAGCTTGTAAAACTTAATAAACAATTTATTGAGTACAAATATTTTTCAGGAAAGATAAATAAACTTACGGTTTTAAAAATCAATTCCAAAATTAATCCAAAAATAATTCAAAATATTACCCACTAGAGAAATTGCAAAAGTCCTGGTAATAAAATGTCCAATTAATTCTAAGTTAGAATCCCAGCGAAGTATCCAATATGGAAGACTATGTCACTTGATGAAGTCAGTTCTTGTTAATAAAATTTCTATGAGCACAAGTCTTTTCCAGATAAATAACAAAATAATTCCTCTTGATCCAAATGAATTGACATAACTCAAAAATACACAACTTAATATTCTAAAAGCCCAACTTCTACTGGATAACTCGCTCCAAAACATAGTTTATATACCTGTTTTTACGTAAACAAGAAAGGGGTCACGATCTTCTAGAATGTCTCAGAACAATTTTACGTTCAAGAAATCACATAAACAGCGTATGACCCAACTAAAAAAGAAAGATGTTTATACAAAACTCCATTTTGTCCTTGGAACCAACCAATCATTTTAAAAGCTTGTTTACAACTCTGAAACCAGGTCAGAAATGAGGTCGACACCTGGTATTTAATCTGTAAAGTACAGGTCACCCCCCCCCTCTTCAATGAACAAATCTTAAAACTTAAAATGCCAAATTTAAATCTAACAAACAAAAATAAAAATAAAATAAAAAGAAAGGTTTATATGATAAAACTTTCTTTTTACCACAAACTCAATTTACACCTGAGGTTAAAAAAAACTCGTATAAATTACAGTGTATATGATATAATATATTGTTATACACAGGAAAAACCGTCTGCTATTATCTTTTCCCTTGATGTGCCAAATGTCAAGATTATATTCCTGCAATAACAAACTCCACCTTAGTAATCTTTGATTTTTATTTTTTATCTTGCCGATGAAAGTAAGTGGGTTGTGGTCACTATAAACTATAATCGAAGAAGGAGCTGAACTTAGATAAACTTCAAAATGTTATCAAGCCAAAATCAATGCCAAACATTCCTTCTCGATAGTTGAATAATTTCTCTAGTGCTGATTTAATTTCTTTGAAAAATAGCACACTGGATGTTCAATACCATTTTTGTCTTCTTCAATTAAAACTGCTCCAACACCAACATCACTTGCATCGACAGATAATTTGAAAGACTGGCTGAAATTTGGAGCTGCAAGAACTGGTGCTGTTTCAAGTATGGCTTTTAACTTGTCAAAAGCCTCCTGACATTTTTTCAGTCCAAAAGAACTTGTTCTTCTTCTTTAATAAATGTGTCAGGGGTTCTGCAATTATAGAAAAATTTGAACAAAATTTCCAATAGTATCCGGCCATACCTAAAAACCACATCAGTTGCTTTGTATTTTCAGGCACAGGGAATTTAGAAATAGCCTCAACTTTAGCATCTATTGGTTTAACTTGCCCATGTCCCACAATATGTCCTTAGAAAGTCACACTAGCACGGCAGAACTCACTTTTAGATAAATTAACTGTCAAACATGCATCAGTGAGTCTGTCAAACAATTTTCGAATTGTTGCTAGATGTTCTATCCAGGTGTCGTTGTAGATGATGACGTCATCTATATAGGCATCACAATTTTCTAGACCAGAGGTGATCATATTCATAAGACGTTGAAATGTACTTGGTGACCCTTTTATCCCGAATGGCATTACTTTATATTGGTAGAGTCCATCTGTAGTCACAAATGCCGAGATTTCCTTTGCTCTTTCCGTTAGTGGAATCTGCCAAAATCCTTTCAGAAGGTCAAATTTGGTGACATACTTGGCATTCCCGATTTTATCAATACA